>KZ308275.1:780200-1332766 GCA_000376725.2 Ladona fulva
TTTTTAATAAATTATTTTCTTTTCATAGTTTTAAGCCAGTTAAGCCTATTGTGGAACGTGTTGGTGCGTGGTTAGAGGCCATCAATTATGGATTTTCGGGAACCTATAATGTAGAAACCCTAATTTTCAACCTAGGTTTTCTTTGAATTCAATTTTTATTTTAATTAGAATGAATCAATTGTCACGCGCTCAATTGTCGCGTGCTCAAAGGTCCCGAAACCAAGTGTGGGATGATTTTAGCTGTAGAAAGTCTTCACGGGAGACTAACCGGGTCGTTTCTAGGTGTAACACCGACGTTTCGGCCACTGTCACCATGGCCATCTTCGCCCCTGAAGATGACCACAGTGACAGTGGCCGAAACGTCAGTGTTACACCTATAATAGAAACGACCCGGTTAGTCTCCCGTGAAGACTTTCTACAGCTAAACCATTCACCGGGAAAGCACCAAATCTTTCATGTGGGATGATTACTTTGTTTTCTAATTGACATTGATGCGGTGAAATGTAGCAAATGTGTAATGGGGTTCTTTTTTATTTATTTTTAGTTTATTTTTAATAAATTATTTTCTTTTCATAATTTTAAGCTAGTTAAACATATTGTGGAACGTGTTGGTGCAGTGGTTACAGTGTTGGATTTACACGTAATCCGGTTAGATACATTATTATTTTCATTCTTATTTTTTTCCATTGAATTAAGAATTTTATATGACTGTATGTAATCACTCATTGACGGCCAAAAAATCATTATTTGCATTAATATATACGATTGTAACTGCGACTCATGCCTCGGAGACGTGTAGCAACAGGATAAAGGAGCTAGATTGCTATCAATCGCTGCAGATAAGAGTAATTCAAATCTTCACTTGTTTTTCCATGGCTACGTTAGAAGATGAACACCCCCGAATAGCGGTGAGCATCATGAAAGAAACTTAAAAATTGAAAGGTCGCGGTCGCTAGCCGTCGACAGGCAAGTGACAGCATGGGAGCAATAAAATAAGAGAGCTCAATTCCAGTGTGATTTCAAACCTTACGTTAAGGAATATTTTTTTCGGTTCTTCTCATTGGTGCCTAAGCGATAATGCCCACTCGCTCTTCTAACCCGATTATTTTCCGACGAATATTGCAATTTACGCACATGTTTAAAGGTGTTGGTATTGTCACGCCTTGATAAAGATCAGATAATTTATTAAAGAGAGTTAAATCGCCGGCCAACAATTATTGATTGCCAGGATAGTATATTGTAGAAACTCTAATTTTTAACCCAGATTATCTTTGCATTCAATTTCTAATTGAATTACAATGAACCAATTGTCACGCGCTCAGTTGCCACGCGCTCTATTGTTGCGGTAACAAGCTTGGGAAGCTTACTTCGATTTTCTAACTAGTAAGTTCACGGAGGAATATCATACGGAAAACTTATAAAGAAATATTTATTAGTACTCACCAGCTTGAACGCTCATGTGCTTTTAAGTGTCGCAAAGAATCATTTTGAGTTCTGTAATTTATTTCGCCAGCAATGGATAATGCTGGTTCTTCTAGTGCGAGCCGTTTATCCAAGGAAGAATATTCTTCAGTGAGTATTAAGGATTTTTCGAAGGCGGATGCAACTGGTACAGTAAAATTTTTGCAAGGTAAGCTTTAGAGGTGCTTATGTCTGTATTTTTTTCATATAATGAATGCTGTGAAATACATTTTTATCTTGAAGTTCATAGTTACTTCAATAAATATTCTATATTACTTAATCTGCGGCCTTAAGAGTACGAGATAGGAACAAAGTAACACATTCATAACCGCACAGTACGCTATCACCGCATCAGGAAAATTACTACCACAAGTGTTTCTATTTTTGTAGGAAGTTGACGGTAGTTTGGGTCCTAATGTTCGAAGAAATGTGGATCGGTTAGTGGAAAAATTTTAAAACGTTTTTGTAACTTGTTCCAAGTCAGGGAAATTATCAACAGATGTTTATAAAGTGTTTTTGGAAAATGTAATGAAGCCATACATCTCATCCAATCAATTTTTGCTGATATTTGATTCATGGAGTGGCCAAACGAATCCGTCAATTAACGACGAACTATTTCTTGATGAAGATAATATCCCAACTTGTAAGCTAAAGATAATTCCAGCAAAATGCACAACATTGTGCCATCCACGCGACGTATATTTTTATCGCCAAGTGAAACAGTTCATCGCGAGGCTTCAAAACAGTNCATGTAGTTTATCCCAAATTTTCAAGTGAAATTTCAGTTTTTTCTTATCTTTTGATTAAGTTAACCCAAATTTTTTTTTAATTATTCAATACTGCTGAGCTAAGTTCGTGTATTAATTTAAATTATAAATTGTGGCTTTTTTAAAATGTATTTTCTCAATAACTTTTTATTTGCAGATAGTAAAATAATTATTGTATTACAATTGTAGCAATTGTAGGTGATTGGAAGCTGCTTTTTATTATATCTACATGTCTATAAATACCTTACAATCTGCCTTTTGACATGTGGCAGGGGATGTGAACAAGTTTTCAAGTTACCTCTTAAGCTGATTGTTGTATTGTTCAAGAAAAGAATGAGTCCTTAAAATGAATTGTCCTTGCCTCTATTTCTCTTATTTTACATGCATTGTCAGTTCAGGCAAAGTAGCAGGGGGATTGCTTATTGCCAGTTACATCTTCCACAAATGTACTTTCTCTAAACTTTTTAATTAAATAACTTTTTATAAAATATTGTAAAAACCACAGGCTGTGTAGTTATATCATTCTTTTTCTCTCTGTTGACAGGAAGTGCATTTATTCCTATCCATAATGTGTGAATTTTTTTCTTAAGTCCCTAAATTTATGAATAATGTATATAATATACTCTTTTGAAGATTTATTTGAAAATGTATTGTTATCTTTCTCAGAGATTTTTTAAAATTCAGAGGGTACCATCAAGTGGCAATCATATCAGAAATAATCATAACATCTCTACATCACTTTGGCTAATTATTTGAAACATATTTTTGATGATTCTCATCTTTCTTGTGTCTCTTGAATCATTTTTTGGAGTGCTATTTGTGAATTATTCTTGGATTGATGTTATTTTTCAGGTATTTGAAAGTGCATGCCAACAGTCTCAACTACCATTGCTTCAAGAATGGGTGGTCCTCAGTCTGTCAAATTTTACTCAATGTTCTCCAATGGGCATGGCTACTTGGTGTCTTGCTTGCTTTTTTATAAGTGCGTCGACAAATCCTTGGTTAAGAGCCATGTATCCTTTTCTAATATCTCATAAATGATTTGTTTATACTCATTGTGTAAAATGACATACTACTATACACGTTAGTCAAAATCCATTAAAAGACAAAAATTATATCAGTCTCATATCATAAAAGAAGTCTCTTTTTTTATCCTCTAGTAGCAGGAAGATTGATCCAATCCATCAATTGTTAGAGACAATTTTTTTATTTCTAGAATATCATGTGGCACCTTAAGTTGCCAAAGTTGATGAATTCTCACAAAATTTAAGATGAATTGTTTGACATACAGTTGTGGATGATTCCTTAGTACAATTTCAGATTCCCTCATGTTCAATCAAGAATTGGCAGATGTGAATTTGAAGATCGACGATTACTATGTATAGCTGCATCGGATTTCTATCATCAGGTAAAATTATATGTTCTAAGTTATGTATATATTTTCCTCAGCTCTGCCCAATCCATTCAATGTTAGGCCCAATGGTGATATTCCCATTTGAGCCATTTAGATTTCAATATATTTCCTTGGAATTGATATCATTAATTGCCCAAAAATATTTTAATGCAAGAAAGAGATTGGTATTCTTTTAAATTTTATTATACTTATTGTAGACTTTGGAAGAGAGAGTAGCAGTAATAGTTTTTTCGATAATTTTATGAAAATCAGCTTTCTCTTTCACATAAATATATAATAGAAAATTAACTATTAACTGAGCACAGAGAATGTGCTCTCAGAAATAAAGAAGCATTAATATAGTGTTAATTCTCAATGATTTCAATGAACAAGGAATGAAAGGAAAAAGGTTTATAGCAGAAGAAAGTAAAGATTGATTTCCTCTTAGCCTAAGGGATAGTCTACTGTTATGCTACTATTGCAAAAGAAAGAACTCTTACATTTTCCATATGCTTTAATGTTTTCATTGAGTAGTGACTTAAAGTGAATAATTCTTGTTAGTTACAAAAGTTCTCATGAAGATGAGCAATATTGACACTAACATTATTGAGATCATAAAAGATTAAATGTAAAACTTTTCTCTCTTCTATTCCTTCATTTTTACTGGAGGAATATCACCTTGAATTACAGAATGGTTTAGAGAAGTATCTGAATTGTGAAAATCATTAAGCATTTTTAGAAGGTGAGCAAAACTCTTTATTACTAAGAATTGTTTTTTTACATCCAGACAATGATTTTCACTTCAGAGAGTTGTAGTAAATTACTAAGTGAAATTAAGGTTATAGATGGTGACTGGCTGGTGCAAGGTAGCCATTGAAATAATTATAGGTTTTTAATTTACTGCCGTCCAGAATCTCAAAAGATGGTCGAAAGAATGATTCACTGATGATAGGAGTATCACACAGAAACATTTGAAGAATGGAAAGTGTTTTATGGGAAAGGGAATGATAAGAAGTGTTGTAAATACAGCTTTGGCCATTGAGTTTGGTTTGGCAAATCACAATGCTGATTATGATTTACAATTTTTATCCTTTTTCTCCTAAAATTTGTCATTTAAAATGATTTACTAATGTTAGTGATGCTAAGTTTTTTGATTTAAGAGGTATTTAAAATTTCTTTAAAATTAATTTTGCCTAATTTGTCTCAATTTAGAATCCTAATTAATCGCAATTTTCTCATCCTACAGCTGACAGATGATAATCAGAAGCAGACTTTCCTGTCAACTTTTAGGACTGCAGCCACAGCCCATCCACTCTCTCCATTCTCTGACATTGTTACCTGCCTCTCATAAATATATTAGGCCAAGATATGGAGAGGGAATAAAAGAAAACCATTTGACTTTGGTCTTTATTCTGAGTCTGTTTACTTTTGTCCATTTAATAAATTATTGACCACTATTTGATAAATTTTATGAATAGTTTTAAAAGGGATTGATTTAACAGAATTCAAAATTCTGATATTTGATTATTGAGTAATAAAGTCCTGTATGTACATATCATATGTTGTTAAATAAATTTTCAGAATAGTTTGATGAAATGGTTAGTGCAGTTGCCTTATCCAATACAAAACAATGTTGTATTTTAAGACTTGCAAGGTTGTGTATAACTGTATTGGAATTGTAAATATTTCTCATGTTTGTAAATTTCTGCTCATCATTGGCATAGATAGTTGTTTACGCTGTGAAATATATATGTAAAAAATGTCAATTTTGTAAATTAACCCGTAACATTCCTTTAAAGTGAGGTTCACTAAAGATATATTTCTTGTTCTAACTTTTGATTTTTCTTTTACGTTTTGGGTCATCAAAGGTTTGAAATTTAACAATACAAAATTATATATATTATCAAACTTTACTTATGTCTATTTTTATAATTTTCATTAAATATAAAGTCAAGCGTGTATTTTATTTTGATATAACCATCTGACGTTGCTTAACTGATGTATCTTGGATTTAAATTTTAATTCTTGCAAAGCAGTCTGTTTCAAAAATATTTTAAACAATTTCAGGATTCAGTCCTAAATATCTACTAAACTGCCTGTATGTCATTGTATCTATTATAACTCCAAGGTTCAGTGTTATGTCACTGAAAGCTGTGGTAGAAATCACCTGAACTAATTGATTACATTTTGTGTAAATAGTAATTGTTGAAAAGCTGTTCTAAGAGATAGAAAATTTTGGTATTTATAAACTTATAATCAAGGGTTTTGTGATTAAGGGGCAATGATATCTATTTAAATGATAAGTTAACATTATACTGATTTTTTTATTTTAAGAAAATGGTAACCTGATGAAAGCTCTTTGTTTTCTCATGCTATACCTATTTCTGTTATTTTTTATTTTTGAGAATCTCTGTCTTTCCTTGAAAGGTAATAACATTTTGTTGGTTTCAATTGAAAGTAACTCTGCATGCATAATCATAGACTGATGATTATTTTTCATGAATTGGTAGAAAAATTGCTAGTCTCTTTTGTACATCAAATGTGGAACTAATTGACATGAAAATGTATTAATAGAAACATCTTTTCAGTAAATAAATAGAAATGAAGATTAACATAGTCATTTTAAGATGAAAACTGGAAAGCATGAAATCTTCGGATTTTTTTTATTGTAAACAGAATGAACATGTTAGTATCCCAGCTGTTATTCTTTCTCATATGACTTGACACCATTTCACTTTCATAATAGGGGAAAATACAAAACCTTCTTTGGCTGTGGTACTTTAGGAAGTAAGGGTTGTTTGAAAGTGAAGTGTTACATAAAGCCAAAATAAGCATTCCATACACTTTATGTTGTATAAAATTGTACTCGTGTGTAGATAAGGTACTCAATATAGTTAGATTGATGTAGAAGCACCAAGGTTCTGTTTTCTTCATTATATCAATTACAGTTCTTTTAAATCATGTTTACCTGGTTGCAATTCAAAGTTTGGTTTATTTTTCAACTTGAGATTGATAAGGTTGTTTTAACAAGGAATTGTTCTGTTTCTTTCTTGCTGTTAGATTACATTGTAAAATAAAAGCTATAAAAGTATACTTCTTTCCTTTTTACATTTGTTATTTAATATATGTCTATCCTATACTCCCTGGAAGCTATAATAGTCTACCAGGGTTGAACCCTTTTCACCCTTAAGTAAGATATAATATGATACCTTTTATTTTATTCCCTAGTCACTCCAATATAATGTATCAAAATCATATGAAAAGCAAATACTGAATTTCTCCATAGTGAAATTCATAATTTTATCTATATGAAATATCTGACAGTGAATAATGGATGCTTTAATATTCCTTTGGTACCCCCTTCAAGAGACATTTGCATTTACCTTTCTACCTTGTCCATTGCCCAGACAAGCTCTGCAGTCAGGTCATAATATTTTCTATGCATAAGAAAATCAAATTTTTGCATGATAATCAAGCCTTGACTCTCTAAGCAGTCTCCTAAATTTCTTTAATTTATCAAAATTAACTGCCTGAAAGCATAAATGCTTTGTGAAAAAGTTTTTTTTTACATATTATGGGTCATAGGAATTTGCTGTATAAGTAGTTTACCTTGATAGATTACATTTTTACACTTGCATTTACAAAATTTTTTTATACTATTCGAAAAATGTGTAAATTTGCTTAGCTTTTTCTGCAATTCTTTGCTTTTTTATTTTCTCATTTTTTTATATTTATATCCATGTATAAAAGTCTTGTGTTCCACCACCTGCCATTGTCCTTCTAAATTAATAGCTACCTTAACTACCATTAGCAAATACAAAAAAATAAGCCCTATCAGAAATAGGAAAATCAGATTGAGCATATAGGCCCTTGTGAAATTAGGACAAACGAGATTTCCCCTCAAGAATTAAATTCAAAGCAATTCTATTGCTGAGAAACTACCAATCGAAGATTTAGTGTTGAATTCTTATACACTAAAATGCAGAAAGAGATTGTGCAAGACATGTAAAGATCCTCTGATAGTGCTACAATGATTGTTTTACTGCAAACTGAAGATATTAAGGGTAAAGTTTTCAGAAAAATGACCCAACATATTTTGTTGTCATCTAGACAAAGATATACAGCCTTTTACAAAGAAATAGGGAGCCAAATCAATTGATGATCTGAAACAGGAAAACGGGTAAGGGTGATTTTGCGCTAGATGGTGCACACCCAGGAAAAACCCCAAGGAAGAATGGACTTGAAGAAAGTGTGACGGGACCGGGAATCGAACCCGGGTGTCCGGCAAAGTCCTTGCCCACATAGTCTCCCAAATGGCTTGGAGAAATGTTCTGCCGGGATAACTCAACGGACAGAGCACCTGACCGGCAATTGGGAGACTCGGGTTCTATTTTCGGTCCTGTCAGACTTATTTCAAGTCCATTCTTCTTTGGGATGATGATCTGAGATTTCAATGCACAATGCCATAATAGAATAAAAAAGTTTTTATTATGGGCAAGATTGGGACTATGATGTCCCCTCTTACATGTAACCAATTATGGGCCCACTAATTTTTATAAGTGGATTTTTACTACTTTGGTGAAAGATATGGTTGCTTAGGCTAGATTAACTACTTAAATTGGTGCTGCTTCCACCATTCCTTTTATAATAAATATACTCTTCTCTAAGAAGAAACAGGAGTTTCTTGCAGGAAAAAAGTCCAAACTCCAACAAATAAGACCCTAAAAGGAAGTTCCTTCTTAGGAAGCAATCAGCAGCTCATGAGATGCAAATAAAAATAGGGATCCAACTGGAATGGCAGAGCTAAATAAGTAACCTGCAAAACTTTTTGTGCATCAACGTCCTTGGCAGGCGAATATGATAAAAATGTCAACATTAATTAAGAGAGCATTAGTCAACATAAGCTATACAAACTCGGAAGAAACACAATGCTAATAGCTGTATACGGATTGATGATTGTACCCCCCCCCCCTCTCATTGATCAAGTAGAAGTCGGAGGAATGTGGACCACTCAATTTCTAGCTCTTTTCGAATTCTTCTCTTTAGTGAAAGCGAAAATATGAAATAGTTTCAAGCTTCATAGATACAAAGTTCACAATTAGTTTATATTAAACCGGATTTTTCGCATCGTAGTTTCCTTATGCAACTCAACGCTCAATCCCCCTTAATTGGTAAGTACGGTAATTCACCGTGCTCTGGATAACCTTCACACGGTGCTGAGCAGTCCGAAAAAAAACTAGACAATAGAGTTTTCTGATAAACTTCGAATGTTTGTATCATTAAGTTCTGAATTGCGACCCTCTCCGTTTTTTAAATTCGCAACGATACGCTTTTAGTTTTATAATGGTTACAAAACTAAAATTTTCATTGGCTTAAAATTTCCCAGTAAATTACAATTAGATTCCTCTGATGTCAAAATTTATATTGAGATTACATATCATTTGGTACTTCTTCGATTAATTCAGGAATAATATACACATAAATAGCCTCTTCCTCCATCCAAATACGCGCGCTACAAACAGTAAAGCGCTTACCGTACCTCACTGTACCTCAGGATTTCCTTTATGAAATTAATTTGTCTAATATTAAATTTAAAATTATATTTTATTATAGATAATGCGAAAAAAATATATAAGCAATCCTTGAAAGTTACTGATACCATTCGCTCGATTCCGGAACGATTTTCTAGAAAAATCTCAAACATCTATAATGATCACTAATGAGAAGTGGTTCCCTCTACATATCAACAAATAAAGAATAAGCATTGGACAGAGGTTTCAACGATCTATCAAGTCAGTAAGTATAGTGGGAATCGGTTGAATGTTGTTATTGATTAATGATGGCGTCATAAAATTAAAGGAATAAATTGTATTAGAAGGTTTAGTTTAGTTTCGGCGGAGGAAATATGGCTGACAAAGACGTAGATGGTAAGGGTGACGGTCATCAGCAACTTACCTCAACTCCTAAGATCAAGCATGACTGGTATCAAACCGAAACTCACGTAGTTATTACAGTGTTAGTAAAGAATGTAAGGCCGGAAGATTTCAAAGTTGAATATCATGAGACAGCTGTAAGTACTAAAAATTGTTTTCTTTCTGTTTTTTTTAGTCATGGCTCTACATTGATGTCTAATAAGTCCTTTTTTTAATGTAGTTGAGCTGCTCTGCGCATCTTCCCCACGGCAGCGATTATTCCTTGGAATTAGATTTGGCTTTTCCCATCGTACCAAGTGAGTGTAGTTATCGAATTCTCTCTACAAAGGTAAGGATGCGGTGTATTTAAGCCCCGAATTTATCTTTTCCTAGCAATCTGAATTGTCCTGCTTTAATTTCATATTGAATTTTGTTTGTAAAAATGTAAGAATAAGCACTATAACGTTCCATTCTAAATAAATAATTAATTGGGATCTGGGGAGAGATTTATCCTTATTTTCGTTTTGCTCTGAAGGTTGATGTTTCTAGCTCTACCCTAGACCTCTTGCTTGCTTAAGTCTCTTTCTGCTGTTGCCGTATTGTAAGATAAGATTTTTTATCTAGTTTGCCTTTTGGAAATCCACTGTTATCTTTTTTTGTAGAAAAATAATATCTCAATTCAGTGAGCTAAAAAGATTCTTTAAGTTAACCCTGGATTCTCCTTACTTGCTTATGATTTAAGGGTAGCAGAGTTCGGGTTTCATTCCTATTGAGTTACTAGGTTATTCATTTACCATGTTGACTCCACCAGTTAGTACTACAGCATGTTGATTTGATATCCAGTTGTGTTGTTCTGAGTCAAACAAGTCATGTAACACCATAATATCAATGAAATATGGTATAGGTAAAATATTACAAGCTATTTCAGGAATGTGTGTCCCACTTGAATTAATTTCTTTGAAAATATTTTCTTCTAAATGGATTTTTCTTAAGAAGCACCCTTTATATTTTCTATAGAAAGGTAATCTTGGCCTGAGCGTTTATGAAGGTCCCAAAACTTGTGTATAAAAGTAAGGATTAATATGGATGGTTTATATTAAAGCTTACTTATAGTAAAATATAACTAATCCAATGATACTTGGTGGATTTTCATCATACAAAATAGTTGATTGCTCTAAGAGTGTTCAGTAAAAATTAAAATACTTCTACAAATCCACAAATAGAGAAAACACACAACCAGTTTTGGCCATCCTCAAGTTTTCTTCTAACAGTCTGTTACTGGACTGCCAACAGCCATTGTAGCACTTCTAATTTTGCTTATCAAATTCACCTAATCGTAATTATCATCTTAGGGAATGAGTTTTTAACCTCTGGAAAGAAGTTTACAGCAATTAGTTATTCATAATCTCCTCTTTTATACACAATACAAAAAATCCATTCATATTTTCCTGAAGTATCACTACAAATGACCATTCATCAGGTAATTCATTTCAGTAAAATTTAAGGTGCTGAAATTTGCAGAATACTTATGGTTGCATTGAACTTGTTATATGTTCATTTTGCCCATGTTGATTTTTATGGCCTCCTTCTTATGGCTGGTAAGTTTCAAAATATTTTAATATTGTTATGAATATTTCAGATTGAAATCAAGCTGAAGAAGAGGGATGGTTTTCAATGGACAAACTTAGAAGGTGATGGAAAACAAGCTCCTGCTATTGTACCAATTCCTGCTGGTAAGAAGTCATCTGTTACTCAATGCATTTTCATGTCCTAAAGTGGTCCTTTCGAGGAATTCGAAGAAATTTTGCTTTCACTTGATGAAATTTTTCACCCTAGTTGACTCTATATTTATAAGAGTTTCTTTTTCCATCCAGTTCTCCATATATCTGTCTGCAGCTTCAAACAACTTATAATTCTCTCCTTGCAAATTATATTTTTCACTATCCTCTCAGCTCTATTCATCTTTTGCATTCATTCTCAAACTATATTTGTTTGGATGTGTAGACATTTTTAAGCTTTGATGTTTATGTTCTGATGGGAGTTCTAGATTTTTAATGTAGAAATTTTATTTCCTTAGCTTTTATTGATGCATCTGGGCCCCCTAAATATCCAAGTTCTTCTTTGAAAACTCATGACTGGGAGAAATTGGAGAAACAATTGGCAAAAGAAGAGGAGGATGAAAAATTAGATGGCGAAGCCGCTTTAAATGCCATGTTTCAAAAGATCTACTCTGAGGGGAATGATGAAGTCAAAAAAGCAATGAATAAGTCATTTGTAAGTATTGTGGCATTCTTTAAATTAAAGTGAAGTTCTGCTAATGGAGATCATTTAACCCCTCAAGCCGGTATTTAATATTCATTGTGTAAAAAAGTTAACACCTTTACCTTAATCCTTGTGATTCCCTTTGAACTAACTTACATTATTTTATACTTTGTGAAAATCCAAAAATCATAATTATCCTCCTCGTGTGTTTCTTCTAATGGTTGCTATTCTAGTGTATCCCATTTATTTTTAATGTACTCTTGGATTTCTTTGTGCCTTTCCATTATATTTTGATTGTTAATTTTAGTCTCATTCCAATTCCTTTTATGTCCTCATTTTCATTCAATAGCTGTTGTTATTCACTGTCTACTCCTTTGAGTGGGACTAATAACCATTTTGTTGGTGTGGGTATAGTACTCCATTTTCTACTTACAAGGAGAGGCCACGAAATATGCTCCGCCGATTTGAACAAGATATTTTTTTATGATAGAGGAGATGAAATGTAGCAAAAATGAAACGGTGTTCTTGCAAATGGGCCTTAGTTTTTTTTTTAATAAATTATTTTCTTTTCATAATTTTAAGCCAGTTAAGCCTATTGTGGAACGTGTTGGTGCGTGGTTAGAGGCCATCAATTATGGATTTTCGGGAACCTATAATGTAGAAACCCTAATTTTCAACCTAGGTTTTCTTTGAATTCAATTTCTATTTTAATTAGAATGAATCAATTGTCACGCGCTCAATTGTCGCACGCTCAATTGTCGCGCGCACAATTGTCGCGCGCTCAATAATCCCGAAACCGAGTGTGGGACGATTATTTTGTTTTCTAATTGACGTTGATGCGGTGAAATGTAGCAAATATGTAATGGGGTTCTTTTTTATTTATTTTTAGTTTATTTTTAATAAATTATTTTCTTTTCATAATTTTAAGCTAGTTAAACATATTGTGGAACGTGTTGGTGCAGTGGTTACAGTGTTGGATTTACACATAATCCGGTTAGATACATTATTATTTTCATTCTTATTTTTTTCCATTGAATTAAGAATTTTATATGACTGTATGTAATCACTCATTGGCGGCCAAAAAATCATTATTTGCATTAATATATACGATTGTAACTGCGACTCATGCCTCGGAGACGTGTAGCAACAGGATAAAGGAGCTAGATTGCTATCAATCGCTGCAGATAAGAGTAATTCAAATCTTCACTTGTTTTTCCATGGCTACGTTAGAAGATGAACACCCCCGAATAGCGGTGAGCATCATGAAAGAAACTTAAAAATTGAAAGGTCGCGGTCGCTAGCCGTCGACAGGCAAGTGACAGCATGGGAGCAATAAAATAAGCGAGCTCAATTCCAGTGTGATTTCAAACCTTACGTTAAGGAATATTTTTTTCGGTTCTTCTCATTGGTGCCTAAGCGATAATGCCCACTCGCTCTTCTAACCCGATTATTTTCCGACGAATATTGCAATTTACGCACATGTTTAAAGGTGTTGGTATTGTCACGCCTTGATAAAGATCAGATAATTTATTAAAGAGAGTTAAATCGCCGGCCAACAATTATTGATTGCCAGGATAGTATATTGTAGAAACTCTAATTTTTAACCCAGATTATCTTTGCATTCAATTTCTAATTGAATTACAATGAACCAATTGTCACGCGCTCAGTTGCCACGCGCTCTATTGTTGCGGTAACAAGCTTGGGAAGCTTACTTCGATTTTCTAACTAGTAAGTTCACGGAGGAATATCATACGGAAAACTTATAAAGAAATATTTATTAGTACTCACCAGCTTGAACGCTCATGTGCTTTTAAGTGTCGCAAAGAATCATTTTGAGTTCTGTAATTTATTTCGCCAGCAATGGATAATGCTGGTTCTTCTAGTGCGAGCCGTTTATCCAAGGAAGAATATTCTTCAGTGAGTATTAAGGATTTTTCGAAGGCGGATGCAACTGGTACAGTAAAATTTTTGCAAGGTAAGCTTTAGAGGTGCTTATGTCTGTATTTTTTTCATATAATGAATGCTGTGAAATACATTTTTATCTTGAAGTTCATAGTTACTTCAATAAATATTCTATATTACTTAATCTGTGGCCTTAAGAGTACGAGATAGGAACAAAGTAACACATTCAGACACCGCACAGTACGCTATCACCGCATCAGGAAAATTACTACCACAAGTGTTTCTATGTTTGCAGGAAGTTGACGGTAGTTTGGGTCCTAATGTTCGAAGAAATGTGGATCGGTTAGTGGAAAAATTTAAAAACGTTTTTGTAACTTGTTCAAAGTCAGGGAAATTATCAACAGATATTTATAAAGTGTTTTTGGAAAATGTAGTGAAGCCATACGTCTCATCCAATCAATTTTTGCTGATATTTGATTCATGGAGCGGCCAAACGAATCCGTCAATTTACGACGAACTATTTCTTGATGAAGACAATATCCCAACTTGTAAGCTAAAGATAATTCCAGCAAAATGCACAACATTGTGCCAGCCATGCGACGTATATTTTTATCGCCAAGTGAAACAGTTCATCGCGAGGCTTCAAAACAGTACTTATCTCATACAGGAGAAACGTGAAATAAGCTCCAGGGAGGACGAAATAAAAATAAACTCCCTCATACACAATCAGCTGTCTTCACCTCGCTTCAAAGACATGATACAGTATGCTTGGTACGCCTCCAAATTCTGAAACTAAACATTTTTTTCAAAATAGTGCCATACAGTCCGGTGATTCCTATAATTTGAATTAAGTTAAATTTTTTTTGTAAATTTTTAATTGAAAATATGATTCTCTAGGAATACGTGAAGTTTCAATTACTGCAAAAAAATTAAGAGAATACGTGACAATACCAACACCTTTAAAAGATGTGCGTAAATTGCAATATTGGTCGGAAAATCGAGTTAAAAGAGCGATTGGGGGTTATCGCTTAGGCAGCAATAAGAAGAACCGAAAAAAATAAAAATCCTTTGCCATAAGGATTGAAATAACACTGTTATTGAGCTCGCTTATACTATTATTTACATTTATCCAGCCGCGGTGACGAAGTGATTCCTCCGAATAATGGCTGGTGTAGGATTCCAATACTAAGGTCCCGGGTTCGAATCCCGGCAAACCGGATTATTCCGATTAGGGAATGGTTGTGTGTGTTTGTGTGCAAAATTTTTACTGCACCGGTTGCATCCTCCTTCGAAAAATCCTTAACAGTCGCTGAAGATTTTTCATCCTTGGAAAAATGGCTCACACTACAAGAACCAACATTATCCATTGCTGGTTAAATATATAACACTACTCAAAACGATTCCTCACAAAACTTAAAAGCACATGAGCTTACAAGCTGGTAAGTACTATTAAAGATTTCGTAAGAAATTAGATAACAAAGTAATTGTCCCACGCTTGGTTTCGGTACAATTGAGCGCGCTACAATTGAGCGAGCTACAATTGAGCGCGCGACAATCGAGCGCGTAAAATTACGAAAAAAAATAATTTATTAAAAAAAAACTAAGGCCCATTTGCAAGAACCCCATTACACTTTTGCTACATTTCATCTCCTCTATCATAAAAAAAATATTTCATTCAAATCGGCAGAGCATATTTCGTAGCCTCTCCTTGTTAGTCTTCTCTTACCTCTGTGACTTTTAAGGACATCCTCACACCATTTTTTGCCATTCTTATTTCTTATTGCCTTTCCAACACTGCTTCATAACAATCATTAAGTATGACATTACAGGTAAAGTATTTCATCAATCTGTTTCTTAAGTTTGATTTTAAATTACTGTCTATTTACATTTTTTCTTAATGTAGGCTTCTTTTGCTTTTATTCTTGGACCTTACTTCTCTATTGCAATCATTAATATGTATATAAACACATGAATCTACCTTTTTTACATTTTTGAAACTAAAAATATCTGTTTTGTTTTATATTTGAGATCTAAAATGCAATTTATAAAGTAGATATCAGTGTGAAAAGTTATCTTCAGTATAAAATTTAAAGCTATGATCCAGTTTTCCGCATGCCTTTTAGCTAGCAATTATTAATACTTCATCCCATTTGTTATTAGCTTCATCCCATTTGTTCTTTTACATGCCTGTTCAGACATGTTGGGGGACATACCATGAAGGCTAACTTCAGTCTTACAATCACATTATTATATTTCTTCTCCTACTAGACTTCCAAAACTTGGGTGTGTCTTATAAGGGAAGTATTACCCTTGTGTAACACATTCACTTGAGTCTTTCAGAGTATGTTCCTTTCTCAATAACAGTAGACATCTGTCTGATTGTTGAGACCACTAGGTAAACTTAACAGACTCAGGTTTCACTTCGTGGTATTCATAAATACAAAACGGCTTCATGATAAAATTCTTTTACTACACCACAATAAAAATTACAAGCACAACCAGGTTTAGTAGCCAAGCTACATCTTCCTAGATAATAGAAGATGTAGCTTGGCTACGAAACCTGGTCGTGGTTGTAATTTTTATTGTGGTGTAGTAAAAGAATTTTATCATGAAGCCGTTTTGAGACCACTAGGTCTTTGCTTATGAAAAATTTGTATCTGAAAATTGAAATTAAGCAACCTGCCATACATGTGTATTACCAAGTAGATCGCAAAATTATCCTTGTAGCATTTTTTTACTAATAAATAATTTCTTTTTTCAATTGAATTTCATCCTTTTACTTTCCAAAGATTTTTTCACATTTCTATCAACACTCAAATTTAGTTTTGATCTTGTAAGATCCCAAATTTTTTCTGCAAGAATGTAATGTAGTGCAGATTTTCAGAAATTTATTTTTAGTACTTCCAAGGACTGTAATTGAGAATCTAGATATTGTTAAAGACCTACTTCTGTAACATAAGTGGCAAAATATTTTTTAAAATATGTTCTTGGGTTTGATGCCTGGCTAGTATGCCATGGTATGTGTGGTAATATATATTTGAATTAATGTGGACAAAAAAGGTAAATAAATCTTTGGAAGGTAAAAAGACAAAATTTAGTGGCAAAAGAAAAATCAATTTGTAAAATAATGGGGGGAAATATTTTCGTAGCTGATAAATTTTGTGACCAACTCTCCTGCTACATGCCACTCGCAGCTTGTAGGGTTTAATGATAAATGCACCATGCATGTATGGTTATGTTGCCTAGCTCCAATTTTCTGATGCAAAATTTACATAGACAATGGGGAAACACTTTTTAATTTTTGTGTTGAAAGTTTTCAAAAAGACCATGGAAAATATTGACAAACATTTAAAAACTCACGAAATATGTGTTAATAATCTTCAAACTGTAATCTGCCATTGGATAGCTTGAAGTTTACTGTCTATATATATGAATATATTGCATTCGTATGATCTCATCTCTAGGATTAACTGTCAGTACTTTTGTTTGACTGTCTTGACTCATTGTCCTTACAAGCTTGTCATAGTTTGTTATTACATCTTTGCATCATTGGATCTTACTGCTAGATCATCTGCTGGTTTGGTACTGTATTTTGTCCCATTCTGCCTTTTGCCGAATGTATTTAATCTAATCACTGCAGCTTGTAAATTGTGAAATGATCCTAGGAAACAGCCTTAGGTAAAACACCATAGTATATTGTCTAAGCCAAACCCAGTGCATTTATAACAGAACCCAGACCAAACAGGTGTTAATTTTGCATCTTGTGCCACAATAACAGGTCCAAGAATAAAAGTTGTTGTATTTATCAGAGCATAAAACTATAACATATTCTCTGCCCCTCAAATTAGGAAAAATTTATTTTTCAACCAATTTTCATGAAAATTCAAGACATTACAAAACAGCATGATAAGAAGAAGATTGGCACAATGCCACAATGAGTCCTCTGGTAATCTATTCAATTTTTCATCTCACCAATAGAACATTAGATCTTCAATCAAACATCTAGTTTCATTATATTTGAAGATTATCCCACTTTGTGTAATCTTTTTTTGGACGTTTATTCCTTTTAAAATAAAAAAACGTAAGTTGGCATTCATCAGCAAGTGAAAATATCTTTACTGTAATTTGTAATTTTTATTTCCTGTTGTTTTTAAGACTGATTTTGCTCCTCATTAACAGTAGTATTCCCTGTTATTTGGAAATACTCTGGCATTTCATGGACATTTCCAATTTGATGTAAAGCATAATTTGGCTTACATTGAAGTTTTATTTTACTCCTTCGATACTCTAACAGCTTCTTTTTAGAATATTGTGCGAGTTTTGTCCTCCAAAAACCAAGAATTTTGCAGCAGAAAGTGGTCAGTCTACTTGAGACTATATTCTTCTAAGCAGAAATTTTCTTCATCAATTATTCTTGAACTTCTCGAATAATGTTTTAAGGTTATTCAAATTGGCATTGAGATTATAAACAAAAATGCAGTAAAATTTCTGTTGCATTTGTGGTGACTAGCTTAAATGATGCATGGTCATCACTGTGTCGTTATTTTTAACAGAAGCTGAGAGGAAAACTATTTCCGGAAAATTAAAAATTATTACTTAGTCTTCTCACGTTTCAGTTAAAGCTCCTTAAGCAATTAAAAACATGCAGATTATAGGTATGTAATAACTAGGCAGAGTATAAGACTATTTATCTTGAAAGATACATAAAAAATATTTCCTCTTACTATATTTAAAAAGTTATATTTGTTGTTATCCTTGTTCAACCAAATATCATGCATATAGAGCTAACTTTAAAGCATTAAAAACTTCCAAATACATTTGATTTCATAGGATCCCATGATCAAATTTGATCAGTGAAGTCTGCTTTTTGAAATGAAACTAGTACCCAAAGTTTTTACTGCAATGATTTGCTTTTAAGTATTTTTGAAAGCTCTGTTTCTGAAAGATTTTGTTTAGTCATATAATTAAATCAAGTAACAAGTAAATTAAATTTATAATAGAACTTATAGAATAACAAGAAGAATGGATAGTATATTAAAACTATGTCTGCTGCTTATTTTAGTTAAGTAAATGGTTGTATGACTTTTTCACATACCCTTTGGTGTATTTGAGGTAAAATTTGCTTCTTAATACATGCATATTGTCTTTGCTTATCTCAATCTTAATTTCTTTTATTCTCAGACTGAATCTGGAGGCACAGTGCTGAGCACCAATTGGACAGAAGTTGGCAAGGATAAAGTTGATGTGAAACCTCCTGATGGATTGGAATGGCGTAAATGGGAAGCGTGAAAAGCCTGGGATGTGGTGGCATTAACTTGCACTATAAGGAATCTGCAAGACTGATTTTTATTTTCTTTTATTGCACCACGTCTTGGAATAAACTTACACTTTTATAGTAACAGTGCCCAGTTGTAACTTATGCTTCCTGATTCTGTAATTTGTTTAGGTCATGAGGAATTAACAAGTATCCCTGTATATGAAGGAAAATCCTCTTTATAATTATTCATCAGTTTGATGATCATTCTCTTAAATTTTCTGTGATTCTGTTTTAATTTGGCTGCTGTGCTGTTCTTCTTTGTTTCATTGCTACTCTGAGATAAATACAATTTGTATAACCATAAAATAACAATAAAAGAGTTCTTCGTTATGATAAAATTTAATGCTGAATGGTTTTTGTTTGAGTCAAGGGATTGCAGTAATAAAATGTGATATCCCTTTATAAAATAGGTGTTTGATAAATAAATTTTTATGGAGAGATCTCTCTTGAGTTCTTATTTTCCATCTTTAATCTTGAAAGACTTTTTCCTTTATTTTGAATAAAATTTATACAAAAATAATTTGTTGATTATAACAGGGAAAAGGAAGGATATTACCTTTGTAAAGAGTATCTTCTTCGTCCGTCATCAATCCAAAGATTGGTTTGTGATGGAGTCCAAGCTTGGTCCAGTCTATTCATATTGGACTAGGAAGCACTGCCCATATCCTTCATGACTTGGCAGACAAATTCTAATCTAGGTCTGGCTAAAGAGTAATGGGCTCTTGAAATGGGCCACCATGCTTCAGCTCCAGATCTTGGAAGGCCCTTCAATCAATTTCAATTTATTGGCAAGGTCAATTTATTCTTTTGCTAAGAGTTTAAATATTTAGTTCTGTTTCTATGCTATCATTCCATCATAGTATGTCACCCAAAATATTGAAATCAAACAGTTTTTCAATTGTGACAATTTTTTAATTCACCACTGGTTAACATAATCTGGTTAGCTGTATTTTTCTACAATCTGGTTAATTCTGTTCTTAATCAGCCACAATAGGATTCATGTGTGCACCTTATGCAGGTATGAAGAGAGAAATTAAACTATAGACATTTCAAGCTGGATTTTGCTTTTGACAGAATTTAGTACCATCATCTGAAGGAAGTAGGTAAAGATCGTGGTTAGACCTTGAAATCAGTTGAAATTTTTTAATAAAGTGCAGATTTTTGCAGTCTTGTTTTTTATTCCTTCACATTTCAGGTATATTTAATGTTTACAATTTCAATCAAATATGTTTCTTCTCTAATAATTCTGTAGAGAATGAAATTATTAACACAATATATGGTTGAGCAAGAAGGATGTGGACACTTAAATGTTTGTAAGTACAGTGATTTCTTTTTAGTCTTCAGTGTATTTGGTCAGGTGTTACTATAAAGACCAACCATTTACTAATAATTTGCTATTTGAGAACTTCTATGAATGGCATTACTCATCCATTCATCAACACTGTTTCATAGTCATTGCTTTATTCTCAAACTAGCAATCAATGTTGCTTGAGATTGGGTCAGTCCAAATCGTATTTTTTGTCCCTTGTCAATATTGACGATCTGTATTTCATGGCCTATGCATGCTTGGTATTATAATTAACCAGATCAACTCTTTGTTTGTTGGTATGTTATTCACTCATGGTATATTTACCTATCCAATTTTCTTATAATGAATCAGCCTTGATTTTGAGGTATTTATAATTTCTGCAATATTGTACAAAGACAATTTCTATTTACCAAATCTGCAATTTTGTTGCTTTCAACCTCACCTTGTCTTCTTAATTGTCATGCATTGTCAATCTTGTAATCACCTGACCAAAATCTTGCACAACACTTTTAGTTTATGCATTCTATAAGGAAAAGGAACATGGCTGTGGTGAAACATTAGAGTTCAAGAAAAGCTCCAAATAGCCATTATATAATACAACAGCTATTTGGAGCTTTTCTTGAACTCTAATGTATGATGGTTTATTCATTCCGCAGCTTTTTTTGTCATAATCTCCCTGTTTTTTGCTGCAACCTGATCTTGAGACACATTAATTTTTTGTCATGAAACATTCCTTTTATTTTTGCTAATTATTTGAAAGGACATTAATGTTTCTAGAATCTTGACTATATATAGTTGACAGTTATCTGATTATAAGAACAATTATCTTCGCAAAAGTTCTGTTAGAATAATACAATAATGATTGTTATGAAAATACCTACCAAACCTTCTGGATTTATTTGCCTTCTGGAAAAGATGCACAGTCTAATTGGCCTACTCAATACTATGCTTAAGTAGTTACTCTATTTGGTATTGAGTTGACTATAAAATCTTTTCTTGATTTTTGTCTTGTTATGTGCATACTCAGCATTAGATTACAAATTTGAAGACTGGAAAATCTTGAGGTACGAAATATGAAAACAATATCATTAGATATGGAATTAAAGTAACTCCATGCTTGGTGATTGAATCTTAGGAATTGCCTTCAGAACAAGTTTTCATCTCTATAGAATTCTTTACAATAATGCTCAGCTAATTGATCGATTTTCTTTTTGATAAATAAATCTAAGGTAATAAAATCTTGATTATTTACAAAGCTAAATTTAAATAGTAGTTAATTCTAGGCTCATGTTGTGTGTTTTAGTCTCACTATTAAAAAAAAATTATTGATATTTTGGATTGTTGCTTTATAGTTTTATATTCATAATATATTGTAAATAACAATACAAAATAATCAAATAAAAAGAATAGTTAGATTATAAAAAGGGGTGCTTAGAGCACATAAAAGCAACATTCTAGGCCATGTTTTTCAGTAGGTAGTTAAATTTATTAAGGATATTATTATCACTTGTTATGCTTCTCTAATTCTTAATGTTACATGCCGAGTCATCTTTTCATAAGAATGCATGTACAAGTTTTTCTATTGCAGCTTGTAGTTTTTGCAGGTATTAGTTATTGGCTTCTTTTAGAACTTCTAATGGCATGAATATGATCTGATGCTATGATGAGACTAAATTATCAATCTCTCATTCTTTTAAGGAAAATTGATTCCGTGTATATATCGTATTTTATGATCTTTCTGTAATTGTTAATTTAAATCACATTCTGTACAACCCTGGAATCTTTAGAAGTAGAAATATAAGGCCTAAACACTCAGTAGTGCATCCTGGCGAAAATGAAGAATTGACTTAACTTTGAATAATGAGTCATTGCTAAAGGTTTTTAAATAGAAAGTTAATCCTTATTTTTATAGTTAACGAACTTTTATTTATTTTAAATACGGTCATTGGTTATTATTGAATTTTATTTCAAGAAGTTCGTATAGTGGGAAACAAAATGGCTTCCCAAAAGCTGATTCTCCTGACCTCTGTGTTATCGACCTTGTATTAAGTTCCCTGACGTCCGGCGCTGTGCCGCTGTCTGCTGCCTCCCCTCCGTTTTGTTTCGTTTTCTCTGGGATAGCTTGGCAGTCGGAGGGAGTCATCTGCCTGGTTAGTTCGTGGAGGTACACGATACGGCCTGACAAAACTTGTGTTTCTGTTTTTTTCATTTTTTCTATCTCCACCTGAAGAGAAAAATATCTTAAGCGGTGTTAACGTTGAAAACTAGTGTTAGCGTCTTTTGGATAGGCATTTGTGTTTTTGAATTATCGGTAGCATTCAAGAAAAACATTAAATATATTATAACAAGTTTTCTGGTGATTCAAGCTTGTTTGTGATTAGTGATGTTCTACACATCGGTAATTATTTTAGAAACTTTACCTGTTTTCATAACCTTTCGAAGACCGAAGTTTCCAGCTGGACATTGAGTTTACTTCTTCAGTTGTAGCCGGAAAGAATAGAATTCTCTATGCGGTTCATCGGCGTGAATGCTTTTACACAGCCATTCAGAAGGTAAACAGTGTTTAGATCAGTAAGAATGGATTATATTTAGAAGTGATAAAATTTTATCTAAATGTAACCATCAAGTGACGAAATCTGTGTAACTTTCTCATTTGTTAATTGGTCATATTTTTTAAGTGTGTACGTTATTGCTCCTCGACATATCGTTTTGAGAGGAACAAGTTTCTCATTAGTTACTGCTTTCGGCAACATTGGGTATTGGTAATTGTGATATTATCGGTAGGCGTCTTTTATTTTCATTTGAATACCGAAGGACCCTCAACTGTATAAGACCAGTGACCGTTGGAGTGAACTTCTGCAATTATAGAGAAAAGTTTGAAGTTAACGTAAATCTTAATTTTTCATCTTAAAAAGTGAAAATTATCGCAGATTACGTACCAAATGTTTAGTGTTTAACCTCCCCAGTTACAGTTGTATCAAGACTCAGTTGTGTGGGAAAAGATTTCAAGTGACGTGAAATCTCATGAGTTTGGTAAACAACAACCAGCTGATTGAAGTGACTACCAAGGAGAAGAATCAGTATTCCGATTTGAGCATTTCATCTTTCTAGAGAAAGGTAAGTGAATGAAACATATTTTGTTTATATATATGTATGCATCTTCTTACTTGTTGTTTATTCTCCTTTCGAAAGTTATTAGTTGTTCAGAGCACAATCAGAAATACAATAGCTATTTTCCAATTAACGCTCTTAGCTGCTCACCATTTTCTTAGAGTTTATCTTATGGCTGGAAAATTTATTTTATAGTAGGTGTTACTCACTTTTTTTGAAGTCGCTTGTGTTAATAAAGGAATTAAAGCATGTTATTTATTTTCCATCGTGGTAGTCTGTTATACTGAAAAGAATTTCATGTAGTATTCGCTTCACTTTGCTGTACTTTTTCAGTGGTTTTTAAGGAAAAGGAAACTTGATTATCCATCGTTTGCTTATCGTGTTTTAATAAAGCATTGTCAAAAATCAATAATTAAATATTTGAAAACATCTGTTTTGGGTAGTATATTAGGAACATGTCTACCAATTCGCTATATATTAATGCAGTAATGATAAACAAGTAATGATTTTGCGACATATTGTGTCGACAATATAGTCATCATGCACTTTGTTTGGATTTCGATTTATTTTCGAAGCATATCACTCAAATAAGTACATGAAATACAGTATCATCAGTTCATTTAATTTTTATTTTGCCTCAAAATGCGTCATATTTTGAAGCTTCTTTGTTTGTTTTGATGGTTACTGCGTGTTTCTATTACCTCATCCGATTATCTTGAACGATTGTGTTAAGCATTTTCGGCTAAATTAACTCTTAGTGCTTACAAAGGTCATAACTATGACCGTGCTACGAGAGCTTTGTTTCTTTGGCGTGCTCCTCTTCTTGGTAAGTACCAGAAAAAAATATACCTATCAAAGTCAGCAGCAGGTTTAATGCTCGTAGAAAGTATCGTACTAGAGGTACGAATGGGGAGTGAACAAGATTAGAATTTCATTTGTAAATAAATGTGAAGATTGATCGCAAAATATAGCGAGAAACGAGGCGCGGTCGATAATCCCCCTGTTCCTTTCTTGCTTTTCCTTCTGTTATCTAGCTCGTTCAAGTTCATAATGAAGGCAGTCACTCATTAAGTCGAGAATTTCTCGTACAGTCGCATCGCAGGGTGGGAGGAGCCTACGTCTTAAGGTGAGGTTTACTGTTGATTTGTTTCTCAAAACATTTATACCGAATGTTACAAAGGGAGTCACCGTATTTCCGTCGCATTAGCTTCCGTGCTTACAAGCTAACATTGAAAATCGCATGTCAAAAAATACTGCGAAAATTTCTGTAATTCAGGTAAAGATTGTTTCTTTTCACGTGTCCGATCGGAATTTATGCTCAAGGGTGGAGGTAAAGTAAAACTAGCCATTTTGAAATTTACAATTCTTCGTAATATCGCCATACGCAACAATATATTTGTTCGACACATTCTTCAGGGATTGACTTACGAGTTTTCCGTTAAAAACATTTTCATTATACTAAATTTTCAGAAAAGAATCGACGTAAACGGAATTTTATAACTGAATCGTAGATTTTGTGGAGACGAATTTTCGGGTCATCCTTTTTGAAGGTTTTCTTCATGAACGGCGATCTATCAGCTGATCAGTAATTGTCATGGCTTATCAATACAATAGTCATGATTCGAGCTAATAACTTTGAGCATTTTTTTACAGCAAGAAGGAATTATTGATATTATAGCACAATTCTTCCTGTTTTGTCTTATGGGAATCGATAGGAATTGATTTGATTCGGCACGACTTCTTTTCTACCGACTCCGGTTCATCGCCCTAATTGGCCTCATTGAATTACATCAGTTCGTACTGTCTCTTGTGGAGAGCTCATTCGTATCCATCCATCCAGATCAATAGCTTGTTGTAGAGAATTAGTATGCCCTTTTTTAACTTTTGTGATTTATATATTCATCAGTAGTTAGAATGAAATCAATGTTGATCTAGTAGATATTGGTTTACAGCTTTCATGACATAAGTAAAGTTTCTATTCTCTTAATGGCCTTTAGATAGCAAGGTGGGTACCGCTTTTGGCTTCTGTGAAAGCTGTTCCAGATTCGACTCCCGGTAGAGGCTCACATGCGAAACGACCTCAGCAGTCGAAGCGCTTTTAGCAATACTACTTCTCTATTCTCGTGAAATTTGGCAAAAATGTAGTCCAAAGAATGGCTTCGGAGTTCAACTGAATAAGCAGAGTACGAAGCCGAAAAGTTCAAAATTTGTACTCTCTGTTTCAATTATAATTATAAGATTTAACATTTCTGACGTGTAGAAGAATATATCGAAGTTTTTTATTAAGACTAAGTAAATTAATCCTCCAAAGCAACTCCAGTTCAAGTTTTTTCAGTCTAAGGAAGTTACCTTAAAAATTTAATTCAGTCAAATTTGTCACAAGATTGATTTAAACATCCCAAGGAAGAATGGACTTGAATCTCCCAATATTGGGAGACCCGGGTTTGATTCCCGGTCCCGTCAGACTTTTTTCAAGTCCATTCTTCCTTGGGATTTTTTCCTGGGTGCGCACCATCTTGCGCAGTCACCCTTACCCGTTTTCCTTGATTTAAACAGTTTCTCACACATAATGAGTACTTGAATTTGTTTGAACATGATAGTCCCAAAAATTAGGTATCTTATATATGTAAGGAATTCAGCCCGAAAACTGTTTGGATCCTCAGCACCTTCACAATTTGTTACCAGCTGCTTTGAAGAGGGAATAAGGGTTACTTTCTAATTAGAGAAGTGAGGTATCCTCGTGCATTTTTTCTCCCGAGCCAGAAAGAGGGAGAAAATTCTCAATAAAACTGCAGCAAAATGACCCCGTGAATAAACTGTTCATAAGAAGCGGTGAGGGATGTCCAGGATAAATTCCATTTTTGGTATCACTCATAGCTCAGTAGTTTTCGTATTATCACAACCAGAAAAAAGAAACAATAGTGAATGTAAGATTCACTCTATCCGGTTCCTGAAGAAATGACAAATATATCACTCTTCAAGACGTGATAGTAGGAACCGTTAGGATATGTTTACGGTAAGTAATTGTAGCGTATTTCTTCTGTGATTACAGAAGCACAGCATTTGGAGTTATTGTGTCATACTTAACAACTATTAGCCCTTTCTTGATCGCGGCATACGGTACTTAATGATACCGTTGTCCTGCTTCTCGTGGTTGTTTCATTCCTTATCTCTTTCTAATCAATTCGTCGCTTGATCGATAATTCGGAATTCGATTAGTTTCTATCTTCGTGACTCATCGATGTAAACTATTATTTATTTTTTTCTTGAGTCTGAGTTATAAAACTTAGGTCGGCGAATTATGAAAGCGTATGCATCATTCTCTGATTTTTTCTTTATATACATCGAAATAACCGATCTCCAGCCAGTAGGCAGAAATAAAAGTTGTACGAATATTTCACCACTGTTGTGGACGTGGCATCGGAAAAACGTTCCCTTTTCAGGAAAGGCGGCTTACGGAAGATCTCAGGTTTCCAGGACTCGAACCTGGGATCTTTGCGTTGGCATGCTAACAATTCCGCCTCTGATTTCGGAAAACTCAGCATGTTACATTTTGGTTCGCCTCGTTCCAGAAATATATGCAAATATTTTAGCTGTTCTTACAATTATTGTTCTGTTTCATGCTTGAGTTGCTGGTTTGAATACTCTTCCCATGGGGCTGGTCTGTTTTTAAGAAACGCTGAGTTTTCAAGAAATGGGTGTGTTCTAATGTCAAAGGTAGTAAATTCATCGCTCGCTTTTTTCAGTCGTTCGTAAAATTTACGTGTAAGCTTTAAGTTTAACGACTGGAACCAAATGAAATAGAAGGCACACGTACAGAATTGTTATTTTGGTTGCGTACCCTGTGATGCATGACCCTACGATCTCTAGATCAACCGAAAAACTCTGTATTATACATCAAAAGTTATTGATCGTGTCTAAAAATTGAGGACTTCAAGGGGGAAATCATAACCATTCTTATTATAATAAAAAATATATTTTCGTATCAGCCAATGTTGTTTTGGTTTTACTCACCAGGAGGTTCATTCCAGAAAAAGCCTGAATTTCAGTAGAGGTTGACTTTTCTCGTTAAAATACAGTGGAGCCTCGTCTTACGAACTTAATTCTTTCCGACCGGAGTTCGTAACTCGAAAATTTTATCTGGAAACCTAGTTTTCCTAAGTTTCTTACCGTTTTTTTCGGTTCGCATCTAGAGGTCAGAATGGAGTAAGAGAAAGGTCGTATCTTGGAAGGTTCATATGTAGAGCGGTTCACAAGTCAAGGTACCTCTGTAGCAGTAAAGGTCAACATCAGAGCCACGCCTAGCTCATTTTTTGCCCGGGTGCATACGTAATATGCCGCCTCCTAGAATTAAATACCAAAACAATTCATTTCTTGATTTGAAAGTAAAAATTATTTAGTGAGAATTTGGAATACCAGAGTTATATAACTTTGTCCTCCACCTTACATTGATCACAAATATCAGTAACATTTAATTATGCATATTCCGTATACTGAAACAGTAAATTGTTATCATCAATTAGTTATTCACATTACTTTCGAGTATCATTATCATCGTAATGCGTATAACTTATAGTGGCATGATTTGTATGAAATCTTTTTCCGCTACTAAATATGAAAGTTGGCAATAAAAATTGTATTGCAGCACAAATAATCACATACTAAGGGAATTGATGCAGAAAAGAAATACAGAATAAAATTAAACTCAAAAAATGTACATTTCGGGATCTCATATGCGAATTCTTGTACAATCTCATCAGAAGTAAGTCCATCGCAAATTTCATTTTTTTATGCTGATGAGAGCTAAATTGTTTCGCCTGTCTCGACTCTTCGATGAACGCAAACGTTTCTTGAACAATAGAATTTCGAGAATGATCGTTCCCCAGCAGCTAAAGTCATCGGTAGTCTTAATGAAACTCCCAAAAGTAATTGCAAATTAGTAAAGACTGCGGTCAAATCTCTAGTAAAGATATATTCCAATAACTCAGGAGGGTTTAGTTTTGGTAGGTACCAGAAAATATTTTATTGATTCCAGTTCTTCGATTAGATCCACTGCATAAATATTCCTTTCTCGTCTTGAGTTAGCTCTAAATGTTTGCTTATCTTTAATTTCGCATCATAATCTTTCCTAGACAAGTCGTGTTTATCACACGAAAAGCAACAGGTAATGTTGTTGTAATAATAATAATCTCAATAAAAACTATCTGCTACAGCCAAAACACACAACATACGATAATTAATACAAGTATAAATAAAGAAAAGTCTATTGGCGGTGCAAATAACCTAAGCTGTTGAAGCATCCTAAACCTGAACACTACTACTACAATAATAATGTCTGTATTCGCTTCTGTTGCCGCCCTTTAGATGCCGCCGTTCGGTCAATGATGATCAAAAGCTTTTACTGCCAGGGGTCCCTGTAAATTGCGCGCCTGGGCCGCCCAGCAATACTCTTTAAAGTGCCGCCCAACTAATTTGCCGAGCGCCCACTATATTTTGAAAAATTTGAAAGCCTTTATCTTTAAGGAATAACAAGTGTGAAAAATAGCGACACGACTGGGACTATTTTTCACACTTGTTATTCCTTTGGGATTTTCGTAGGTTTTACAACTTACTAAGTTACCTTCCTTTCCTTTATCCTTTATCTTTAGTTTTCGCATGAATTATTTTGCCTATTATGAATTCTATAGTGGGATTACATGTTTCATTTCGTCATTTAAATGAAGAAAATCAGAAAAATTAAAACAAGTCTCTTTCTTGTCAATAGTGGCGCGTCTCTGTGAACTAAACGCCCGCAGTCATTTTCTTGCCTCCCCAAGAGATAAAAATAAAAAATAGAAGGAACTATGCTTACTGCCCATCATCATTTTTAGTAGTAACAGTTTTTCAGCAATGTTTACAAGGATTTGGTTGCATAATTGGATTAGAATTTCGGCTAGCATATCTCATCAAATCAAAGAATCTTCCCTAGTCGGCGAATTCATAGTATCCTGATTCATAGTAGCGAAACATCCACTTCTATTCAATAAGATTAGAATAAATATTCATTGGAGTTCGTAGTTTTGGATGCGAAGATAAGTCTAATCAAGAAATTGGTCGTAATTAATTGCAATGTCTTTATCCGTATTAGTTTACGACGTCAACTTTCGTGCTGCAGATCACGGAAAGAGGCGGAAGCGAGGTGTTTTTAAGTATACTCGTGTCTGTAGTTGTAATGGTCGAGAGTGCTGGCTAGAATTGGCCAGTAACAGCTGAGAACGTTTTTAATATCGTAGACGAGATTCTGTTTAATTTATTGGAACCAACAGTTTTGACGTCTTATGAGGAGCATCGTCATGACCATTTGCATCGTATTGCCCCTCCATGCGTCTGGAGTTGGAACGGTCTGCGAGGAAAGAACTTAGGAATTTGCGATTATAAACAAAGATAGGAGGATAGCGAACTATTTACGGTTCCCTTTCCTCACACACCGCTTCCATCGTAAAATCGGCAGCTATCTCGGAGGTTTATTCTCCGAATACGTAATCCTTTCCGTTAGAACTTCCGGGGGAGTGGCTTCGGTTTTTAGTTTCGCCGACATATTTTGCTTCCAATAGAGCCTCCAATCTTATAAAATACCACATTTACAAAACGGTACGAAAAGCAGAATGTAGTTTTTATGCCCAGAGCTCTGACTTGACTTTCCGTTTTTTAATTGCTTCTTTAAAATTTTGTGATTTGTTTTCGAAATACTTTTATCCTTTTTTTAAGCAATTCCGTAGGTTTAATTTTTAAACTCTTCGTTTATTTCAAGAATTAACTCACGAATCGATTATATTTTCGGATGCTGGTAATAATGGCTATGTTTAGGCTTCGATATCCTATCTTTAGTAATTTCATTACGTAAAACATACACGTAACTACGAAAGATAGGAGAATTATCGTAACTAGTAGAGACGGCCGTATTATTGCATTTGTTTGTTTTTGGTTTGGAATCAAAAGCAAATAGAAATTACTGTTATTATTATTACTAATACATTTTAGTAGTATGGGAAGCTTATTGTATACAAACTTAAACAGAAGTAAATTATGTATGATAACCCGAAGTACTTGTATTTAACATGCGATATACATTTTGGAGCTGATTTTGGTCTCTTATATAACATTTGTTTTTCAAGGTATTTGACGGTCGAAAGGAGTGAGCTTTTTGCTGCAGAGTTCGAGGGATAATCCGGTGCAAGTTTCAATTAATTTGTATTTATATTTAAAGTGCGTTGAATGCACACTTTTTGTTGCGAAGGATTGTGAAGTAATGCACTCATTCGTTTAGCTGGACATATGTGGTACATGTGTAGAAGCAATGGAAAAGTTTGTTAGCGTTACTTACGCTAGTTAAATGTTATCTGAAGTAAGATTAGGAGACCCTGCAGATAAGGGTTTTTTTTGTTCGCGAATTGGTTAAGCGAAAATGCGTGTGTTTTGTTAACTGTTACGACAAAACGATAAGTGTTACCAAAATGCTTTTTGTTATAGGATGGGAATCGATTGAGGAAAGCAATTTTTAATTAGCTAAATTACTAAAATTTCGGATTTTAAATTATTGTCCGTTCGTAGGGTAGATGTAGATCTAGCTGTGTTCATTTGGGTGGGAATAAGTTTCTCTTTTAATTATATAAACGGTCCTTTTAGATTGGCGTGGAATCTTTTCCTCCTTTAGATCTTCTAGTTTGCACGGAAGTTCTCTCATGTGTATGACGAGAGCTAGGGAAACATCCTCTCGAGTTCTTCAAAAGATAGTCCACCGCTTATTTTTCTTTAACTCATGCCGTAACACGGCTCTTTTAAAAGTACACTAGTAAAGAGTTCCCTGGAAAAGTTTTCGTTGTAATGAGGACCGCTGGAAATGAAGTAAACGGGATATCCTCTCGTGCCTCCGACTACCGTATTTCCTCAGTGTAAACTCTCCGGAGAGGGCTAGCGAAGCGTGCTTGGGTTACGAAAATGAATCTGCGGGTCCTTCCTGCTGCGAATCTCCAAGGACGGGGTCCGCACAACGGTTGGAATGCGTCCAGGAATATTCGCCGCGTCAGGATTTGGAAGAGGAGCGTGCGATTAAAATAAAGGAAAATGCATCCGCGACCCATTGCAAGTAGAGCGGAAACCTCCCGCCCCCTTTGGGGGGCATTATTTTGTATGAAGAGTTTGTCTTCGAGATGGTTATTTTTCTATTCAAAGCGCCGAGAAAGTTTTCTCACCTCTCTGCGAAGCGATGCAACTGTTTTCTGTTTGCGTCAATGCTACGTTTGACGTTTTTGCTTAATTTCCCTCGTAAACTCTTCGCACTAGATCAGCTTAATGTAAATAACAAAGAATGCGTTACGTAGTATTACAAAGTACTGCAATGGTACGAAGTAGAGAATAGTAATTATTGTCATTTTAGGTGTGCATGTACTATAATGCTGATTGTACTTTCTTCAGTACTTGCATTTCACTTACTTTACTTTTCTTTTCTCCAGCTTATATTTTTGTGTTTTTAGTACTCTCTCCAGTTGCATTTTGATTTTTTTCTTGTTTTTTTTTGTATTTTAACAATCGTTAGGTTTTGTAATTTGTTGCAGTGTGCTGTTGGGTATTTTTCTTTGTCAGCCTCAAGTTGCTATGATTTTTTTCCCCCTCTCTCTGCTGTTCACTGGGCTAGTTTCCGATGTTGGTTTATATCTGGCATTAATGAGCTATACAGGTTAGCGGTTCTGATTCCTCATTTCTCCCTATTGAGGCGACACAAATTAAATACGGGTAGCAAAATATTTCGTTTTTTAAAACTGAAAAACCTTAAGAAATTTCTTACGCATACTTGTATCATCAGTACTCACCGCCGAATCAAGTCTCCTGAATGTTATGCAAACGTATTTCAATGCTGTAAGGAAAATAGCTCTTTTCTGTCCACCGTCGACAAGCGTTATCTTTCAGATAAGCATGTATTTAAACTCGGTGGAGTACCGAAATTCTGCGTATTTCGAAATTCCGATCGAAATTTTCTCAGTTTTCGTTTTCTTTGATATATGCATTTATAGGTACGACTACTTTACGAACGACGACGATGCGACGAACTGACTGAAAGTCTTTCGAAACTTCTGAAGATTTAAATATTGAATTTTTTAAATCTCGTATCTTAAATATTTATTTCATACTTGAAAACATCATCAGCATATCTTTCCCCTTAAAATAAATTCCCTTCATATTATTTTTTCGTACTAGGCATTACTTAGGAATAGAGCCGCGCCCAGCCTATCTACCGCCCGGGTGCAAAAATAATTTGCCGCTCCGTAACAATTCATTTCCTGATTATCAAGTAAATATTATTTTGTAAAACTGAAAAACCAGTGTTTTATGACTTCGTTCCCTTGCTTACATTGGTCACAAAACATCGGTAACTGTTAGTTATGCATGTTCCGTATGCTGACATAGTGATTGGTCATTATGAGTTAATAGTTCACATTGCTTTTGAGTATCATTATCTTAGCAGCAACAGTCTCCGGAAGTGTCAATAAAACACGCAAGCTGTTTTAAAATTAGGAAATTAGGTTATTTTCCAAATCCTGAATAGGATTTATTTTAGGCACCATTTTTTTATTCTAATTCTTTGATTTAAATCCACAGCACAAATATTCCTTTCTCGTCTTGAGTACGCAAAAATCTTTCCTCTAAATATTTGCCAATCTTAAATTTCACATCATAATCTTTCCTAGATAAGTCGTGTGTATCACAGAGAAAACGACAGATAATATTTTTGCGATAATAATAATAAAGGTTGGCTTCGCTTCTGTTGTCGCCCTTTAGATGCCGCCGTCCGGGTGCGACACACCCCTTGTAACCATAGGACGGCGCGGCTCTGCTCAGGAGTCACAAACTTGTCAGGCTTTGTTTCTTATCTTGACCATTCTTCCAGACATTCTCTACATTCATTATATCGGTTCCTCTTCATACTTTCCAAGTATCATCTGTTTATCCGTTTTCCAAGCTGAGTTTACAGCATGTGAAGGCAAGCTATGTTTGTTAGGTTCTTGGACTTTTGCGAAACAACAGATCCGTGTAAATAAACTTGCTCAAAATCCTTGTAACATTTACTGCTTCTGTCAGTCTTGAGAAGTTCAGTATGGATTTAGAAGGTTTCAGTATAAAGAATGTTCCCTCTTCGTTACCCTTGATACCCTTAAGGTTTCATATCTTGGCGTTTATCGAAAGTTGAAAATCTTATCGAAAATATGAGGAATGCCGTTTAACCGCTTTACTGTCGCAGGACAATTACAACAATCACTCATGATTTCGCTCGTATCATTTTAGATAGTCTTGCTCTATTTTATATGGAATAATTGTTAATGAAATGGAAATTGCACCAGTTTATAAAAGAAATAATGTTTTTGTGACAAGGTATCAAATTAGTATTGTAATACCGGTAACAATAGAATCTTTAGTAAGAGTTTAGTAACGCAATTGCAGTCACTCAAAAGGTTGAGAATTTTATTCGAGGAAAATTTAGTTTGTTTATAGCCTCTATAAATTATAATACTCAGTTATTTTCTTAGTCCAGTCTGTCATTGAATTTATCGCTTTTGATGTGATATAGCATTCGTTTCATCGGCCTTGCGAGTAAATGGTCAGCTACGCGTCACGTGTATTTCATCTATTTAGGTTTGTCAAGTCGAAGGCCGAAAGCACTCCATAGCATCATCATCTTTGACAGCTAAGGTAAATAAGTTCCGATTGCCATATTTAACTTGTAGGCCAAGTTCCTCCCTCTTAACGTGTATCTGATCGACCTAGCTCCTTTTATTACTCTCTCTTCAAGGAGGCAATCGTACGTGAATGGCTATGCCATCGGATATTGAAGATACAGCGAGGCGAACCTACCATGACTACCGAGTGGTTTCATTCGTTTGACTTATTGCTCAGTATTGGCCATCGTCCCTGTCAATTCAACACGCGTAACATTCCCGTCGCTCATATGGCGAACCTGCTATTCATCTCTTAGGTGGTTATGTATCAATAACGGAGGTGCGCAACTGAAGAAGGTGAAAACTTGAATTTTAACCGTAACGTTTCGACAAATCTTACGTGATTAGCTAAGAGTATAATTTTCCATTCTATCATACATAACGTACTATATTATTGTTTAATTTCCTGGATTCTCCGATTATGATGATATATTGTCATGTTTCTTTTAATTTATCGATTTCATTGTAATTGTTTCGTTTCGCGATTGAGATATGAATATCCTAGGATATATATGAATGTCCCCACGAGGAAAAAATCATTCGTGAAGGAATATATTCTATTTTTAGCTCTTAAGTTCAAGGCCAGCGTAATAAATTTGCAATGTTTTGGAGAGAATCCATCTCGTTATCTTTGGAATTCTTCGTATGTTTTCATGACTTCGATGTTGATACCAGTTGATAAGCACGCAATTTCAGCTCGTATTACAGAAAGTTCTATCTATGAACATTTGAGTGGAAATCGTTATATGTACTTAGTGCATTTTTTCTCGATAAATGGAATACCTAGATTCCACGAAGTGAAGGCTGAGGAAGGTGATTATGTTTTCTTTAAAATGTTGAAGATCGCATTTGAGAAGCATGTCATTGGTGTAAAATACGTTGAATGGGAGTATATTTGCTCAAAAATCTTTAGTGTTTAGAGACATTAATAAAATACAGGTAATTCACAACAGTTATTTAATTTGCAATGAAAACCGTACTAATTTTCACTAAATATTAGCTCATGAAATTTTCTTGAGAGGAAGTTACATAATACGACATTATCGTACATTATCTAGGGGCACTGGACTAATCTATTAGGGCACTTGACACAAAAGAATTTTATCCCATTGCCAGTCACCTTTCTTTCTCAACTGAATTTATTGAATTCAAATCAAAAATTCAACCTCTGAAAATGGTCATATAGTGATTTGGTGCATATATTTATCTTAGCAGTTTTTATTTTACTTTTTATTGTTATTCAGAATTGGCCACATGTGTACTTCTCATTGATGACTGTTGGGGGCAATAGCACAAAAAAGCTTGGGGGAAACGTTGCTCTAATACAGTTTTTGATCGTACATTTGTTTCCGCGGCATTAAGACGAAGAGACACTAAGGCGAGAAGTTAACCATTTTTGGGTCCATTGATTACAGACAATTGTATGAATTGAATGCAGTGAATTGCTGATCTGAGATGCTGATGTATTTATAATATAATTAATTACATGACTCCAAAGGTATCTTGTCTTCCACAATAACTCGGCATATAACTTCACGCACAGCAAATAAACGTTTTCGCAGTAATTGTATTGCTTTCCTTATAAGAGTAAGCTACCGATGCCTCCTTAAATATCTAGCTCCGAGGCACTTGCCTCTATCGCTTACTGCGCGAACCGGTCCCGGCGTCATAGGTCGTTTTTTCTTGACGCCAAGAGAATCAAATTGACGGCAATGTTAGAATGGCTTAAACGCGCACTATGCCGATGGCTGTTTGTTAGTCGACTGGTGAAATGAGAAAGGAGAAATTTAGCTGGTCAAGAGGTTTGGAGCTCGTGAAGTAAATTTCAGCATAGGTGAGAATGGCGCAATCATCGTTGAGGCACTACGTAAACGCAAAGTATGCGTTTCGAGCTCCCTTATGCTATTCTCCGCTCTTCAACATCCCACCACGCTCATTTGCCTTTCGTTGGCCCTTAACTTTTCCTTTCCCAAGACGCTTCTCGATAAGCTCGTCCACGAGGAGGAGGGAGCTGTGCCCAAGTGACCGTCGTCGGCTCCTTTTTTGCCTTCTTCGTTTTTCCAGCTAACGGTTACGCCCAGCCTTTCCCAGAGGCCGCGCTGCCGGAATTTCAGCTCGGTCGGTCTGCAAGATACACAAAGGGAGATACGGATTGGAGGTAACATTATCCACTCTCATTGATTAGCATTCCGCGGTCGGTGGAAAAACTCTTACTTCTCTCTCTATCCCACTCGTCGGGAGACTCATCTTCTTCGGATCTGGAAGGATGCCAAAGCGTACGAGGAGATAGCCGCTGCAGATGTTTTGTGGCCGCGCATATTGACGTAATATTCGAGGCTTTTTTTTATTCGTTTAAGGGGTATTTTTAAGCAGAACATCGAACCGGAAACAAACCGAAACCGGAAACACCACTATTTTTGTCGGAGAGAAAAACGAACTCGTAGAGAAAAGTTAAAATTTTTGAGCGAGAAACCCAAATCGTTATTCGTTCCGCTTATATCTTCAGTACCAGCAAGTTTGACGTAATTGTAGATGGAAGAAGATAACTAGACAAATGTGATAGCGATTTGCAACGAACTAAAATAAATACTTTCCATTTATCTGGTGTAATGTATTGACCGTGGTTTATTTAATTCTGCAAGTTGTTTTCTAATATTTAATTTATTCTGATGTAATCGTGGAAGATACACTTCATGGAAAATTTTCAGGACAGAATATTTAAATCGTCGGAGAGAATAACCGGATCCAATTCGTTCGACGGTGGCTACCGGAGAAACCGGAGCTAAACCCAAAATTAGGTTTTCTATAAAACTGGGGCGGAAACAGGTACGAATAACATTTGGGCTCGACACCATGTTTTTACGTCGGAAGAAGATCGGAAAAGTGAATTTCCTCAATTTCAGAAGATCTTTCATCACGACCCTCACCCGTGAATCCGTGAGTGACGGGGAATGCATGCACCAACGTGCATTACTCTCGTCCGTTCCTTTTGCATAGGCTTTCCTTTCCTTGCCCCACTTATCGTGGTGCATGCTTGCTCCGACTCCTTATTTGTCGTTGAAAGGACTGGCGAAGAAGGGTGAGGAGATCAGTTTCTCCTTGCCATCCTTTACCGACCGTTTAACTCTGTGTGTCCGATTTTTTACATCTCTGCGTACCTTGAGCTCTTTGGAAGCAGTAACGGGGAACTGAAATTCGTGAAGCACTTTGAATACATTTCTCAAGTCAATAAGCTCCCAAGACTTTCTCTCTTATCCCCGTATCGACTAGGATCAATTTTCCACTGTCGACTAGGCTCTTTGTCAACCACCCAGATGTTTGTTGGTCTAGCACTTAATAAAAATGTACTTAATGACCTTTATAAGGTCATACTACTCTTCAAAATATGTCTTCAGTGTATACTATGAAGATCCCTGTAGATATGGGATTCATTTCATTAATCCCATTGTGGTAAACATAACGGATGATGAGAGTTAAAAAAACTTCCTTTCTTGTTACCTTCCAAGCATGACCTACATGTGAACTTATATCAACTGTCTTATTATTTGTACCTTCATTTAACTTCCTCTGTTTTCGAGACTTCACATTTATTAGGATTTTGTATAATCATTAGTATTCTGCTGCTCTAGTGCATTTTTGAGGAAGTACAGTGAAATCTTGTGTCAGCGGAATGTAAAGTTTGAAACTTTCTTGGGAAGAAGTACGATCCACAGCAGAATAAATTTGCACTGACAAATTTTTACACCCTTGTCCTCTTCTGTTCTTCTGTTTTTTATTTGTGGTAGCCACATCCTATTCCAGATAAAGGTGTTATTATAAATGTGATTGTGATTTCTCGAAGATAAAGTAATGCCATTCGAAAAGAATGCCAAAGATTGCTACTTGGTCTTTAATTTTCCTTATTATTCACCTTTCTGCTTGTAAAATATCCCATTTTAGGGCGTTCAGTTGCAAGTATACCAATACCAGGAAGTTTCTTTTTGTTAGTAAAGTATGTATCCTCTGATCTGATATACGTGATTATATCGAAGTGCAGAAGCATTTTCCAAACCTTTTCATGTTTTAATGTTATTTCTCCGAAGCGCTGATGTAGGTACGCATTATCTATCATAATTTTCGTAAAGGACTATATTAAATGATGCCAAGAATCACCGTTGTTGTCGAAAATGCGATTTTTCATGTATTCTCAGATAAATAAAAAGGCATAAAATCCGCCAAAAACCACCAAACTAAAGGAGATGGAGAGGTAGAACTTACGGCATCCAATTTTATAAATATATGTTTGTGCTCGCGTTCTTTCGCGCACTTCTAGCGACATACTTGTTAGCCGATACCTAACCCGTCAGCTAAGGTTAATATACTGCTAAAATATCTTTTTTAGCCGAAAAATTTCATTATGCAATTTATTATGTTCATTCATTATGCAACCATATTCATTAACCATCATTCCACTGTATTCGATATTCGGCAACCTTAATGTGAGAGTCTAAGACGAGTAGAAACGAATGAAAGGTAGAGGTTATTGAAACTAATTTTCTCATTCGCTTATTCACGACACTGGAACCAGGGACGGATCTAAAACATTCCAAGGGGGAGGAAGGCGAGTGGTTTAAGACAACTTCATTGTGAACTCATCTCCAATCATCTTTTAAATCCCACTGTGTCGTGATAACGTGGTAGATATATAGCGATCATGGAAAAACTCTACAACCCGATTTCAATTGAAGCTCCTCCTAGAAAAATTACTTGTATCACAAAGTCATAAAGGGCGATCGCCTCTTTGCTCTCCCGTTGGATCTTCCTATGCTGTAAAAGTTTCTTTCCCGAGAGGATCCAACACCAAAAAGACGCGAGCAAAGTTTCTAGGACGCCTCTCCATTGTTGCGTCCGTGCCGATCCACATAATCGTAGAATGCATATCGTCCCGAGGAGCGATTTTGATCGCCCCACTTATGTAGCGTATTCCGTCTTTTGGAACAGGATAGGGGAAAATATAACTTGCAGTTATTTTTTCCCCTATTTGTCTCAGCCTTGTTCATATGTGCAGTGACGGGATGGCCATTGATGTATGAATTATGCTGATTAATGACGTTTAACCTGGTAATTCCTCATCAAATGCTACGAAAAGTGTTATTTTTAGAATCATTATAAATCGGTTACGTGGGCTATTTCTTTGGTTGCATTCTGGTTTAGTGAAGGAGGTAAAATCCAAACATTGAAGCATGTAGGATTTTTCTTTTCTTGTTTTTGGTACGGAATGGAAAAAATGTGTAGTTTCGCGTACTAAGCCCTGTCTTGTTCCTGGCTGTGATAATACAAAAGCCGCTGGGGTATGAATGATCCTGATAATGGCATATAGTTTCCTCTCCGTACTGACAATTACGTAAAGTGTCATTTAAAATGCGATTATGTCGCACTCGTGTGGACCTCCTCCACTCACAGCAATCTGTCTCAAGAAAGCAGTCAAACTACCTCAATCCTCATCTTGCCTAGTAAGCCTCATTCCCTCTCCAAAGCTGTTGATTGCCAATGGTGTAGGAATGAGAATGCTGGTCTATACATGGCACAGATAGAGGAAAGTATCAAACCTCATCTCGCCTCGTGAATCACATTCCCTCTCCTAAACGATTGATAGCCAATGCTGCAATGAAGCCTCAGCGCCGAATGTTGCTCAGACATACTTTGACGTTACTTTCCGACTGGCGGTTGTCTTTACTTCGACTAAAACCTTCTATATTCCATTTCTCTTCCCTCGGCTCCCATGTTTATCTCGTCGCTACATCCACAGCGACCAGCTGTTCCCCCAACCCTTTAGCCGGGCCAATCTCTACCCCTCTCTTATCTCGTCCACTCCATCGCTGCCTCCCGCCCCAGCTCAGATAATCCCTCATTCCCTCCGCCGGGTGACGTAAGCGGAGCAAGGGATCCAATTCTCTTCCCCTCCCTGGGCCACTTCTTCCACCCCCTCTCCTTCCACTTCAACCTGTATCTCAATCACCCTCCCTTTGTGTCCCTCTTTCGACCTTCCCCATCCGCTAACAAGTCATGTTTTGTCGATATTTTGTACCTTTTTTCGCCTTTGCTGCAGGTTAATTGGGGTTGGCTTAACTTTGCCCACGCGAAATTTATGAATAGTTGATTCGGGCGTGAATGCCTTGTTTGAAAGGACCTGATTTGCAGTCCCCTCTAACTGAAAAAGATGAATGAGAGCTTAACTTCTTTGGTGAATTTCACTCCATTAATACGTCGTAATTTATGTTTTTACCTATTTTGTCTAGGTCCTTCGAAACTGTGGAGGTTTTATGTTTTTTACCCGCTTGCTTATTGTTTTACGAAGGTCGGCACGAAACCCTTGGGGATATAGCGGTTTTCTGGTGAACAACATTGGATGAATCTTCTCCAATCATTTCCAAAGTATTTTCATGTGCTGGTGATTTTCGCAGATGTTTTATTTTATGTTGAACCCGCTGAACTACTCTTTACTGAGACGTTTCAAGTAAATATAACCAGTTTTTTTTAATTATTACAATGGAAGAAGCTGACTCTCACAAAGCTTATTTGTACGCTCGAAAAATTTCCCTTATTTTGTATCGTTAAAATGAGGAATGAACCGTCACGTACTTATCGATCTGTTGTCAGTTTGAATGTATTTATCTTTGGGGAAGAGATACAAATCGCGGATGAGGCAGTGGGCGTGGCCATCCATGAAAATGTCCCTTGATCTATATATCCGCTGCTATGAAAAGAAAGACCAGAAACCTTACGGCTTTTCTCATTACTACTAAACATCAAGCATGTATACCTGGATGTTGGCTAAAATAATAAAATATATTTATTTCCGGTTCATAACGTCCAATCACCTCATAAACATTCGTGAATGACATGACATACGCCTACATAACAGTATACATTTATAGATTCGTGTTTTTGGAACGAGAGCAGAAAGTTACCGTAATCCTTATTACGAATTTCCATGTCTGCTCTCTAGTTGTTTTTGATAAAAATGTCATTAAGGATAAAGTAAGGATAATTTGAGGATAAAAATTTTATAAAGATTAATGTTATAAACGGTTATCGGTAAATGACAGTTTTAAATCTGCGCTTTTACATTTAGATAGGAATTGAATAGTACATTCATCCACCACAGCGTTGAGAAGCATTAAAATGAACACCCGATGGGAAGTTCAGGAGAATCAAAGATATGATAAATAGAGGACCAATATTTGTTTCGAAACGTGAAGGTTTCCATGTCGTATTTTCATAATTACGATGGAAGGATTGGATATGGTGGGATAAAAATATAGCAAATATGCATTGCACATGTCCAATAGAATTAATGTATTCATTATCTTTACTCAATTATTATTATTATTATACTCAAATTTAATATTCAGACGTGCCACATTATTTCATTGCGACCGTTATTCATTGCGACCGTTATTCATTGCGGTATATATTCATTGCGGTCGTGAATGAAATGTTCTAGCAACCCATTAATTTTGTTTGGATTGAGCGTCGTTGAATTTAATTACGCAGCTTAGGATCCTGTATTATGCAAAATTATGCAAGTGAAAGAAGAGCGAAACTTGTATGGCCATCATGTTGTCATTTTCATTCTAAATGACTCCTTGATCCGTATAAAAACCGGATTACTGCAGCTCTGTTTGGAACGTCGACGCTGCTATTGATTATCCTACGTATGGGTGACCCGTCCACCCAAACATGACCCTCGGATCGACGGCGAGACGCATACTTTCCTAAATTACGGGTTCCTTGATCCGGGTTGAGTGCTTCGATAAAATTTTGATCATGTCATCTCAGCGGTTCCTTTCGTACATCCATGCTCCTTTGATGTCGGCGTGAAGGAATGACGCTGGAGCATCTCCGTCGTTACCTTGCGAAGCTCCGCTCCTTTGAAGAAGTCCTCCAGTGTATCATGTATCGTCCCATCAGTCATGCGAACCCATGACAAATGGGAGTGTATCCAGTTGTTCTGGTTAACCACGCTCGTCGTATGTTGCTTGTGTTTCATTTCACATCTTAATTACGCTCATCGATCAGTTGCAATCACCTAAGAGAGTAATTTATGCGCCATCACGTCCGCTGGGACATTTGGATAGATTTCTTCGCTAATAAGAAATTTCGTTATCTCTCACTTTAGGGAATTAGTTACAAAATTGTCGTAATGTGTTGGGCGTCTTTGTAACCTAAGACACGTCTTACCGCTTAGAAATCAACACGCGCTTTTCCATGCACCAATGTTAGTGTTTGTCTCACAATTTGTTCGTTTAGTTCATTGTGTTTTAATCGTAAATTTATAATATTAGATCCATGTAACTGTTTAAATTATACGGGAATATGTTACCGTAAGAATAAGCAGAAGTGAAAAATTTCGATCTAACCGGAAGTTGAACCCAGATTTCTAACCATTTACTACTATTTCTGGTCAGTTCCACTTTGTTAAGTGGTTGTTAATCGCGAGAGATCTCGGTTCGAGTCCCAGTCATAGCGATATTTTTCACTTCTGGTTAAATTTGGTTTTTATGTCGTACAAACCACCTCACTACTTACAAATTTTAATACCTTCCGCTCATCTTCGGAATAATTTCGTCGAAATTATGCTAGATAACGTCTGCTGTTTAATTTATGACCAGTTCTTCCAGTATTTAGCGAACGCGAGCTGTTGAATTTTACAAATAAATTAGTAATCAATAATACTTCCTCATGCCGAAAATACAGTGAGTCTCGTACTGAATATATAATATGAAAAGCTTGTGCTAAGGTCGAATTTTATTTTCTATATTTGGATTCGCAATTGTAAATTTGGCAAATTGATGAATGATCCACAGTAGCCGTAATCCACTACATAAATGTTATAAATTTCGCCGCTGAAAGTTTTCCCCAAAAGAAATTTGATGCCTGTGCAATGCCTTTTGGCTCTATTTAATTACCAATCGCCTTTGTTTCGTCTAAATTAGCAGGAACGGTGATTAATCCTCGAGGAAATCTGACAGTTTTCATTTATGTCACGAACCGGATCGGTGCGATTTTTAATTTGTGTGGGCGAGGTTTGCTTTGAGATATCCCGACAAAGCAAACCTCCCTTGTGACCTATTTTTTTCTGAGGGATGTTATTTTTACAGTAATTGCTCACCGACCTCAGGCATTGTTATTGTTAGCATGCCAACATACAGTTATGAGTATAATAGTAAATAAATGAAAGACGAATATTTGGGGGCCTATTTCTCCTATTAAAAGATCAAGCGTCGCACAACACATTCAAGAAAACAATCACAAAATTAACAGAGACAACTTAAAACTCATAAGGTCAGTACAGAAGCCCTCGAAACTCGACGCATATGAAAACCTCTTCATTCAGTCCAACCGCGACCGTGTTATGAATAGCGATACCGGACCAATACCTTCTTCTATTTTGTTCTCCCTAATTGACGTCACACCACAAAAGACATAAATACCTTTCCCCCACCCCCTCCACACTCAGTTATTCTTCTCTTCCGAAGATGGCAACTTAGTTGTCGAAATACGTATCGAGAGCAATACTTGCTCACAAGCGCGACCACGGAGAACCCCAACCCCCGCTGGTGGGAATTCTTCAACGGTTAGTTTGCTCGCAAAGAACGGCTATTTGGAGCTTTTATCTAACTCTGATATTTCTCCTACGATTTACGCGTATAAAATCCCCTTTGAGGGGAACCCCCCTTCGAGATCAAGGTCGAGAAATCTCACGAAGTATTGACTTTTGAAAATTCTTGTCTTGTTTCTCAGTTTCAAGGTCAGTTGACATTTTTAAGACCAACGGGGTTGTTAAGAATAACAGGCAGGTCTCGTCTCGCGCGGCTTTATCTTTCGCGAGTTTCGCTTTTTGCGGTGTATTATTTGCAACCGCATTATTATTTCGCAGAAATATGCTTTGTCTCTTTCGCAATTAATGACCGCAAAATGTAACCTGCTTTTGTGATGCACTAAGAAGAAAAGGTTGCGCTAAACCAATATGAAATATTTACATCCTTCAGACGGATTTAAAAATATAATAAGTTTTTACAAAAACGAACGTAACTACCGAGGAAAAATGTATGAGAACAACATTTGACCGTTGAGAGGAATGACGAAAGATTGAGAAAAATAGCAACAGCAGGTCTTACCATAGATGGGATTTTATCTACCTCATTTTTATTATACGTTTTTCGTGCAATTTATCTCAGAAGATCATTTTTCAAAACGAATTAAATTTTTCGTTTCTTATCGATGTAAAGGAAAATTCATATGGGTCCATTTCCACTCTATTTATAACCGAAACCTTCAATTCCCATAGCTCAAAACGTTTCTCTTCCGCGATTTTGTCTTTCGGGGAATTTTTATGAATGTAACCCCCGCGTAAAACGAAGTCTTCCGAGTTGATTTTTCATCTGGAGGAACTTTCGGTCAGAACTCAAATCAAGATCAAGAAACAAGATCAAATCTCTTCCAATTCTTGTTCGTTCGGGAAATGCTCTCCTCCTCATAGGGCCTGCATATTCCGTCAGCTGCACAGGTCATTAATTGGATTCTTAACTTTTTCCAACCCATCGTTTCCGTTCTTCATCGTTTCCGCTCCTCCAACCGATCCACCTTGTCCCACTGCCCTTCAGTTGCATCCGCCCGCGGATTTTTTCCTCTGTAGACCGTTCGCCGGTCACGAGCTGCCCCTCTGCGGCGCAAACCCACTCATTCCTCGCGATCTTTTCAAACTATTGCCGGGTCGCGTGCGAACGGTATTGGCCATTTCTAGCGCCATTCGCGGGCAAAGATCTCTTCAATCAGGGCGAGGAGAGTGCACTCGGAAGAAGCGTGTTGACTCCGTGTGGTTTCCTTTTCATCTGTTCCGTGGCATGGATTCAGGTCGCTCTGAGAACTCCTTTGAATCGCGAGAAGAATAATAGGTTTAAGGGCGCTCCATTCGGGGGAAAATGGTTCGTTTCTCACGCGCCATTCACGCGAGTCGGAATCGAGGGTGAAGGACTTTCACGATCGGAATATTAATGAACCCCGCGATCGCGAAGCGTCGGAAAAAGTATTCGGTGCGATTATCTTCTTTCGGATTCTTCCTCCGCGTCCCATTTTCAGCGACTGATGAATGAGTGCCGTCGGGAAGTTCGATCTTTTTTAGGATGAAATATTGGGGTGCTTGCAGGAGAATGCACATCGACGTAAGCGTTCCTTTTGATTGGTTCATGTGCCTTAATATTCCCTATTCACTGCCTTTTCTATCGTTTCTTGCTAAATTACCCCACTCCTTATTTCGTCTAACATCTTTTTCCTTTTCCCCTACCTTTTTAACTTCTTTTAGATTGAAAGATAGATAGATTTCTATTGCTTAAAGAAGTGTATACTATTAGATTTCTACAAAAAACTGAAAGCTTTAAGTTGCCCCCTAGGTTAACCGGTCCTGAGACAACCATCGTACAAAAATTATACTTGCGTTGCAGAAAAAGAAAAAAAATTATATAAAAAAAAACTGAAAACACAGAAATAACAACTTAATCACTTTTAAAAAGACAAGAAAACGAAGTGAACATGAAAGGAAGATAATTGCATAGTAATAAAAAGAACTGTAAAACTCGGAAAAACTTACTATTCCATCATTCGCCAAAAGCCAAGACTTGTAAATCTAAATAACTTTTTACAACATTTGATACTTGATAAATGTTGAGGTACCATGTTAAAGATCTTTGTGGCCATATAAACAAAACATATCTTAAAAACAGACAAATTGGGCTTACTTAAATATGCCTTTTCTCAAATTAAAAATTGTTGCTCTATCACTGATAAAAGGATAAATAATGTTGGACAGTTAGAGCGAGGGATATCAACGAAAAGGAACACTCGCATCCTATCCAAAATTCGACTAGTCTGTACTCGAACTCAGTACCTCGGTGTTGATAGGCTATATTGCTATCCAACTCCCACTCAGGGTTTGGAAAACCAGTCGATATTATTTGTGTTTCATACTTTTATAAATTTAGTATAAAAACGTATATAACATTTTTTACTGTTTCTGGTCAATAACGTCGTAGTTCTTATTAATAAAAAATAGACTTACGTTTGACTGGGATAAATAATTAGGATTTCATGGATTATTTCGTTGGAGTAATTATTTTCATTTGCCCTTTAATCCCTAGAATATAAGCTTAGAGTTGTTCTTGTTTTCTGGAATTTATAGATATGATTACCTCTGTTGTACCGGGCGTTGAAGTTTTTCTAAGCTTTTGGGATTTGTAATTGGGAGCTTTTATTTGGATTTGAACCCAACTTTAACCACGAAGTAGGTGTCCGAATCTGGAAAATTAAACAGCCGGGAGGCTATAGAAAAATTCTTAAGTGACTCCAGGACGAAGAAATCATTTCATACGTAAACATATAGCAAAATTATTATCCTTAAGTATAAATATGTTAATTTCCATAGTTATTTAATCATTCTAAGTTTACGTTTTATACTTTGGTTAAGGCTAGGAGAACTATCGAAAAAATTTTTAAAAAGAAATGCTTGAAATACGAAGTGAATTATTAGTTGGTTCAAATTTTCCCTATCTTAATGTTCTATCAAAATGTTTACGGGGTTGATGTTTTCTTTCGATGGCTCCGTTTAGAAACTGACTGTAAGAACCAATGGACCTACTTTATTCTTCATAAATGAAGCATCGTTGTAAAACCATTCATTTGTAAAATCAAGAATGTTATAACAGCTTCTGTTGCTCCAACTAGGATAGTTTTGTTTCATTTATATATTATTTACTATGTGTATGTGTATTATATTTGAATTTAATTTCATTTGTGTCGTGCGTTTAAATAGGAAGCAATTCAGCTCACCAGATTCTTTGCTTTTTGCTCAACTCCAGATAAAGAATGCGTTCATTTTGTACGATTCAAGATGGCCCCCATTTCCTGCGTTTCGAAGCTTTTGCAAGAATTCAGGTCGTAAAGCGATGGGGAAGATAATCCAGCTTAAAGTGTTACCTTATGGGTATTAATGGCGTCGAATTACGCTTTTGGAATGGCAGCATTTTCGGAGCGAGCGTTGGAGAAAATCTTCGAAGCTGGAGGAAATTTCTCCTATCGATCACAGAAATCGCCGCGTCGACACGGAGTTACCGTATCATGACCGAACAACAAGTACGAATATAATTTTATAAATATGTTTATAAGTAGGTGATTGTCGAATTCCCGCGATTGACGATTCTTTTTTCGTGGAAAAAGCCAGACTTAATCGCTGTTATTTATTTCTTGGTGGAGAGAGAGCACGGGGTGAGCATGTCGGGCTGAGAATCAGTATATTTATCGAGACTGGTCGAGAGATTTTCTCTCTCAAAGAAGTCTGGTTTCTCTGGTTTTAACATTTTGAATCAGATATTTTTTCGGGGTAAGAAACCCGAGATGAGTGATCGCTGGCATTAACCGAAATGATTTTGATTACTGAAAATCCTTTTTCATTTTAAACCTTCGCTGACACGCAACCCCATTACGAGTCTCGATGCGTGACAGTTACTTAGCAGACCCTATGATTTTAAATTACCAAAGAAATCGGGTGATTAATGTCGACGCGTTGATGTGGATACGGTGTTTTTGAAGCTTATGCTCATCATAATTTCTCGATGCTTTCTTTTATTGCACGCTAATGCTGTCGAATGCTTGTAACCATGATTGTTGGCTCGTGCTTTGGACATTTTCTGTCACGCATATTTCAGGTTTCCACCTATCGAGTGGCTCATGTGCCCCATTTCCCTAAATTTCAATGTGATTGGCTCTCCTTCTTTCTTGATAGCTAACCAAACCTTTTATTACAACGATCGTCATTATTCTTTTTTTCCTTTCTGTAAAATTCAATATGCACCTAACACAAGTATTAAGGGCTCCCGGATTGCTAAGTAGGCAACACTTTCGACTTCAGTGAAAGCGGTCCCGGGTTCGGGGCCAGTGGAGGCCTATGTTGCGAAATTACCTAAGCTGTCGAAGCACTTTCAATACTCCTACTACAAGCATTACTGACGGACGCACCAAAAAAGCCACTTGTCTACACATCCTCCTTTGCTTATTTACTTACCATATTTAATATTCTTAAGTAATTCTTCTATTGAACATTCTTGCTTAAATTTTCAAACGATTTTAATTTCAGATTTTTTGTTTAGAATGCTATTTTTTGTGGTTTTTATCATTTCAGTGAACTAGTTTTTGTTAATTTTGTTACAATTCTGTCGAACTGTTCCGTTCCATGTACGTAGTTTCCTTCCTTTAGTTTGTATTATCAGTGATGTGTAGGTTTGTTACACCCCGTTCCTTGTGGGTGTTTCCCTGCTGTGGATGTTTTTTTCCTAAGATATTACTTAGGTTTTTACATCCACAAATGCTTCATAAGTTTTCTTCTCTATTTCTATTCACTGTATTACAAAATTTATTCGTTTTTATTCATGGAAACAGGTAAATGGAAGAAGAGACTTTTTAGCCCCAATCTTGTCTTGACAAAGACTTAATAGACCTTTTATTTGACGGTATATAAGACGCACTCACATTTCAGAACATACACAAGAAAATCGCGTTAACAACACTGTTCAAACTTAAGTTACAGTTCCGTCTAATTTTTCTGTTTCTGTTTCCACATTAAGTTTCGTTATTATCATAACCCCAATTGATTAAGGTCGTTCGATGCCTCCATCGCATTTCCTTAAATATCGCGGAAATAAGAAAAACGACAATGGAGGCCGAAGCTTCGCACTGAAGACCCGGGTGTGATTTTTTGAGCCATACCCTTTGAAGAAATACGCGTCTTGCTTGTCGTCAAATACGATACATGCTCTCATTCGAGTACTTTGTAAAGACGATTTTGGCATCGTCTTCATTATTTATTCTTGTAATTTATCTGAACGGCGATTAATTTCATTTACATTTTTGGAATTTTTTAGCTTCACAAATATTTACTGAATTTTAAAAATTTCTTTCAGCCGAATCTGTATCAAAATTTCACATTTACACATTTACCTCTCATAAATGTATGCTGGTGAAGATATAAATTCTACACTTTTTAAAATTCGAGATCATCCGTATTTTCCCTCTTTCTGAGTTCATATTGGTTGGGTTTTGCCGTCTTTCTTCTTTCGCTTTCATATATATATGCGTATAAAACCATATCGGTGACAACATTTCAAGCTGCTGAAATATCGGCTGTCGGACGACCTCCGTATCAGTTTCCTGAGAAGCACCTGTTATCTCGTCTGCGGTTTAATCTCGCTACGAAAGCGGTTACTTGAGTCGAAGGCTCGTAACCGCATTCTAGATTAATGTTGTGCTTCGTAAACTGCTGAATGTATTTTCACTCTAGATCTATAGATACCTCATCTATTCTAGGGCTGCATAAATCTTCACTCTCTCGTAGCATATTCCGTATGGCCTTAATTCGGTGCATTGGCGTAATCAAGTTTATGATGGTTTCCGTGTCATACCTGGTGGGCGTGTCCGATCCGACCTGCGTCGTGCAGACTGGTTTGCGTGGAAACAATCCTCGTTCACTTTCTGCACGGGAAGTTTCGTTTTCATTCTTGCTGCCTTCGACATTGGTTTTTCTTATCTGCAGCGTGCATGAGATTACCATCCATTTATTAATGCCTTCAAATCGGAATAACTTTTAAAGTTAGGGCTGCTTCGATCGTAGAAACCTGTTAATGTAACGGTTTATAATTCCGGAACTTTCAGTCGAAACATTTCTTCAGTTCCTGCTTGATAATATTTTTTTGGTTCTAACGGTTGGTCAGATTTTGTAAGACTTAGGAAATTAGAACGCCGATATCCATGAATCGCCGTAATATTCTTATATTTATTAACAAAGAAGCATTTGAAATTGTTTACATGGGAAGGAAAGCAAAAGGGCAGTATAATGTTTTATTCAGTACTAATAATAGCTTTAAATGCGTTATTTATAAGTGTATATAGACGCTCTAATCGAAAGTCTCAGGGTCTAATGGTTGAAAATTGTCGTGTGTCAAGATGTTTTCTCAGTGATCGCATTTGAATATGTATTTAGCGATTTATTTATATCGTTAGCCATAATTTCTGATAATTATTGATTCTATGATGATTTTGTGGTTCCAGCCTTATTCTTATCGGGAGGGCACCCCTCTTGCCTATAATTTCCGTTAGAGAAAACCAGGCCCTCACAGGGAATCGAGTTCGGGACCGTCCCTACGAAAGACCGAAGTATTCATCGTGTGACTAAGATTTGGGTAAATATTCGTTGAATGGTTGGTTTTGTCCTTGTACGGGACTGTTTCTTCTGAGAAGTTATACTTTGTACATGTCCTAAAAGCCTCTTAAATTTAATAGTGTTCCGTCCAATTATTGGACTTTTAAAAGAATGAATCTGGAACCCGTACAAATTCGAGGACGTAGATAGAGATGTGGCATAAATTTTGAAATACTGAAGTAAATTCCATCTCACAATATATACTAAAAGAGGTAATGAGTAGATTTTTGTTCAAGACCCCTCATTCTCAGGGGGCGTCAACAAGAAAGTGAAACGTTACCGCAGAAATCGAGGAAAAGATCTGCGTTGTAGGTCCTCGGCGACTCTTTTCAGAGCGGGACGATTCATTTAAGTTGGACGTTCCGCGAATATCTCCATGCATTTTAATAAGGTCATTGGTAGCTCGCAGGCTCTATCCTTCAAGAAAAGAGAATTTCCATCTCAATGGAGCTTTTCTCCGAGGGAAAAATTGTCGGCCACATGCGCTGAGGGGTGGATAAAAAAGTCCAAGCTTTTTCTTCTCCTTATTCCCTCCGACGCCACCGCCGCGGCCTTATTTCTCTGCATTCCTATTCGGAGGACTCCGATTCTCTCCATCTTCGCAGCCAGGAACTATGACAATTCCACCGTATTTCTTTTGGAACGTAATCATTTTTTTCCTCTTCCCTTACGGACAAAAATGAAAGGGAGCGTTTTATAGTTCGGCTCAGTGACCAATCTACACCCTCCGGGCTACATTCACCTTCTTTTGCGAGATATATAAAGCCCCTCGAGCCGTACAAAATTTATCGAGGATGAGGTAGCAAAGGATCTTTTCTCTTGCGTGAATGATTCGTTCCCTTTATTTGGAATGGACGAATAATCTAGTACGCGTTTGATTTTTAATGTACGCTAGTATTAAATTTGAATTTGGTATGGGCAGCGCAGGCTAAAGCATAGGCGGCTGGTCTTACGGGCGGCATGTTCAGTATCAAGAAAAATTGTTTTATGTGGGATTCCGAATAGCCAAGTGGGTAGCGCGTTCGCATGTGGTGTAAGCTGTCCGGGTTCGATTCTCGGAGTTGGCTAACATATATCGATGTTCACCCAGCAGTATGGGTAGCTGTCTGAATTAAGACGTAGCAGGTTCGGTTAAATTCAGCTGTTAATTGACAGCGTTGGGATCGATGCGTACACCACATTATCTATAATTTATGTCATCCAGCTATCGTGATTCTAGCTATAATCATTAAATATCCCATGGTATTATTGGATTTTGATCATTTGATAGTTTGACTTTTTATCAGTTCATTTACTTAACTCGGTAAGGTTTGTTTCAATACCGATACGTTATATTCGTATAGGAGGCGGCCAAATGAAATCTTTCTCTCCTCCTTAAGCTTGGACCGGTACTGTTAGTACGATGTATTCTGATGTGATAGTAATGAAATATATTCATTAATACACGTGAATGAAAATGCTCGGTGGCGTAACGACTTAGTGTTACGTGTACATTAGGATAATTGTGGATTTGTCAATCGAATCGTCAGAAAATATTTGTATGCGTAAAACGGCTGATTGGTTATTTACTTATCGGTATCGACCGTTTTATCTCTGTTTAGTTCCTATCGTTGTGCAATTTGTTAATACTCAGATGATAACACTACGCGTTTTACAATTGTAATACGGAACTTATTGAGATCCATTTGGCTGAAAGATCAGACTCAGCTTTTCAAGTTGGCGACTTCTTGAGGAACCATGTCGGCGCCCTGGTTTATCATTTCTTTATGGCGTTATCAGTCTTTTATACAGTCTACTATCATATCCCAGATCAGATAACTCTAATCTACGGTAAGAAACGCTTCGTTCTATTGTGATTGATCAACCGTCATATCAAAGGCGCCGGAGAACTTTCATCTTGCCGATAAAGAAAAGCTTAGCTTCTTGAAACGGGTTTTGGTACCCTATAGGTCACCTATCCATGGTTTGTTGACTTCAACGAAGCTTTAGATGGATTTATTGTTCATTATTATAGTCCTTAATTTCTTCCTAACGCATATAACAAGGAATCCATTGCAGAGTTTGCGGCGAAACATAGATATGTTGCTATATAATTACAGATTCAACTCTTTCCAATCTTGATAGATACACGGTGTAAAGACTCTTTGTGTTGTGCTCAAATTTATTTCAATCTAAGATCAGTTTATACGTTAGCTTACGATTGCCTTTCCGTTCCTTTCCTGGGTGTTATTTTCCCTGCAGATGCAACGAATATTTTCAGATAAAAATTGCATCGTATTATCTTCTCAAACGATAAATTGCTGGGTTATTCGGTCTTTTTTTCTATACTATCTCCTTCGGACTGATAAATTGGCGATATGCAATAGGAAATTATCAATCTACCAGTAATTTATTTTTTTATTGCTATTTTTGAACTTTTAAAGAGGGTAAAAATTTTGTTATTGACATTTGTTGTAAGGAATTTTCAAAAGATCCCCGATGTTACCGATTGATTATGAAAAAGTTTTCTTATGTAATTCGTTGAACCTGTGCCATAACTTGATGGATGCTTGAGACACAGAGATCGGTTGTACGGAACATCTAGTAATTACAGGACGAAAATCGAGCATAAAACCCGGAAAAGTGCATTTCCCTATCTTTTTCGTAGTGAATGGTTTTAAAATATTTACGCATGCCTCACAAAGGAACGTCTTATCTAATAAACCCATTAGAAGGACACTTAGCCTTAATATAAACGCGCAAATTCCTCTTATGTTTCACGGAATGAGTATGATTTGGACTTATTTTACATTTATCAAACTTTATTATATTCGTGCTAAAATTCTCCTATATGAGGAAATGTACCGCAGCTAGACTCACATAACGTTTATCTAACGTTGAACACAGTTCAGTGATGATAGTCTGCCTTAATATATCATTCAATGCTAAACATTTCCCAGCAAAATGTTTCTTGCCGTCGCATTTTGGCTCTAAGGCGTCCCGGAAATGCTTTTCAGGATCCTGGGATATGTGATTAATTGATGGGAAAATCCTGTTATATAGGGACTTTTGGACACCATTTAATTGCTGTGATATATTCCCTTACAGTTCGAATTAACATCCGAGATTTATTAGTTGAACTTTAATTGAAACAGTTAACTGAGATCTTGTCGTCATCTCAAATAGGCAGCCTAATTTTGACGCACATTACTCTTCGTGGTTCTCGTTCGGACAATCGCTTTAAACTGCTCTCTTCACTCGGAGAACAATAGTTACTCGATCGTTTCAAGTGGACTGTTGCAAGATGCAGGAACGGTTACCTGGATGGAAAGGAGATCCGGCGTTCGGAATGGGAAGGACGTGTCCCGGGTTCGTGGCTTGGAGCAATTACAGCGATGGGGCGCGCGGAATGGGTGCAGTTAATGATAGCGATTTGGCGAAATCTCGGCTGACAGGTGTAGGAAGGTAACGGTAGGAAAAATGAAAGGGAACTATTCGGACGCGAATCTCAATTCGACTCGAGCGTTTCGGCCTAAATATTTTTTCACCCGCTGCTCCAAAGTGTACGCTCGCGCGAGTTTTTGTGTCGATTTTCCCTCCTCGGGAAAATAACGGAACGGTCCGCGTCTTTATTTCGGTCCACGGTTCCCTAGACTGTTAGGGAGAAAGCATGGTCGATGACGCCTTCGACCCGTGGAAAAAATTACGTAAGGAACTCCGAAAGATTCGCTGGCAGTTTCGCGGGGATATACTAGGCGGAGAATGGGGTCGAGTTCTTCCATTGTGGAAATGAAAATTCTATATGCCTTGCGTGAAAGTTTACTCGTCATGTCTCGCTATTATTTGAACTTAAAAAGGAGGCCAAATTCTGAGCCCGCGTTGCGGATGGATTCGCCTTGATGCGGACGCTGAAAGAATTGAATACGAGTCTGTGATAAATTCTCCGTTATGCGTTGTGTATATGTTACGATGGAGGCTGACGCAAAGGAAATTAACTGCGACGAATTACCGACGAGTATTTTATGGAATGATGTAACGATGTTAGTTCCTCAAGCATCTAGCACTAGCGTGTGAATTCCGCAAAAAAATTGGCCCTGAAATGTCCATCGCATCGGAATTACCCGTGAAAGTCAAAGAATTCACACATTCGAAGTCCAATGAATTAAGATTTTTTTTGTACTTTTACTTCTAATCTAGATTTATCCTGAATCGCTTCTCAAATATTTTCTTCGCGTAACAATGTGGCGCAGGGTAAGAAACCAAGATTTCTCAATGGGGTTGAATGTGGGCTTTCTTTGCTTCAATTATTCTACTTTATTGCTTTCTCTCTTTGATCGTTATCTCTGAGCATGAGATCGATCCCGGAGCGTATGAGAATATTTCTCACGTCGAACTCTTTTAGGGTAAGCAGAAAACAAGAATGTTTCTGGAAGTGTGAATGTGATTGTTCCGATTAAGAAAATCTCTTAAATCATTTTTACAATCAGCCTCTGAAAACAGAAATGTGGATTTTTATTGTTCCTACAGTTGGTTTCTTAATATTGAGTTCAGATAAGTTAGATTTCTTCTTCTATGCTTGGACATATACTTGAAAAAACACAGCAATTTATTTTGTCTTTACGGTAAATATTATTTGTTTTTTTCTAATAATTGTTTCCTTTCTGAAACCCTGAGGGTTATGCAAACTGAGGTAATTTCTTATTCCATGTCCGGCATTAAAATTAACTGTGTGTAACTTATTTTAAGCCTTTCTCTTTCTCTCTTGTTTTCAAGAGGAACCCGAATGTTTGCCAAAAATTGTCTCGCTTTCTGTGGAATGCTACTCGTTCAGACTTCACTTGATAACATTTTTATACTCAGGTTACCTATCATCGAAGGTAATTGCCACCTGGCACAGGTCGGACCCGTTTTTCTATCTTCAACTAGTCGACGCTCTGAAGACTGACTCGAGTGCAGCTCCAATGTCGTTACGAGTTCGTGCATCCCTTGACGTAAACCATATCGGCGTATGCATAGGTAGAATTTTGTGGTCACCCTACAGACCTCTTACACTTTTCACTCTCACTTCTTCCGCTGGAATGACTCACCAGCGTCATTTCCACGTGCTGTCCTCCCTCCATGGACCCACCGTGACCGGCTATGAGGGGAGATCTAGGTGGTTTTAAAAGGTTTTTTTCTCATCTCGGCCTCGAGGGCAGCCTGAGGGAAGAGAAAGGAGCTCGCTTGATGTTTAGGTGTGGGAGAAAGGAGGGAGGTAAAAGGTTGCAGGAGAAGGGGTCTTCTTACGTCTTATGAGAAGCGAAACCTGTTATTTCTGCGCGGGATGCGTGAAAAAATGTTCTGGTGTGTTGGGTGTAACGATGTCGGGCGAAGAACCGATGGAGTATCGGGCCGGTATGTCGGGTTAAGGAAAGGGTTGGGTAACCTTTTTCTCGAAAGGAGGAGAGTTTCTGATAGTATTATGAGGGCGTTACGTTATGAGAAATAGGGTCTGTGTCACTTTCGTAAGGGATCCAGAAAAGCATGCCTCCATGCCGCCCGTTACGTGAGAAAGCATATGGTGAATCGGAGTGAGAACACGTATGCGTTTTGTCTTACAGCTTATCTTCTTCCCTATTTATTCACGAAGCAACGCTGCGAATTTTGTGGTTTTCACGCGTTCCTGTCCATTATGACCTTTTAAGAGGTGGAAATATACCGAGAAATGTAACCCATAAAATAGGCGGATGTTTCCTTTCGTATTTTCTCGTAGCTGTGTCGCTTCCTCTACGGGAAGTGGCATGTTGCAGTTGCAATGTGAACTAAGTTAATTTCGTTTGTTAAAATGCTTCGTAACTTCGTCATGATCTGTTATAAATGCTCCGGGTTATTGAAAGCTCTATGTATTGATTCGAAGTAATTTATGAACAGTGTCTGCAAGTTTTTATCATTTTTATCTTTATGTAATTATGCTTTTCACGAGTTTTATGTGCTTAATCCTGTGAAAATGTGATTTAGCATCAGGGAAAAGATTTTATTGCGCTCATATTTAACGCTTTCATTTTTTTCTGTATGCGCTAGATGTGGGACGTGTTTTTCTTGGACATACTTTACATACATCATGCTCATGAAATAGTGTACATGAAATTTGCCAACTATTTATTTCTCTCGAAGTTCCTTAAAAGTAAATTTTTATTGTATTAGAAATGAAATATTATTTATAATGTACCTAGAAGACTTTTAATGAAATCCTCGTGTATCTTAACATTTCAGCAATTGTAGATATTTTTACGAAGTATTCTCTGCTCTTGGTGTCCTTTATGAGATCTTAATGTAGAATATTCGAAACGTGGATACGAAAATGAACGAGAAGAGGTTTTTTGTTCCACGTGAGGGTGTTTCCGCTATCGATCGACGCAGCGGTTTTTGGAAAGAGTTGCGAATGGTAGCGCATATTACCGAACGAGGGTTCCTGAGTAAAGCCATCAAAAGAACCAAGGGATGCGGAAGAGGCTCGTGTAGATATGTCCTTTCCTCAATTCTCCCCTCTTTTCCTCTTTATATGTGGGATTTTTAGAGCCCTGCGTGAGAAAGAAAGCAGTCCGCTTTTTCCATTTCGATTTTTCATATCTACTTCCGATGCTGCCTTCCTTGCTTCCTTTTCAGACGAGGCTGGATTTGACAGGAATCTGTTAGCATATTTTAGTGGGCGAATTGATTTCGGCTAGCGTTGAAAGGATGATATCGAGGTAGAGGATAGAAGCACGATGGTCTTTGTTGTAGTTCTGCCGTGACTGTTTAAAGGTCTTATCGACTATTTTAAGTAGAACCCTGGTTGGAACTATCTACTTGATAGCAAGCTCCCGTTTACTTCGAATTAGTTCGCAAGTTATCTACACTTGTCCTCCTCAAATGTCGACCTAATCAATGAGTTGAGCGTCTTCATTACCATAAGCAAGAGGGAGAACGGAATAGCATTTGATTTTTTTCGTAATGGATCGTGAAATCTCTAAAGTAACCTTTTCTATTTTCCTATCTGTTGACTTGATTAGAATATTTTTAACATTTTACTGGATGCATTATTTTTTTTCGTGCAATTTAGCTCAAATGTATTCGTTTATCCTTAATTATGTATTTTATGTATTTGAATTTTAAGTTACCTTATGCCTATTCAAAAGAAAATTCATTTTTTAAGGCGATCGAATGAAGATTTGCTGGTTTTATTTCGAATCGGTACATTTGGGTACCAGTTGACCACATCATGATCGTAGTTGATATATAGATCATCTTCGGATTAAAATGTAAGTAATCTACGCAAATTTTAATTATTTAATTAAATGCCCTCCTCAAGATTAAATTAGAATTTTACAATATTTCGTTTTTACCGTTCGGATGTATGTATTATACAGTTATTTTTTTACTTCTGTGTATTTTTAGTACCGGGTGAGGGTTATTGCAGACCCCGTAGGGCGGTTTCAGGAATTTATAATCACATAGTTAAGGACTCATGAGTAACTAATCAATCTTCTAAATTATCCTTGTCTTTCTTCGTAATAATAATCATCCCAGCAAGTAGTTAGGCGATCAGTAACGTATCGATCTTTTTCAGGAAAGTAACAAGTAAAATTGAGAAAATATGGAACGGTTGCACAGAAATTGAACGACCTTCTCGCCTTCCACCGAGCATTGCAGTGGAATTTATCACTGAACAGACCTGTGTAAAAAGGAATTTTAACGAAAAAACAGTACGGCTTTTACTCCATGCGGGAATCGAACGTTAATGATTCATTTTCTCCATTCGAAGGTCGTTTCACGAGGAAATTCAGCACCAGTCTAGAGACGCATAGTCGTGCTCCCTTATCCGCGTTCATATCTCCACTCATGAAGTGCATATACGGAGTTATTTTGCATGAAAACAAAAGAAAGTTGCTGATTAAAGAGGGAGAATTACAAATGGTTGTGGTCTCAGGTGCTTGCGGTACCAGGGGAGGTACTGGAATGAGGTTAAGATGGTGATGCATTGTGGTTTTCAGTTGAGCGAGGTCAGGGAAAGGCAGAGGAGAATATAAGCAGAGGGAAAATTATAAATGATGCGGAAATGAACAAGAGGAAAGATGACAAATGGGTGACGGGAGATGTTGCTAAGGATTAAAGCGTTTGGTTTTTTTACGTCTGGCTTCGGTGCTTATGGACTTATGTCCTTTATTTAAATGTGACGTCGAGGAGTTGCTATTTCGTAACAATTAGAAAAGGCAATAGAGCAATATATCTAATTAGAAATTAGATATATTGCTCTATTTTTTCTGTAATCTCGTTTATTCTTCTCAGTGTAGTAACCCTATCGAATTGATTCTCTTATTCACGGTAAATTTAATGGTGTTCCTATTCTAATTATCGTGTTGTAAAATGGTTAATTAGGATTTTGGATATTTTACAAACAATTTCACTATCTACGTCTTAACGTAAATGAAAAATTTCCTGATTTCGATCAATGTATTCTTTTAGGTATATTAGGAGGAGTTCAAATATTTTGATTGAGACAATGTCTACTATGGAACTAGTCAATTCCTTTCATTATTTCATGACGATAGTTGATTTTGTCAAATATTAGGTCCAATCTGCCATAAAGTGCAGTCATTATAAAGATCAGCCATAGCTCTGTCTGCATGGATTCAATAAATGTCGTTTCCCCTACATTGTCACATTCAAGAACGTTGTAATTAGGTTTCTCTTTTCGGATTTTATATTTATCTCAAGAAATAGGACGTAGCTAAGTGAGACCGGTTCATCTTACGATAACAGAACCGAACAGTAATACGATAAACGGCCGTCGCAATCTTAGTAATGGAAAGAAACATATTCGTCGACCGTATTCACAGCTAACGGGTTGTAATTTCATTGAAATATCATCGATTCATCGCTTACGTCCTCTTGCGCAGCAATCCATGGCAAAGCAAGATATCTCTCTCTCATGAATACCTTGTCGTTCAATCCCCTCGCTTTCTATAAATCATGTTCTGATCAACGTAACCCGTACAGCTTAACTTTCAGTTCAACATAAATCTTGTATTGCGATAGAATTTATATGCGTTTGAAAGGAAAAAGTTAACACTATTTTATGGCTGCTTTGAAAAATATCGAGTTTCTCCTCGGATTTCTCATTAGTTGAGTGACTGTTGAGTGGAGTGCTTTTACGTTCGCTGTGGGATCCCTTGCTATGTAGCGAATTACTACTCCCTATCTCGAATGCGTAAATGCTAATTAAGCCAAGTTAGGCACTATATTAATTTCTCAGCTTCCGCTACCTCATTTCTCCTGCGATGGTGAAAGGTGTATCTCAGTTTCTGGATCTATAGCGTGATTCCATCATTGGTTTTCACATGTCCATAAATTATCATACGTAGATTAAATTAATTTTTAAGCGATTTCATTAGATGCATCGGAAATTGCTAAGAGTCGGGAGCATCGAAAGAAAAAAAAGCATGCTTGCCTTTCTCAGGAATTTTGTGGAAGGGTACCGCAAATCATAATGATGACCGTAATAGCTTAATTAGGATAATTTTAGTCTTAAGAGACCACTCTTACAATTAACCTTCGTCACACTCACAAATAACCTTACGCTAACCGGGATTCGAACTCGGTGTCACATCTGAGCCACCGGATGCTTTGTTTACAGAGCTTACCAGAAACTGAAGGGCGATTGATTGCCTTATATTGTAATTGGTTCACAGTAGTGTTTCCCAACCGGTGGGACTCCCGAGCCTGTATGGTGGGACTCGAACGTCTTTATTAAATACGTGGTTTTATTTTATCCGTTCTCGTTTTAATTTTTATAAAATTTTTCTTTATGGCAAATAAATTATCCGATAGTTTCACTCCTAATCATCAATAATTCGTGAAGTATTAAAGTATGTCAATCAGTAAAAGAAACTCTTTACACATTGATGGGATTTAGTTGTCTTTAGGGCACGGAAAGTGGGACTTGCGAGGAAGAGGTTGGTAAGCACTGGTTCAGAGAATCTGCCCGTCAAGGTTCTAGAAAATTCTAGAAGATATGTGCTCGAGTCCCAATCACGAATTAATCGTTACTTTCGTGTATTTCTTAGGATACATATTTATCCGGTTACTGATTATGTTTTTAGAAAATTTTGAAAGGGAGGATTAAAAATGAATGGAAATTGGAGGACCATATTGAGGGAATGAATACCAGGGTAGCGTTAATGGCCAATGATAAATTTTAACGAGGACTGTAATTATAAGATTGATCTCAAGAAAGACTACTGTTATCATCGGGATTACCGGCAAAAAACAGGGGAACAAATTTAAGAAAGAATCGAAGAAGAAAGAAAATCAGTGTTTTTAGGTAGTTTTCCCTTTCGGTCGTAAATGTGTTGTAAATGGCCTCTTTCGTTCAGACTGGGGTGAAAGGAAGTTAAAGGAGTGCCACTAGCGAAAAGAATGGCAGTTTATTGACCGGCCCCTGTAAATTAAAGCTCGTCGGATAGGGTTCGCTCCATTCTTAAAAGTCTTGCTTACGCCGCTTCCTTTACTAGCTAAACCTCAGCCGAACACGACAATCCACTTCGCTATCTAGGAAGAGTCGCTAGGGTGAACAAGAAAAAAGTTTTTGCCGTCCTTGGAAGAGTACACTCAACGCTTCGTTCGCAAAACCGGCGGTTGTACGGAGGACGGTAGGATCGGCCAGGAAACGCCTTAAGGTGACTATTTATTGTGCAGTTGCTGTAGCCTCTCATAAAAGATGGAGGTGAGCTTCGGGTGAGGGAGGCGTCGTGGAGGAGGCGCCAGGAGTCATATAGGCAGCGTAAAGGCGGAAGGCGCCCCCAGCACGTTGCCCTCCCCCCGGCAAATGGCCTTCGACTCTCCCCTCGTCGTATCCCTCGATATCTCGCGGTCATACGAACATATCCTGTGCGAAGGTGGACTGTGTAGTGCAAGCCCCTCGACAATCACAGCCCTCTTTGACCCCTATCTATCCGCCGTTCGAGCACGTAATGACGTGATGACCTTGAATTACGACAGCATTGACCGTCTGATTGGAGCGTACGTAACAGTCGTTAAATTTAAACGTAAATAACACGAAGGAGAAGGATATTGATTTGGGAGGTTGTATTGGAAGTCCAAGGACGAAGAGGCATTTTGATTGTAAATTAAGAAGCTTGAGTTTGTGGCTCCTGACCTTTCTGATGTTGTGTCTCGCATCATTTCCTCAGAAAAACCTAGTTCCGCAACGTTCATTGTAAAGTTTTTTTATATCGATTGGCTCGCTTTTATGATGATAAAAAGTATTGTTATTTATTGATAGCTTTTTTGTACTATTGAGAGTTTTAGCGGTAATTTTAATCAATCACATCATGAAAATAAATTATTAAATAATCGAAATCAGCATCTTCGAGTCTGGATTTGTAAGCTTTTTAGTTACCTAAGTGGGACGTGTTCTACTGGTTGGGAGGCAACAATCCACGCATCTTATAGAAACGATGCGAAAGTGAGATTGGAACAAGTGTTTGGAATCTGAGGGAAGAATGTAGAAATTAATTTTTGGATTTGAAGAAAGATGGACAGGAAAAATTTTAGGGGATGACGTTCAGGAAAGCAATCGGGTATGTAAGTTCCGTGAAGGAGAGGTAATCGTGAGATAAATATTTAAATGAACAGTTGAAAGAAAAATTAGTGGTGCTTCTGGTAGGAGATAAACGTTAACATTTTCTTTCTGAACTTTGCCTACAGTACCAGTTTTAGTAATGCATAGACTCAAGGTCGTAAGTTATCTCTATGGCAAGCTCGAAACTGTAAACTAAGAGCTATAAATTCTCTCGTTCGGAATTAGAAGCAACGTAGTTTATGGAAAACATAATATACATAGTAAATAATCATCCACGCGATTCTTTGAGGTAGAGTTGTATTCCTATCATGTTAATTTTTTAGAAATTTATGAAAGCAAATCCTTATAATTTACGATGTATCAATGAATGGAATCAAATGGGCTTTGTTTAGTTTTTCTCCAATCTTGATGTGTAGCCTAATCTTATAAATATTTTCTGCTTTACTTGTTTAAAACCAATTGCTGTTCTGCTGAGAAGGCTACGATTCAACGTCGAGGGTGATTTAGAGGTGTTGAGCCTCTTTGTGAATCTTATGTTCCGAATCAAATGATTTGTAAGTTCACGTTTTTTTAACTGAAGCACGCTTGAGGAAGGTACAATGTACCTTCAAATGTCAAGTGTTGAAAATGAATAATGTTATACTTAATCGATATCAATCCTTTTTAGTTTCCGAAATGAGGTGCAACATCGGGACGAAGAAAAATTTATGAATTGCTTTCGTGAAACACTCCTTTCATCCGTGACAAAGAGTCGTGATTGGGGACTCGTTGTTAGCTTTTACGACGGTCATTTTCTGAAGAAAAGTATCTCGAAGAACTCGCGTACATTTCTCCTCGGCGTTTTTTAGTGCTGTTCCGAGCGACTGATCGTCTCGCGAAATAAAAACGTCTTGGGATCCGGAATGAAAGAATGGGAGGCGTACTGAGGAACGCAACGTCCGTGCAACTGCTCAGACCCCACCTTTTTCACTTCCGCCCTTTATGCAAAAAGAGTTAAACATTTTGTACCTCCCTCGACTCATAAATTGCCAAACTTACCTTACTGAATGCTCTTTTATGATTCTCTTTTCCTCGCCCAATGACTAAGAGACGGTCATGTTTTTCCATAACGACTACCGGGAATGGGTGCTCGATATTTTCATGGTATCCTCTGGAAGTTATTTTGCTTGAATGTACTGACTCTGCGATGTTCAGCCCGAAGGATAATTTTAACGTCAAACTTTCCACCATCACCTACGAAAATCCCTACGGAAGCAATGAGTCTTACATCTACATATATACTTGCAAGCCGCCTTTTGGCTTGTGGAAGGGGGTGCATACACCATGGCTCTACTTCCCTAATCGATTACTTTCGAGTATCGTTCGCGAAACAAATGAATGCTTGAAGCAACTTCTTCTGGTATTTATTTCCCTGATCTTCCTTTCAGTATCAGAAGGTCATATGTAACAAGGGGGGTAAATTTAGCCTTTGTTTAAGTCTTCTATCCTCTAAAGATTCCTACCCTGCGTCCTGAAGCATCTGATTTGCCGAAACGGTTGTTTACAAAACGTATCTTCTTTCATTTTATCTTTTCTAGTTCCAGAATTCATACACAGCACGCATGCTCTAAGTTAGGCCTACCTAATGTTGAATAACATTAGGTAGGCCTAACTAATAACATCGCTCGCGGATTTTTTCTTCTTTTCTACCGGCTTTTCTGTTGACGAACCCGTTTCTTAAGTGTCGTCCGCATATATTTGGGATGTGGGTACCCCATGTTAAGTTATTCGTGAGGGTTACTCCAAGATATATCACTGACTCTACGGTTGATAAGTTTTCCCTCGGATGCTATACGAATAATTACTAGCGATGGATTTTCTTTTGAAGAAGTTAACAGCTAAACCTGAACTGAGGCTTACCTGTCAAGGTAAGGAGTGAGGTTTGACTTTGTTTTTCCCACTGAACCTGAATGTTATTAGATCAAATCGTCCACACAGAGTGCGACACAATGAATAACGTCTTGCATAGCAGCCGGCAAGGAGAAAGAAACGAATGCCTTATCCGCATCATTCATTCCTCAGTAGCTTTGTTATTATCTCAACCACGAAGCAAAGTGTTGGTAAAAAAATCGTTTGATTTGGTAGCACCCCTCCGAAACAGTCGTGTTTTCTTTTTCAGGGGCCCACTTTCTTGTTCCCTGGCGCGAATGTATTTAATCCAGTAGCCGCACGAGGACGTATGCAAGAGAAAGTCGGTTTACGAGGTAGTTCGAAGACATAACGAAAGAGAAAATTAGCGTGTGCGTGCACGGATTTATGTGCGTGCGCGAGATGGGAGGCGTAAATAATTCGCAGACACGACCGCCGTTGCCTTTTCGAAGAAGACGTGAATCTCTCCAACCTGCTACCACTGGTCTTTTTCCCTCCCAACCCCTAGAAACTTTTTTTCTTCCTCGCTAGCGATTCTCTCTCCCCTCTTATTTTGCGTCTCGTCGCGTGGGGTGAATCCTCCCCAGTTTTCCTCTTTCTGCTCGTTGGGTTCGACCTAACGGCTTCCCGACGCGCTTTTTTGCCGCACCGTCTTTCGTACTTTCCTCCGCGACTCTTTTCCCCTCTCCCGCGTATTCCCTTCTCTATTTCTGTATCGGCTCTCTCAAATGTTGCCAGGGATCTCAAGAGACTAAATGATCAAAAAGTGTATTCTGTTTGCGGCTTTTTCATGCGACGAAGAAAATAACTCCGGAGGTTTTTGTCTTTGATTTTTTTGCCGCCTCGTGGTTTTAAAAAGTAGGTTAACGTCTTTAAGGTGTCCATTTAAGCCTCGCGTTCCAGTCTCTGTAGGTACCTCTTCTCTGATTGTCTTCTCAAGTGATGAATTGATCGGTTTATTTACATACTTTGAGATTCCCTCCTCGCCTTCAAATGCCTACTCAGGATGCCTGTTTTTTCATATCTGCTCGATGTAATTTGTTTTCCTACTGTCCTATGTTTTTTCAACATAAGGTATTTGTGAAAGTTTAGGTGTGCTTTGTATCTGTATGCCACCTGGGGTTTGAGTACTTTTTGGAATTAAAAAAGCAGAGCATTTGTAACGTTCATGACATATGTATTGTTTTCTTTTAACATGCATTACTCCTTCTGTCATTATCATTACTAGGTTTCTTTTTCGTCTAATATATATATTTTTTCATTTTTTTATCCTCCAGGCTTAATTTAGAAGATTGATACTATTAGTTTCAGCGTTACAGTGTCAACATCAAACCTATAAAGAATCTACGTAAGAAGGCATTCTAATTACTTCTAAAAAGTTGGAGGGAGAGGAAAAGAGAGCTTTTCAAATGTTTTCATGTCTTGTCATCGAAAACTGATCATGGCGATGTTGCGACCAATTTGGAAGTCTTTTCAATAAAGTTTTTCTGGTTCCAAATCTTTTGGAAAATCAGTTTTTCCAAAATTAATAGTTTTTGTGGATTCGTCATGTCGATGCCTAAAGTGATGGGTTATAATTTATGTAAATTTAAAGCGATATTAAATTCAGCCTTGATGGCAAATCTTAGCATTATTTACGAAAAGAGAATTTTTTTAAACTTCTAGTTTTTCTGCAGATAGTTGATTTTCAGAGATGGTGATTCAAATTTCCAAATTGTCGGTTTGTCTCCTTCAAAAAAGTGAAAACAGGCTCTTATCCAATTATTTTGGAAGACAATCTGGAAGTAACCGTAGTTATTTATTCATTCAGGAGTACTATTGAGGTAAATTCGTGTCTAGCATACATAATTCAAACATTTTCTGCTCATTTTCTAAAATGGGGATGTCGGGAAATAATAGTTCCGCTCACCGATTCACCTTTCTCATCCAGTAAAAAATGTATTAATGATCTCATGGAAGTTGGAGAAATTTAAGCCTCCTAGTGACTTTCATGGTCGTTGGGAGGAAGAGGCGAAAGATTTCGTTTTTCGGATTTATTATTATGCGTCTTTTTTAATAAATTGAATAATATCAAGAGTTAATTGCCCGAAGTGATCGATTCTATGCCTGATAAGTATTATATAGTTCTTTCCGCGCGCACCTATTAAATTGGGTCAATAATGAGGTCCCAGAAGGGCAGCTAATGGCCGGAGGAATCCTCGCATGGTTGTTGAGCATCAAAGCTACTGGAGCAGCTTAACTCTCTAGTTCATCATCTCATCCCATCCCGCGTCATCAGCCTCTTATCCGCCTTACGTCAGGTCCGCACATTTCCTCGCCGTGACACTGGTTGATGTTTATCACCCGGATGCAGCCTTGAAATTGCGAATAAAATATTTTTGAAGCGGAAACAATTTCGATTCGTGTTACAGCTGTGAGAATGTTGACCGGTGGCATATTTCATCAAGTTATAAATTGCGAAAGCTTAACGAACATCCGCATTTAACAAATAATCGACGTGTATCCTGTTTGGTGTATTTTCTTTAAACTCTTTGGAAAGATGAGTTTTTCTATATATGGGGTATGATTATTAATGGTATGAGTATCCGCCGCATAAGTGGGTCATAAATTTGAAATTCCTTGCCCATGCTTATGTTTTTTTTGCAAAAATTACGAAGATCGTCTTTAGATCCTCAGTTGAACTTCACATGTTTGATAATAGATTTAACAATGTTTTTGACAAAATTTACTGACATCTTAGACATCTCAGTTTAAACAATTACGCTGGCGGTAATTTGCTGGAAGCTTTAAAGAACCGTATTCGATATAAATAATTTTTAAAGTATCACTAGGAGAATTGTTAGAAAACCTGCTAGAGCAAGCACACGACGGATATTGGCGGATTTTACCCCACCACGAGCCAAATTACCGCGCAAAAACAATCTCCTAGAATTAATGGATATACATAAGGGATTTCATTGACCCTTTTCTATTCTACTTTTCCTGGAAGAAGCTACCCGAAGTAAGTCGTGTGTATTAGCGTGTTTTATATTAACCATTATTGCGAAATATTGTGCAAATATTTTTATTAACTACAGCTCGAATTTCTGATCTGATGTTTTTCTCATATGGAAGTCTGTCCTTGCTTTTAACTTGCTAATTTTGGTTTAACTAGAAAATTGCCGTCCACGAATGAAGCCCTTTGCTCAGAGGTTTTATGAAGTTACGTTTCCTTTGGCCCTTACTTTCTCTTCTAAAGCACTCTTAAATCTCATCACATCCTTTCGTGACATAATTTCCTTTGATGATTCCAAGAGATCTCGACTCGTCTCAGAGGTCTCATCTGCATCCTCGCATTCCGACCTATTTTTTTTACTTCGCGAGGCCGTCATCTGCAGACCACGTTACGAAGGATTGCTAGAGACCGGATGAAGACAGCGAAAGCCCTTGGATGAAAGAATCCCTGACGTGGGAAAGGGGATGATGGGAGACGATTGGTAGCTCCAGATCGCTTTTTCTTCGGAATAGGATGTGAGATAGAAATGGGTTATGATAGAAGTGATATTTCCGAGGACATGTCACGGCTGAAAGGAGAAGGTGATATCGAGAGAAGATTTCAGTCGATGTTCTCCTTTTAGATGGAATGCTTTTTAGGTTGTCACGCATTAACATATTAATTTAAAACAGCAGCAGAAGTAAATTTGAATTGCCAGACGTATTATTAAGTTTTTCCTGGGACACGATCTTCTTACCAATGTCAACATGCCTGTGCAATTAATATCTCGGCGACTCATTAAAATGTATCGTCGGTATGTAGGAATTTACGGTCAGAAAGAAGTTTAAATGCATCTCCTGGCAGGAAACTTCTACTTTTTATTGTAAGAATCTCACTCAGATTTTCGGAATGATCATCTTGTATTTAACCCAAGTCATCTGTAATTTGAGTTTTAAGTGAATTTCGTTTCTTAAATAGCACCGGCGGCCATTTCTACTTCATACACACATTCAAACAGAATTCTTTCAAATTGGAGCTACCCTCGAATAATTTTGATTTTTTTACGTAGTCATTACGGTTCAATTAGTTTAGTAAGATCGAGCGTTTGAAAATATTTCCTATCATCAATATCTTTTTTCACAAAAATTAATTTTAAATACTAAAAATTGCTATTAAAATTTAATGAGGTTATGTTAAAGGTTTATGACCACGACTTTTCCTTCTGTGACCGCACCAAAATCCTTGTGTGATGTGCCGTATTGTTTGGAAATATATTTCGAATTTGGTATATTCTATGCCTTTGCAAATAATTAAATCCGTCTGTGACGGAGTAAAAGAATTCTTTTTATTTTGTGGAACTGTAAAATCTTTGCCATTTTATTTCTACATCGAAAATATGGAGCTCCACCAAATTTCGCTTGAGAAGATTGGTTTTGGAACGAAAGATATTTTTTTGCAATCATCTCCCGAACTCGTTGAGTAACCTTGCTTAGAGATATTGTGGAATTGGAGTAATATCCTCCCTCATCTGAAGACGTTTCATTATCAGATTTTATGCTCACGTGCCTTATCCTTTACATCCATTCTTTTATCGTAAACTTGTGCCGGTACTCCTTTTAGGCTCTAGATGAAATTGCATTTTGAGAAAAACGAATCTTTCACCGTCATTTGGGGCGTAAACGAGCCAGCTTCCGAAGTTCCTGGCGATTCGATCCCCCATTAACCTCCCTGAATGCAATGAATGCACGCAGGCACTCGATAGTCTCAATCTAGAGGCCAATTATTCCCCGAAACCCGTGCTCTTCCCGCGCGAAATAATGCCTTCCATCCCCGCAACGGCGCCCTCTATTGCGGCAGACCATTTCGTTGGAAATAGCTCAAGGGGTTGTTTGGTTCTTCATTCCCCCACTTCTTTTATCGTCCGTCCGCGGCGGTCCTCAACCCATCTACAGCATCCTTCACGCCCACCTCTCCTTCCTCTCTTACTCATCCACCCCCTCATTCATCTTCCCCCACTCCATCCGCTCTGCGCCGCCCTCTGCCGATCTCAACCGCGTCATTTACTCCATCCCCGCATATCTTTCTTTCCGCGACGGCCTCTCATTTCCACCTTGGCCCATTCATTCTATTCTCACCTGCCCCAAATGGATCTCGCATATCTAACTCCCACTTTCTCCACTCAATCTCTTTCTTTCCTTGACTTTTTTACCCCTCCGCCCGAACCGCCGTTGCTTTTACGAAGCTTTCTTTGACTCGCCCTCCGTTAAGTTTCGTTCCGGAAGGTGGGCGAAATTAATTAAGGGATTTTTATCCTTGTTAGATTCGGTAGATATCCCGAGTTTGTCTAGCGTTTTTGCGTGCCGCGCTCTTAGTGTGTATTTGTAGGCGTTTGTCCCCGATTCAATTTCATTCTAGTAATTACAGTCGTAATAATTTCTCAGCGAAAGGAAATAAAGTCGGTTTTGCGTCTGGCACGGCATTTCATTTGTTAAATGTCGGTACTTTTCCTCGTGATGTTAAGTATAAGTAACTTTTTTCCCTTCTCTGCTTGTCTATTTTCTTCTAATTACATATAAATTCACTTAACTCTCACATTTTCTCAGGCCTGTGTCTCCGGTAATATGTAACACTAGTAAAGAATAATCTGCTGTCAAAGGACGAACTTTTTGTCTATTTAGACTATTTTTACTTGTAAGCTAACGCACAAAGACATTCATACCGAGTTCCCATATAGCCAAGTGGGCAACGCGTTCGATTTCGGTGAAAATCCCGAAATTCCCGGGTTCGATTCCCGGTCGGGGTCTACTGGCGAAATGACCTTAGATGTCGAAGTACTTTTAGCAATCCTACTACTACATTCATACCATAAGGTTTGAAACCTGGGTACCGTTTGTGGGCTAGCACCTCCAGTACGACTAGTGGTCGTGAAAGTAATTTATTTTAGTTGTTAATTATAGGTGGATGTAATTTCAGTGGGGAGATGTTGGAAATTTGTTCAGGAAGCAGCTTTTCCGATGGCTTGTTTCAGTTATCACTACTTTAAATTTAAAGAAGCTTGCCAGAGAGAAGTTGAACTCTTTATTTATTTTGGCAATATTTTAAAGTAAATTACTGTGGCGATATATTGTTGAACTTATTGTCGTTTAGTTCAATGAGAACGGACGGAGTCAATTTTTGTTTTGAATTGAAGCTTTATTTTTTTATGTACCTAAATATTTTTTTTAATTTCGGGGTATGTATTTCCATTTATGTAGAAAGGAGTTGCGGAATTAACTCATTCTCTTACATTCCTCGGAATAACTTAAAACTTTTAATTACTTCTATTACATTTAGCAGTTCAGCGTAAACATTCCTACTTGAAGCTTGTGTGGTATCTAATACTACAGGTGAAAAGTTGCCAACTTATTGTGTGTACGCTTTTCATCTCCGCCGCTTCGTTTAGCTCATTACGCGAAAGGGCGGAAAGTGACCTCGGAAAGCTCGCTAGTTGTACACATTCGAAAATGATTCCCGCTAAGTTTTCTTCCCTTCGCATTCTTCGTGATTCGCACCTCTATCCCCAATAGTCTATTCATAAGGCATTCGTTCTCCTTGTCCTCGCAATCATTCGCCTCTTCCCGTGTGTTCCAACGTTCCGTGACCGTGCCTCGACCACCTGTCGCCTCTCCCGTCCCGTTTCCTTCAGCCTCTCCAGTCGTTAATGTCCGCATTTTATATTGTGTACACCTCGCCGCTATTCCGAAGCGAGCTGCTATTTTATTATCCGGTTCCACCCCTAAAAGAGATGCGTATCCTATCGTACGGACGAATTTGTTTACGACCGGTTTTCGAACGTTGTTTTTATGATCAGGGAAGCACGAAGATAACTGTGGGTAATTTCAAAAGCGGATTCGCTAATTGCCATTTTACCGTTTTCTCCATCGCTAAATTACTATTTTCTTAAATATTTTTCGCGTTTTCGAAAATTGTTCGTTACACACTTTTTACGCATTTCTAGTTTCTTTTATTTCTTTTGGTATTACGTCTACGATTACCTCTTTCTCCGAAGGTACGAGTATTCCCTTAGTTTACGTTTTATGCGGCTAATTTGGGCTAAATGTTTAACTTCAAATTTTTAGCTTCTAGATTGTTACGAACGTTAGGGATTTTGTGAATACCGCTTTTGACTTCGCGCGATAAATGTACGCCTTTTTAAATTGTCAAGAATAAATTAATTCGTAAACCAGGGAGAATTTTTCTCAGTTTTTTGCGTCATTAATTAATCGAAATTTTTACAAGTTAATATCACGAGCTTTCGCTAATTACCTTCCCTAACTCACTATCCGTCGTTGGTAATTACGTCATTTGAGTTTTGGCTTCGCCGTCCTGCTTCTCGAGACACGTGTCCCCATAAATTTGTCGAAGGCCTGCTTCAGCGACACAAAAGGCGGGCATTTAAAAGCGTCTGCACAGCTTAATTTCCAAGCTAAGATTCTGAAAGTTGCTTTATTCCTTTCTCTTTCCTATTACGCGACAAATTCAGCGGCGACGATTATTCATCTCACGCCTTTACGTGAGGGTTTTCTGTGTTTCTTTTTCCCATCAGGACGGGATTTTTTCGCTTGTTACTTCCTTTACTATGTAAGGCGTCTTCCTGTCTCCTTCATTTTCAGCTTCTGTCCCGTCTCCTCCAATCTTCCTCATCCACGTCTTGTCTTAACTCGTACCGTTCCCCTCTCCTGGCGTGAGCTCCTTTTCCCCAATTCTCACCCCTCTTCAGAAGATCCGCATCTCCTACAACTCGTCGCACCTCATTTTAATTCTCTCCCGTACCTTTCTCTTATTTTTTTAACACTTGGCCGAGTGGCAAAGGAAGTGTTCCGGTTGAGCTTGTAGCCAGCATTCGCATCGTTCGGCCAGGAATAACCGAGTTTTTCCTTTTCTTTTTCCGCACGCACAGAACGTTAGGCTTTTCGTGAGGTGTCTCGCTTCCCTTCTCGTCTCTTTCGTTTCAGTCCGCCTCTTGGGGTCTATGAAAAGTTCCTGTGCAAAGGGGAACTATTCCTCGCACCTTTGGACGCTTTCCTCAGATTGCCCTTTTTGCAGATGACCTTTTACATTTTGCTCCCTATCGTCTTCTTGGGTTTCCTCCTTTCGCTCTTAAATCTTTTGTGGGAAACTTCTGCTTCCGGTAGCGCGTTCGCCTTTGGCGAAAGTTCGATTCCCGGGGGACTCACATGTGTGAAATGACCTAGGCTATCGAATCCTTTTTAAGAATACGTACTACTATATACTAATGCAAGGGTAGCTCCTCAGTAGAAGATTGACTCGTAAAATAAAAATTCTTCATCTTTTTCGGCTATGATTTTACTGTATGGATGTGAAACGTTGAACTCAAGGAAGGAGAGGGTCAGAATATTGAAAGCCTTCGAGATGTGGATGTGACTTAGAATGGAAAAAGAGTTAGGTCGATAGAAAAGCAAACTCGGAGTTGCTGGAGATTGTGGGAAAAGATTGAAGGAATTTGATTGAAGTAATTAAACGACCGTGAAAAAAATGGGTGGATGAAATATTTAGAGGAGTGAGATTGTAATTAAGGAAAGAGAAAAGTGAGGAGATGAAGATGAAATCACTCGGATAGTAGCGCTGACTCTTGTTTGCGGTATATATTTTGTATGTACTTTTAACTTTGGTTCTGCGTAGACATCAGTGCCTTATTACGATGTAACCCCATGTTATTACGATGTAACCCCATGGAACGGGCTATTACGATATGAGTTCAAGTTGTTAGTTCTCATTTAAAATATCCATTACTTAAATAATCTATATTTTTCTCACGATATTGCTGCCATCTATGTTACGTCTTCAGAACTAGGGTTCAGACCAAAATTTTAAGGCCTCATCTTTCCTCTTACTCAAAGTAACAAGTTTGAAGACCTCAGAACTTGAATGCACCTAGATTTTTTTTTCCTGTAGGTAAAAGCCTTGGAATCTCTGTGACGACGTAAATAATGTTTAAATCTTCACGACGGTAGCAGAAGTTTCAACTTTCCTGAGCAAGTACTTATTTCTGAAAAAAATCGCATACCTTAGACATTGAATGCACCTCGTATATCCTTAGCGTAAGAGGTTGACGCGTGAAATATGCCACGATATTCTAGAGCGTGCTATCTCTAATTTAACTGAGTGTGTTTAATTTAGATTAAACCTTCTCTCTTCTAACAGTTCCCATTCTATGCTTGGAAGTATCATGTTTAGGCTTTCCTATTTTCGTTTTCATTTATAAGCAAAACGTGCGGTCTCTCCTTCCTGACTGGTGCAGGAAACCACTCTCAAAGCACATTTTCAGCGCTGGATGCATTTCTTCCGCGAATTTTGCGATTTCATGATTTTCTTCTTGAAAGTATTATCTTGAAATTACCATACCACATACCATAGAAGTCTTAGTTGAATTCAGATTCGGATCATCGTAATTTGGGTTAAGCATTTGAGATCTGAAATGGATCGAGGTCGTAAATTGGGTCTCCGATGCCTTTCGAATGTGTTTAGTAAAGCGTTATCTTTTCATCTCGTATATATGAAATGCTCTCCGAATAAAATGTGTATGTACTTAATCAGATAAGTCAGATCAATTTCTTCGTGCTCGGAATAGTTTAAGTTTACAGGAGTTATTAATGTTTAACTGGCAGTTTCTTATTGCAAGAGTATAGAAGTGATTAACGAAGTACACTTACAATGTAAAGATAAAGTACCTTAACATTTATACATATAAAATACAGAAGTAACTGATTAAGCATCGATAATTCAGAGGTAGAGTAACTCAATGAGTTTTTATAGATTTTTCCATTAAAATAAGCCTTAGTACTTTATGTAATTACTTAATATGATACTTGGTACTCCATGAATGTGCTTCGACAGCTGAGTTCATTTGTACTTGAACCCCCGCCGGGGAGCAAACCCGGGACCGCTTTCTCCAAAGGAGAACGCGTTACTGTCTTTGCTTTCAGGAAGCCCAATATAATTCTCTCTATGCTACTTTACCGCAGATATTTTTTCCGTGGACACTCCGTTTTCTCGCCTATTGCAGGAGTTTTTATGGTGTATTTGCCATTCATTGAGGCTTTTATCCCACTGCTCTAGTTAGGAAAATAAAAGCCTCTAAACTTTGGTCGTTTACGTCTCTTCACATACTCTCAATTCCTCCTTTAACGCTCGAACGTAAAAAAAGAATCGTGCGTGACGCGAATTTTATTTTCGCCTTCACAATCTCACAGTTTTCGTAATGCTCAAGAGCTTTCCAAGTACGGAAGCCAATGTCACTCGTTCAGAGTCGCGTGTTACATATATCTGTAAGTTGCTTCCTTGTTCTGCTCCGTTTTCCTTCAATATTCCTCCGTGTGTTCATAACCTCAGCATGCTCTTCGAAATAAGGATACGTTGCGAAATTGCATTTCATTAGCAGTCCCAGTAAACGCTTTCACCTTGATAATTACATTACAGGTGTAATCTCTTCACGTTCTCAGTTTTTTGGTCCATTCAATCGTGCCGCGTTTATTAGCCTTGAGCGGGAATTTAAGGAAATAAGATGTTTTCAGGGCCAGATTAATTGCTGCCTTCAGTTTCAAGGGGAGGATACGCGATTTCTTTAATTCGCAGTTGTGTTGAAAGTCTAAAATCATTTCCGCACTTCCTAAGGGAATAAATGTTGGTCCTTGCAAATATACCTCACAGCTCATTTTAACGGCTAATGCACGTTATCTTCCTCGCAGGTGAGCTAATGCAATGAGGCCGGCTTTTTATCGCTGAAAGTAGCGGTTAGTGGAGGTATGGATTCATCGATTATTCCTTTCCCTTGCTTGGTACGGTAATACCTTTCGAATCCCGAGCAGGAGTCGGAGGCACTCAAACCAATTGCAGATAGCTCGCATCGTTAATCTCAAAGAGGATAAGTAAAAGGGCCCCGGTGGCTTCTTGCATTTGGTTTCAGGCCGTAGTGAGCCAATTACAAGTTGCTCGAGACATAGCATACTTCCCCTCAAAGACAAATGGCACTCGGGATCTAAATTAAGTGAACGTTTTGCCGTTTCGCTAGGGATGCTGCGCTTACATACTTAACCAGACAAATCGGTATTTGAGGAGGGAAAACGATAGAAAGCGCAAAAGGCAGAGGTATCTAAAGACAAACGCGTTTAGAAATTCATCCTTGTTAATGCACCATTAAGCACGAACGTGTGGAAATGAGGATGAATTTTCACCATCGGATTTCTCTTTATATTACTCCGTCAGTGCCTCCGATTATTCTCTCTCGACCAGGGCTTCGGAGAGAGAAATCTGGGCCCCGGAAATTAAAGAAGGGGCCCATAAATGCAGGCTGAATTTCATAAGGTGAAATAAATTCAATGTTTTTATGTGACATTCGTTAAAACCTAGTGATCAAAATACCTAATTAATCCCAAAGCATTTCAGATTATTTGCGCACCATGCATTAGTTGTAAAAGCATATTTTCGAACTTAAGGTTTCACCTATAACTTAGGATAATAATTACCTCCATGAGTATGCAGTTTAATTTACTATCTGTATTTAAGATATGATGATGAATTATTTACGAGAAATTCTAAGCCCGCCTTTAACCCAACGCTGGCCTATACAGCATTAGCCTCGCAGGTCACGTGTTGCCCGCCATGTTTCATCGTATGTACGACCCACAATAGATTTTGTGAGTTATATTTATTACCATGGATCTGTAATGGTAAATTAATAACTTAAAGGTGGGAAAATAGTCAGTCATAAAAATAGGGTTTTTAGGATATATTTTCGATTGTCGACCTCTCATTTTACTACAAAACAAAGAAGCTTACGACTGAAGAAATGCATTAATTGCGTACATTCATATTTTATATTTTTAATATCCTTTTTAATACTAAAATAACTTTATTTTCCTAAAGGTCTTTATCGGCGATCCGCGGTCATATTTTGTCTTATCTACGCGGCCCTTCCCTCGTAAATCCCGCCCAGGGCCTGCTTGCTACTCGATTTTTTGTGTTCCAGTGCATCAACGTATTATTTTATGAGAAGTGCTGTTCATGGATAATGCATTTTCTGATCATAATTCTTGATATTTTGCTCCATCTCAAGACTGGATACGTTTTTCTATGTTAAATTGTTGTGAAAGTAAGATGTAGCAATGTGTACATCATAAGTTCCTTTAATCCTCATCAGCGCTCTGCTTTCCTCATAGTTTGCGAAGGACCGAGGAAAACGAAAATTTCTTCTCTCGTGCAATATATTCTTAATTCCTTACCTCTCGAGAAAGAATTCCTCATATATATTTTACCCGTGGCAAGCTTTCATCGAGAGTGAAATATATTTTCTAAGGAGGATTTAATGGGATCAGAGATGTGTAGATTTATGGGTTCGGTACTAGCATTCCTGTCCGTTAGGAAATGAAGCCACCCTAGGAGATAGGCGCTAAAAGCAGAACTCGTCATATTTTTAGAAGATAAGGCGGTTTCTAAAGCGCGTCGGAGATAAAGATCGTGTCCAGGATATTTTCTTGTTCGCGTTGAATTCTCCATGTAAATACAATTGATATTTCTTCAGACGACTCGAAAATGAATTTTCCAGTTATGTATTCTCGAAATTGCTTGGCGAATGTTCCTAATTGCCTTTGGATGACAAAAACACTAATTGGAGTTCATGGAAAGCTGGGAGATTTTTGCTGGTGGATTTGAGTTCGGTCGGAATTGCTATAATTGCTAAGTTGCTCTTTTTTACGAAATAGAGCTGTCGCACCCTAATTAATTCAATCGGATATTTCTTGAACCGGTCTGTATGCTGTTAGATTTAAGGAAATTCTGTTGATGATAGTCAGAAGCTGTATTAAGGTGTGCTCAGTAGTTCTCGAGTTAAAATGTTGCCAGCACTCATGACCGCGAAATAGTCGGAATAGCTTATGGAATAGCATGTATGGAACTGTATGTGTAAAATTCGTTCTTTTTGACGTTTGAGTTAAGTTGCATTTTAATGAAATGTCTGGTTTCATGTAAACTAGTCAGCTATGATAATAGCTCTATGACACGAGTTTCTGCGACGTAATTTCTGCTGGCCAGGGCAAACTTTTGCAGATATTGGAGGGAAGATATATGATGCCGGAAGTGCTGGGTTTTCCTACACGAGAGCCTTAGTCTTATGAGTTATGACCACGTTTGAACACATGCTCCACTCTCTCGCAATTTAACAAAGGGAACATTTTCTGGATCGAAAATAGAATTCTAGAGATGATAGGAACACATTAGTGCTCCTGATGTGCTCTTTGTAATTAATTCGATACCCACATATCATCTTGGCTGATTTATTGTTTATATATTTTAATCGAAAACGTACCTGCAACAGTTTACGCATCCGACTTTAGGTTTACTTTTAATCAGGTTGAAGAGCGAAGCTTTTTTTCTTCTGAGAGTAATTGTGCATCGAATTATGAACGGGGAATATAGGATATGTTAGCACATTCACTCGTCTTTACACCTCAGTACTCCTCTACTAGATGCATGAAATATCACTAACATGACATGTTTGGACTTAATTTATAGCCTCATTCTGTTGTAATTTATAGTCCATTACTATTTCTCCCTTGTAACGCTGTTGCGACGACTTAGGCTTACATTAAATCGTAAATTTCGTAGAATTTTCTTTAGTAGAAATCATTAATAGTTCACATAAAAAGCATTTTAATTAATTTCGTTACAATTTTTTAACATAATCCCATTTAATGTCAATCGGTTGTTTTATACATTAAATATAACCTCAATTATTTACAAATCGAGAACCTTGTATGTATCGCATAAAAAATCTTACGCATGTAAAGGCAAAAATACTTCTTAATGGACGCGCGACGGCTAAATTCACAGTGGTCATCATTTCCCCAACATGTTTGGCGAATCACATGTTTGCGTTTCCACTTATAACAGCACCATGAAAGCGCCGCCGCGGGAAATATACGATTATTTAACCAGAAATGCTCGAAAATTAATGAAGTACCGAAGGGCGACGTAGATAAATAAAGTGGCCTCGTGTGTTGACGAATTTAAGCGGAAGGCATCTACCAATTTCGATCACGTTAATTTTAAAACCGAAAGATATACATTAGCTTGAATCGCATTGGAAGCAAGTTATGATGAATCTAACCTATCTTTCATCTCCCGCTCTGGCTGTAGATCGTAATCGCTTTCAGCAACCTTCTTTTAACCCCTTAGACGTATCAACCCGCCTGTCTTCATAAAGAACTAAGAGGTGTTCAGGGCTTAAATACCGCCTTGCCAGCTGGATCCGAAAGGAAAACAATCGTGGATTGTTAGTCCATGGTCCAGCAAAAGTACATGGCAGTATCGCATTCAAATCCTGGCTAGGAAGAGTCTACTTCGTAAATAAGGGTAAGGCTTGTAGTCCTGTACCATTATTTTTTCCCCTACGTCTCAATATATGTATATATCATTCCATATATGCCTTCCGTTTCATATCGTGTAAGCTTTCACTGAACCTATATATGAGACGGTATGGCAGGTGCGCGAAAGAATGGGAAGTCGGTGATGTGCCTTCGAACTCTTAAAAGATTTCATCCTCTGTCACCTTCGGAGCGAGACTGTGGTGACGCCGATTCCTCCGGTGTTAAGGTTCTGCCGGACCTGGAGAACCTTGCCAAAGTCCTTTGGCAAGATAAGCTTCGGTCCCGATACCTCAAACCTAAAGAGTAACTGCTTCCAACTCGTGGAGCGGGCAGCAGACACAATAAAGTCGGTGAGACATGGTCCTGACTTTCCTGGCCTCGTCTCAGACTTGTCACACGGCAGTTTGGTAAAGAAGGGTCTGAGTTGATTAGTGGGGAGGAAAGTGGTTCGAATGTTTTTGGACGCTTTTCTCCTTGCCATCTATGAGGAGATGGACTAATTGCGTTGTCAAGATATCCGATGACTCGTGTTTCAGGAAAAGCTGTTTAATGCTACTCCGTCGCAGCCTTCCTTTTTTTAACCGGAGCTATTTTGTCAAGAAAGGCTTTTCGAGTTGATATCCTATCGTTTAACGGGTCAATATTAGGCGGATATTTCGGAGTTCTAATGTTTACGGGGGCGCCAAGGTGATTTCAGCTCAGCTACTAATTGTAGAAACTGCATCACCCCTTACATTTGGAGAAGTGTTACTTTTTAACGAATTCTTGTTTATATTGAAACATTATTATTTCCTATACCTAAGTATAGTTTGACTAAAAATTTCCCTTTTCATGTAACTTAGTCAAATATTCATCAAGGGGTTTGAAAATTGACAATGCTTGAATTAATTGTAATAGTATTGTTAAAAGTACTCCGATATTTAAGGTCATTTCGCACGGATGGGCCGCCACTGGGAATCGAACCCAGAAGTTTCAACCGAAGGCGAACTTGCAGCCCACTTGACTATCCCGGAGTCCTTGAATTTATTTACTTGTCAATAATTCTCGACTTTTGCAGCATTTTAAGGTTTTACTCTGGTTGGTTTACTCTAGTTTAGAAGTTTACATTCATTATATTTATTTCATAATTGATGGGCAAATCTTGTGGTTCCTTTGTAGACCTTATGAAAAGTAATGTCATCCTTTCCATTTATCTTATTTCAGTGCTCGAAATTCATTCACGTAGATTATTTGTGTAATAAATCGATTTTGGATTCAAATTATTCCGATTATTCTTTCTGTTAGTTGTTTCAAGAAGTAAGACTTAAAACTAGGCTCAGAAAATCATTAATAAAATAAAATTTTAATTGCAATTAAATGAGTTATCGTCTTGGATCCCTGGGACTGAACTGCGACACGTGCGGATGAGTTGAGACATTCCAGCTGCAGTCTTTATGTGGTATTACTGCGGAGGAGTTTCTTCACTCTATCTATCCTGGCTATTTAGGAGAGATATTTTATAATCATCGGAGCATAAAGGTAGCAAGTCAAGTAAGGTCTAGTAAAGCATGGATCCCGTTATTAAAGGGAAAGTGGGAATCTACCCATCACCTAGCTCTAATACCAGTTGCTTTAATTATTTAATTACCGAGTATATTTGCTTCCTTATTCATTCTCTAAAATTCTTTAAGCGCATCCATCTTAATTTCCTTTTTCAATTCCAGTTATTGTTCAATGTGAACCTTATTTTACCTTTATCACGTAGGCCATTTCTCAATTTAAAAATAATATTTACCCAAAATAAAATTGCCAACTGTTTATGACCATAATTAGCCAATACATTGAGGCATCCGTTCTCATAGCTTCTGCGCTCCATTGTAAATTGTAAGAAGTATGGTTTATCCAATTGATAATAAGTGAAACCCCGTTTAAATCCGTTTCAAGCGGCCGCAGGCAGGTGGTTTCACGGATCTCCTCGCCGAAAAGAAGTCACAACGACGCAAATTTGCATCACTTTTTGCGTCAATTGGATACTTTTTCATCACGTCTGCGAATCTCCAGCGGAATAAATGCCCATTTGAGCCAATCGCCACTGCGCCGATCGCATCTCTCGCCCTCGTAAGCACCGCAGCTCGACCGGATCTAAACGTGTTCGATATCTCGTCACCGAGCCATTCGGCTCATTTAACACCGACCGACTCGATAAAGGCGCGGAGGAAAGAGGAAAACTTATCGTCGCGATCGAATCTACGAGAAATCGACTCGCGTCTCGACTCCCCGCCTCCTTATCTTCAGCATCATTCATAAAGAGAGTCATTGGAGAGGCCGGGGTTCTTATCTCCGAGAGAGTGCTATCTCCGAGTCGAAATGGATTGTCTCTCTTCGATTCCCCCTTTCCCCGCGAATGGCAATTAGGTTTTCGTGGAAGGGGTGAGAGGGTTGCCGCAAAGGATGATGGAACGTTCTCCGCGAAGAGTACGTGAACTGTTGAACGCATGGTGGCGTCCTGGAAACCTGCAGCTGCATCCGATTATTGACTCCGTTCTCTTCATCTTCCCCCCCATTGCAGCCTTTCTCCATGACCCCTCGCAATCCATATTATTAGACGCCAATCGCTGTGTCGTGAGCGTGTTTAATTGCCCTCGAAATACCCTTTCGCGATCCCTCGTCCCCGCGCGAGCTTTTAATTCGCATTGTTCCTTCGCATTAGACGTGGGGTGGTTGAAATTGCGTTCCGCGCGTCGGAATTGAAGTTTTTCCGTTCCTTTTTCCATTCCTTTCTTCATTTTCGTTAAATTTGTATTGGTATGGTTGCACGGTAGAGTGTGTATCATCTGGGCAAGTTAAAGAATATAAAATCCCCAGATAATCGAATTTCTGGATAATTGTACGGAATGTGAGAGAAACTTAAAAATGAAACTTAGTACATATTTCGTTTAGCGTCATATTATCTTTATAAATGAAGTATGGTGTTCCTAATGACGTAGAAGTTAAGCCAAATACTATTTGCGAATAACCGTGTTTAAATCGTCTTAAGAGAATGCCTTAAATCTGTTCTGCCATACCATATTTGAGCTCAGAGGTTAAGTGTAAGAGAGGCCCACATGGGCCTAACCTATCCGTATAAAAAGTATAATAATATTAATAATAAAATCACTTTTTTTTGCTTCAAACGCGGAATAACCAATGGATTTTATCATAGCTGAAAGACTACGTATAATGAAAATGTATAATGCAAATTTCCGTCAGCCGGATTTCTCTCTTAACGATATTTAAGTACGCACAAATTATGTGCATTCATACTATTCAGCTATGATTCATTGTTATTCGGCAGATTCCGGCTATTTCGGCATCCGGATGGCCTGGAGCTTGGGTTGCCACCTCTCCCGGAATTTCTCCCATTCAACGCGCACCCTTTCCGGCGAGAAGTAAGATCTCTCGGAATTTCATTTCCATCATCATGTTGAAAAATTATTGTAGTGAACCTCGCGATGTCAGTTGGGAAAGATATAACTTTCTCCATAATGGTAACAATTGCAACATTGTTCACGTTGAACATTTTAACTCGAATGAAAGTATCCTGGAATCTCTTGAAACATTCTACTAAATTGCAAAACTCCCGGAATGAATAACTCTGTTGATGGTAAACCTATCTGGAGTGTATTGTAGTTACGAATTTTTTCGTGCGAGGTTTACGGTTCACATCATGACCAGTAGAGTTGCCAGTAGCATGCTGGTCCGAGCGGCGTACTTCATGTCCGAGTACGATCTTGATTCCTTTCTAATTGCCTTTTCTCTGGTCTGCACATCAATAATCTATCCTTCAAACGCTCTGATCTTATCTTTTCTCCTCGGCTTATTCCGGTTGACGGAGCTATCATGGGATTAAGATCTCATCTCACGGCTCTACGAAGTAATTGTTATGATATCGGCATATTGTTTTATTTCCCCGGCAGATAAAATTATATTCTTTGAAACGGCTTAATCCAAATCAATCCTCTTCGATAATTAATGTTAATGACGGTGATGATTTCCGAGTAGTTTGAGAAAAGATCCTTCCGCGAATCATTTTCCCGATGTAACTTAACAGAAAGTGGTAATATTTATGAAACTTGTTTCATGCTGGCGTTTGTCTATTACTTGAGAAACTGTTTAGAGGAACGTGTTGCAACTATTTGTAATTGCGAAAGATTTTTCCTTGAGAGAAGTGTGGCGTAATTGCTATAAAATACGACTGGTATTAGTTTCGCGCTATGTAATTTGTTTCTTTACTTTGCAAACATTTCAGGCTGAGCTGTCAGTCGCTTTGCTATATCCTAAGCATTCACAAGAGGGGCGTGGAGCTTAGGAAAATTCCTTAACTTCAATTTTTGTGAAGACATATCTAGTTTCTTTCATCACCGTGAATGTTTTATTGAATGTTGTTGGCTTCTGTACTTCATCAGTATTTTACTCCAATCTCTGATTTTGAGTTATTATAAAGAGTTTTTATGACATTAATTATAGTAAAAGCATTATTGAGATTAACTTACAATTCAGCTCGTCTGAATTTTGCTAATCAACAAATGAGGAATTCTTGCACCAATTCCCGCTTTTATTTTCATTTTCCTTTACGTGTTTGAAATCACGTTTAGTTTGTAAGCAAAGTTTCACTTGTGGTTGTAAGCCATTGGCGGATCAAAGTGGGGGTGTGCAAAGAGGACGATCGCCCCCCCCCCCATGTAGTGACTTTGTAGCTCTAGCTAATTGCCTAGTATATGACTAGAAGCTCGATTTAAAATCATTTTGTGAAGTTTTTCACTGTCACTATAAATCTACAACATTTATTACGAAAAAACGGCATTTAGAAAGTTAATTAGGAATCAGCTCATAAGGAAATCGACTTTTAATCACATCTACTTGTCTACCACCGTCTCTATTGGAGAGTTTCTTCTTGTAGATCCGCCCCTGAAATTAGTTGAGAATGACATGTTTTTAAATATATTGTTTCGCACTAAAGAGAATGTTTGTGATTATGAAAAGCTTGAGTAACCGGATCATCCGTCCAAAGAATAATATATTTGATAATGGATTTTTCTGTAACTTATCTTCTGAAAGATATGGCAAGACTCCTCTGTTATAAAATATTTTTGGTATTTAATGATGTGATACTATCTTCGATTAAGCTGCCTTTCATTGGAGTTCTCCCTAATCTTAAGAATGGTGCAAAGCAGGACTGATAGCAGTTAATAAAATTCATTCATATCATGAAATATTGCAAAATCACATTTTTGTAGCGTATGCAATCAGTTCTTATTTAGCTGGAAGAGGTAGGAAGGTCACCTGAAATGATGGGGAGTTACTTCCAAGCCCTCCTCTTTTAACTTCTCTCCGCAAGAAGGATATTACATCGACCAAATGGTGTCCAATCTTCTCATTACTGATTTAGTTACAATGGATTTTATTATACCAACGCAGTTTCTTTGAGTAATCAGAAAGGCGTCGCGATTCACGCAGCTCTTATATACCATGTTTTCAGTCCAACTAATGGACACTTATTTTTATCTCCCATTATTCGCCATGCTTGTTACACTCAATTAAAAATATTCACCGAGGCTCTCGACCTCGTCATCTTCGCCTCCTCAATGGCCTGTTCTTTAACCCGCACCTGCTTCCTCCCATCAGAGAAAAGTTGCCAGTGGAGTAGTGTTTATCATAATCTTTAAATAGACCGCCTCCCCCGACTTGGCATTTTTTTCTGCAATTGTTTACTCTGCAGGAAATGGCGAAAGGAAAAAAAGTGGGAAGTGAGGAGATAGTGCAGACGTTATGGTCGTTCTTGTCTGCTGGAGGTTTTCGATAGTGACTTCACGTGGGGCTTGTTTGATTCTTACTGTTATCCTGGCGGGCTCGTGTGCCTTTTTCTCGTATCTTTATCGCTTCCTCTTACGTCTCTTTCTGAAGCAAGCTATCGTCACTATGCCGGCTGAGTAGGCACAGTAGACTCCGTTTATCTGGTGAAGTTGTGAAATGATATTCCCCGCGTTATACTTATATTGAATGTCTGTAAATATAAACAACAGAGTATAAAATGGGGATATTTTGTCAATATCAGTCTTATATTTTGTATAAGGATTGAACAAGTTCCTCGAAAAATTGCTGGGGGAATTAGTTAAGGAATTCTGAAGCTTAACAGCTATAATTTATCATTTCATCATCTGATCGTGAGTCAATTGAGTGCGGTGGAGTGAGATTTATAATAACTGACCAAATTAATATGCTATGTTTAAGGTGAGAATCGCAATGTATGTTGTAAATTTCTGCCTGCCAATTTCCTCGAGAACGGTGAACAATGAAGCATTGGAATGTTTCCAACAAGTTTCTTCGAGCCATTTCATCCCGAAAGGATACCTTGAAGATGACGCTGAGTAGTTTACATTAATTGGAAAAATTCAAGTAAAATTATAAGAATTTCAATCTATAATTAAGTGGCGATGTCATATTTATATTTAGCGGGTTAGTTAATGTTCATACATTTAAAGGACGTATAATTATTGTATGTTGTCTTCTGTCAGAGCTAAATTTTCGAGGGGATTCCCTTCGTACTTGGGGTAATGCCTGACAGATATTGAGTTTTTTCTCAATTTACAATTTCTAAATTGCACGTTCATGTACTACAACCTATTGTGTTAATATTATTAACCTATAAGTTTATGTTGTTGGCATTGCGTGGTAATACTTGCGCTTGCACATACATGTTACGGTACTTGGTATTGTAAAAGCACCACGGTTCGTATGTAGAAACTAAGTTCATAACTTTAGGTCATAATGCGGCACAAAAAAGTTTTTATGTCGAAAGGTTTGTATGTTGAGCGGTTCGCAAATCGAGGTACTACTATACGTGTCTCGGGTATAGATCGAATCTTTGATATTTTTTGTTTAATATTTGTATTTAAAGGTCTTATGTATTTGTACATATGGAATCATTTTCCCCTGTATATTTGAGAGCGTAATGTCGTTACGTTACGGTTATTCAGTAGAAATATTTGACGGTTTTCTGCCGGGTACCGGGGTGGATGCCAAATGGATAAACTTGTCCTGAGAGAGCGATGTTAGACAATTTCCTCAGATATTCTTCTTCAAGTAACTATACCCATAGTTAATTAATAACTTTGATTCTCTCAATTAAACGGCATTTTCTCGTGAAAAAAAACAATTGATGAGAGAAATCTTTAAAACATTTCGCTTGTGGTTTTTAGTTTGAGCTTCTATTTAACTCGAAGCAAATTGCTTGTTTTGCCAAGTCATCAAGTGGGGACGCTAGCCTCCCTCTGGATCCGCCAATGGTCAGGTGGTGGGCGAAGTGACAAATTTTCTCAGGATCCCGATTTCTTCGCATTATTTATAAGCACGCGCGTGAATCCCCATCTCAAAGTACACTTAGGACCCGAGAGAACTCGTTTATCTTGTGCCCCAAAAAATTCTCTCCCGGATTCTTGATTGATGGAGCCAAAAATTTACTGCTTTCCCTTTCCACGGATCAAACGCCCCGTTATCCCATCGTCATATTTTTTCTCTCTCCAGTCATTGTTAAGGTTTGTATCGCGCCTGTAACATTTTTCAGCTTCCTTTGTGTACGCGCATAAGCATGGATTCAAGCCAGGTTTTCTATTTTGCCTAGACAGCTCGGAATGCGCGGTACTCTCCCTCCATTTATTCCGATTCGCCGAGGTCTGCGGAAGAATGGGACGATAAAACGTCCCCGAGCTAATTAATCTTCGGCAGAAAGAAATATCTGGAGATTATGCGGGAGAAAGTGGGGTAAACGAGCGTTCGGAAAGAATCGAAATCAAAATTTAATGGAATGGTAGCCCCGGCAAAAAACTTTCGCGAACGGCCTCCGTTGTAAAAAGCGATTCCGAAAGCGCTGTCGCTCTTCATATTCTATAGCACTGACGGGAATACGGGCCCTTAATTCAATTTATTTATCTCCATTATGTTTTCTTAATGAGTTTTGCGTGGCTCTGGACTCGACGTGAATGCAAATCGCCTCTCACCTCGATGGGATCGTTGGCCAATATTTTCTTTCATCAGCAGTTATTGATTTATCGTCCATTACGTCATTTATATTTAACGACGATTTTAATAAGCCCCCTTCGGAAAAAAATAGGCCTCATCCCGTACAGGTGCGGGAGGGTTGGGGTGGTGCGTATCGGGGGTGGACCCGTTTGGTAGGTCGGGGAACGGGAAGGATTTTTTCAGATGGATCACTCACTCGCTGTCCTTGACGCAAGCTTTTGCCCCTGCGGTTTTGAAATATAAATCCACTCCTGCCTCCCTAGTTGGGCGACTTTTGCTCAAACCTTCCCCATCCACCCCCATTCCTTTCTTTACTCTCACACGCTCAGACGGTATTCCTTTTAATGCCCTTTTCCTCACGCCCGCGCAGCCCTTCTCATCTCTAGCGGTCACGTTCTGATGCACCCGTCCACGGAGCACGAATGGCTGTTTATATTTCCTCGGCGGTTTGTTAAATGTGTAGCATTTCTTCCGTTGATGTATGTGGTTGCATTGTCAATTCGAATCGTGTCTTTGTTTGGTTAACCCTTTCGTTAGGGTTAATTTGTAACCTTGTAGTTAGTATCCCTCGATATTGGAGGGGTACATTACCTAGAAGTCCTGGTCCTAGGTTCTGGTCTTGGGTCCTAGTACTGAGGTCCTGATCCTAGGGGTCCTATGCTAGCGCCTAGACTCTGAGAGAGTCAAGATGTAACTTCTGGGCAACAGCGCCAGCTATGCCAATAGGATGGAATCCACAGCTCGAACGAGGCTTCGATAGCGAAACGAGCAAGAAAGAAGAAAAACATGCTCGCTCGTATGCGAATGCCAGACGGCAAAGAAGGGGATACGTTGTGTTTTGTTCCTGCCAGCATTTCTTGATGGGAGGAATATTTTTCAGTTACCTTTTTTTCCTTTCTGTCTCCAAATGTTTTCATTCGGCGATCCCTTAGGCTCAAACCGCCGCTTTTTATCGTTGGTGCGGTTTTATCATTAAGTTTCGCCGATCCCGGTTCATGTTCGTTGACATTTTCAAAGTTTGACCAGCAATTGATATATTTCTCCAAAATATTCTGGCATTTTCTTAATCTCTGTGTGTACCTGAAATGCGGTTGATCTTTCTTCTGGTTAAAATTGAGCCGACTGTAGGCGAATTGTCTCACTCCGGAAGTTACAAGTGACATATGGCACCAACCCACGGTCTCATTTATTATTAGACTCATGGTGGCCTTTCTTCTTCTTTCTTAATACCTCGGTAATCGATCTTACTCTTGCCTGTGCTTTTGTGTCCGTGAACGAATGATTCTCATAAATAGCGGCTAATAGGTCGATTATGTAACCTTTTAAGCCTTATCACGTCTTTTATATTGATTCTTTTCTGGCTATATCTTTATTTGTATCAAAGCACTGTAAAGATATTATGAAGAATGATAATTTACTCCCATTTAACCTTTGTTAAGACGTACAGGAAAGGTTGTATATAAAATTACAGTAGTCAGTAGTTTATCCGCAACAAAATGTATGCGCTATAAACATAAAGTCAGAATTTTTTTCAAAACACTGTCATAAAGGTGACGAAAGTATGGGACGGATCTCTTCTCTGATGTCACCTTAACTCAGAACTAAATCATCGTATGTTATTAGTGGCTACGGCATTGATTAAGGTGTTTTTCATAACTCATTTGATTTTGAAGCATATGAACTGAAATATTCAATCGTTGTTTTTCCGTAGTTGTAAGTTGAAGCAACTATCGAATCATCTTACTGTCTCTCTCATTTTCATATCAAAGACGGAGTAATTATTTTCAGCATAAAGTTCATTGTTGAATATATCCAGTTTTATTTATTGATGTATTTAGTGCGAAATAATGAATGATCCCGTCGACTCTCAACGGGGAGAATAGAAGTAGGATCAAATGCACTATTTGTATAGAGAGGATTCTAAATTCTCACTTCTAAACTCAATTCTAAACTATTCTCAATTCTCACGTCTACTATATGCGGGGTGTCAATTTCTATTAATCGCTAGTTTATATGTTTTGAAACGTCTAATTTTCGGGTTTTTAGAGGCACATACACACACACCAAATTATAATATAGAATAGCTGGTCTGCGTGTTGCTTCTCAACGAGAAGTAAAAATTAGTTAGCACCACACCAATGTGGAGTTTGACTGGGTTGATCTGGGATCGAACCGGGGACGTGAAGCTCAATAAAAAGTATCCATTATCTTCGATTATCTATAATAATGTGCAAAGTTTGAAAGTTGTGACTTTTGGTTCTTGAGTTTTAAGCGAACATAAATACGAATAATACTCGTACACACACTCGTAATTTAAAATGTAGGATATCAATATTTCATACATATTTTAAACCCCGCTACGACGTAATTTTATAACCCCTTATGATGTGATGAGTTTATTTGACGAGATTTCTGGGACTGTTATCGAACATTACACGCTGAGTAATATCCTACAAATGAGATGCATGTTTGCTATACTATATATATAAAGGAAATACATGTGCATTTAACTCTGCAATAACTGTATGCATTAATTTGTTAATATCTCTTGACTTCCTTACTACCATCATCCCTTTTCATAATAGTTAATTAGTCCTTCCCTTTCATTGACCACGCTGTAATTTTCTGGTACAATTGCCGTGTAGGAGCAATTACCCGTGGGAAATTAGTCCAGGGGGATTTTACTACGAGACAGTTGTTCAGATGGCTGCTGTCGGGTGCAGTTGTCAAGGGAGTATTCGGCCTAGAATTGCATCTCTCACTCTTGTGCGGGCTGCCAGCTGTCCGCCGCGTCATAGACGGAATTGTGGCCTTGTTCGTTTGACATGACTTTTATGGTTTTTAGGAGTAGGTTCTAGTCTCTTATCTTCACATAAAGATATCGCGCATAAAAAATTGCTGGTAAAGTATTATTAATCTCACTTAAACCGCATATATTTTAGTTTCAATATTAACGAATAAACGCTACAGACGCAGTCGTAACTTTGTGGTAGTTATTAATACAAAAAACTCCGCGATAAGAAACGTTTACTAGACCATAAGACAAGAAAATAAATTACACAACCATGGTTTCATAGCAAAGGAACATCTTCAGGTCATGGCCGCTGATGATTTATTTTCTTGTCTTGTGGTCATGATCTGAAGATGTAACTTTGCTATGAAATCATGGTCGTGTTGTACGTTTTCTTGTGTTATGGTCTAGTAAACGTTTCTTATGGAGCTTTTTCAATATTAACGCATTTATATATTGTTACAGTGATTGGATGAGACATAAATAACTTGGCTAGTATGAGATAATTTCATAAGACTTTATTCATAGTGATTTGGCGGAGTTATATGTTTTCAATTTCATGATTTTTTAGAGGCTACGATCGTCCACTTACATTAGCTTAATTGGAGAATCGAGCAACTTCGTTCTATCGATTAAATATCAAATGTGCAGTTAGAAAAAGGTTAAATCAGGAAATGGAGATGAATGATGATAGTGAAAAATTAGGTGGATTAAAGAATAGCTTTCTTTATTAGTCTTATTTCTTTCCTAATTCGATCTGGTGACGTAAATTGAATATAACACGTTATTTTTTACATAGCTGTTTCCATTTTTCGCTCTAGCTCTCCATATTAGCTTTTCTAATCCAAGAATTGGGGTGTACGCATCTTTTTACGTTTGGAGGTGACAAGCTTAGCTCTACGTGTTTCCTCTGATCCTTTGAACATTTCGGTCTGCGAAGCCATTTATTGTGCGGGGGAGATCAAAAGTTACCTTTGTTGAAAAGAAAACGGGGCCTAAGGAGCTTCGTTTTCCTCGCTCCCTTTTGTTCCGAAAGTTTAATTAATCGATCCGGTAGTTAGTCTGTCGACATGTCGTTACCGAAAAACAAAGGAGCGCTAATGGTCGCGGAGCCGTGTTCAAAATGCCGAAGCCATTAATAGGTCTCATTGGTGAGAGAGAGAAAAGAAGAGTATTGCCCAAAAAAATGACTCCTCGGAGCTTTCTTACGCACGTTTTGTGTAGAGCAGAGCTTTCCAGTCTGTGTACACTGTGGCACGGTGCTATGCTTCTATAAGTAGTGGTATTATTACCATTATCATAGTGGCATTATTAGTATTATAGTAGTAGTGGCCTTATTATGCTGCTATAATGCTATTATAGAAGCTCTTGGTGTACCGTGCGATATACAAGCAGCCGCCCTGAGGATGCGTTTCGTCGTTACTCTCTTCTGTTTCGCCTTAAATTTCGACTGGCTGACATGTTTGCATCTATTGTTATCCGGAATATCGTTGCAATTCTTATTTAGCGCTCGATATATAACAATGCAAACGAATATTCTGAATATTTTACTGCATAAAATGTAATCTAGCCTCAACCCATTGTAAAATACGAAAAACATTTACAATTTTCCAATTTTTATTTTTGGAGGTTTTTGAAGGATGTTTTCGATTTTTTAAATTGGTCTCTCTATCCTGAGGCTCAATCAATTGTGAGCAGTTGATGAGTCTTCATTTACGTACTATCTGTTACCTGGCCAAGTGTAACACATTATTAAATGTGGCATTCTAGGGCAGATTATATTTGGCAAACATTGGGTTAAATAACAGGAATTCGTAATGGAAATTCCATGTTTCTCCATTATACAATTCTGATTTTACTAGAGTTAGTGCACCGCGAAGTTTGAACTAATGCACAAGCGTCACGGAGGACCAAAGGTTGGGAAGCGCTAATGTAAAGGGTGTCCAACGCCTAGCATGTCTGCAAAACCTTTCGGCGTTTGCTTTCCTCCACTCTTCGTTTTGTCTCTTGCTGATGAAGGGGAGGACGACGCCTTTTAGCTCATCATCACCCGCTCAGTGCGGTGTATTGGATTTATGAGCTGGCGTAAATGCAAAAGCGGGCGAGGGGCGGAAAGTGAAAGCGATACTTGGAGGGAAAGGAGAGGCGGATAAAAAGATGACCGCAAAACATTTCGGCCGCCGAAAGAGAGGCATTCGTCATCAGGTTTACATAAGTGGATGCATTCTAGCCGCTGCCCCCGTGTGCGGAGGCGCACGTCGCCCGCCAAATGCGTCCCGCCCGCCTCCGAACCGTAAACCCGCTCTATTCTCCACGCCGAACTGGTTTCAAGGTCTCGACTGTCATTTTTTTCGTCTTTCGCTTCGCCGCCCGGAATGAGAGCGCGACTAAGCCTTTCGGAAAAGTTTCATCTCCTAAACATTCCTTCTCGTTCTTACTTTCGTTGGCGTGAAATAATGTTTGAAGAGTATCTGCGGTGAAATAGTTTCAGAGTTTATGTTAAATTAATCGAATTACGCGGGTTTTTTTGTTGTTTTTGTGGTTTGATTCGATGGTGTCCCCATCTGTTTTTCTGTGTGGTCTTCTATACGAGATTTTGGTGAATTACTAGATTACGTCACTTCTGGTAATGACTTCCGGAATAAACTTGTTAAAGTAAAGTTTTCAGTGACGTGGCGGTAAAGTCATTGCGATTCATTTTAGCGAAGTTCAGATTCGGTAGAAAACGAATGTTTTGGAATTTGTTTGTGCTCGCAGTCTGTTTGTTTATCTCTTCCAATCAGTTATAGTAGTATAATATCAATGAAAATCTCTAAACATTACTTTTACGAAATTCCACCGATGTACTCTTGATGGTGTAGACGTCCTGAATGTATGTATGCATGTAATTTTATGCTACCGTTCATTATCTCTCCTGCTCATTCCCCTCTCGAAAATTTTGGTTTTATATTCAACCATAGCTTCACAAGATATTAATAATTACATCTTAAATTTACCTTATGGTGTTCTCTGCGTCATTTATTGTCTATAGATTTTTTGGAACCGATTATTATGCCTACGTGTCATATCTTGCCGAACAAGGCACAATGTATTTTTAGGATTATTAGTTGTTGAAGTAAATGTTGATTTCTTGAACCATTACTGTCCTATTAGGATATTAAGTGCCGGTCTCACATTTTAATTTGATGTCACAGGTTATTGTGATGAAAATGACCCATTCCATGATTTTTTTTGTGAATACACGATCAGAATTTTTTATCATACATGTTCTACGTTATTATATTACGTTCTACATTATATTTTGCCTTGAGACCTCAGATAAGTTATGCCTTTAACAGTTCTTAAGTACAGCTTTCTAAATTAATAAATTAAGACATCTCCCAAATCGGAAGGCGAGCAAATATTCCTTACAAAATTCATTATGGTCGCTGTACGGAGTTTATTTACTTGCATCGTTTCTCTTTGCTATCTTCATTCATCTCTCTCCTTATCTCCCTTCTCCGTTTCCCTCAATCTGCCGCGCCATCTCTTATCGGAAATAAATCAAAATGCGAAGACAACGTAAATGAAGTGTTCGCGCGAACGTCTTTTTCGTTTCTTTTTTATTCCACGAATATGATTTATCCACTCCACCCTCTCTCTTTCTTTTCTTTTCCTCTCACTGCTCGCTTATTCCAATTCTATCTCGCTATCTCAAGCCTATATAAATCAAACGAGCCGAGCCCCGCAGGTGGTGCCAAACTGTCTTCTATGCAGTCCCAACATCTCTGCGAACAATAAAAATGGAGGTTAGCGGGCGAGCGTTTATCTTTTCGACTTCTCGGGCTCGCTGAAGTTCTTAAGGGGACAAGAGCCGGTGATCAAGGACGGATATTTCAGGAAAAACAAAATGCGAATGATGAAGAGTTTGTGAAGATCCAATTGACGCAGTATATCAGTCACTTTGAGCAAACGAAATCTTTCATTGGTCCGTTTTCGACAACGGTCCTTGCGAGTCGAAAAGGAATAATTTTTCATCGAAAATTCATTCCGAGGGAACAGACAGTTAGTACAAAGTTCGAAGAAAGAAATTCTCAAAGAATATCCTTACATTAATATACTGTATCCATGAGGAGATTGCAAGTGTTACTAAAGGAAGAGAAAAGGCGAGAGAAAGGAGGCTATATGCGGTGAATTAGGCGCCGAAGAGACGTATATACCTTAAAAAAGAAATATGAATGATAAATAGATTTCTGAAGCGAGGGATATAAAAGTATGTACATCCTTGTATAGGTAGAAAGGTTTTTGAATTACAAGTTTATTTATGATGATTACCAGTACGTAATCAGTAGTTTTTCTAATATCTTGCTTTATAATGACATGCTTTGCATAATTTTCTATCAGCTTCGAATGCAACAGGTTGGTTAACTTTTCTTCCCTCAACTCGGTATATTATCTCAATCTTATTTTTTCCCCTTCTGCTCTGTAAATTATCTCAACCAATCCGTGAATGAGAGACGTATTAAAGGTTCGAATCGGTATTGAGATTAATTAATTTTCATTGATTCAGTTTTGTGTGTTTCGTATTATTTCCATCTTATACAACGCTCCATGAAAAAGATCTTTCTTCGTAAATTTTAAGCGATTCTGCTTGTAAATATCCTTGAGCCCCTATTATTTTGAACATTTAGCTGTATAAATTATTCGCTTACCCTGTTGATATCAAAAAAGAGACAAATGTGGAACATCGATGAGATTTGATGTATCATTTAGTTTCTCCTCACTTGTCACTCCCTGCCGACGGCATCCTGTTCACTCTTTTCATATCGATTTTTATAGGTTCTTATGGGGAATTATTTTATTAGATGTCATCGCTAGAGGACAATACCATTTTCTTGTGCAAAATGTTTTGATGTTTGAATTCTGAACCTTTTTTAAGTTTCATTATCATTATTAACAATAATGGCTTTTTTATTGAAAGTTAAAATTTTTGGAATGTATCTTAGTCAAGCTGTGAAATCTCTCCTACTATATAAGTAGATGATGATTTATGGAATGTTAGGCTAAGGGTTTTCTCTCTTCAATTGTTATTTGAAAATCCTCAATACTGAGTAATTTCAATCGAAAATATGATGCTTATACGAGTAAATACTCGAGAAATAATAAACATAATAAGTTTCCTGTTTTGAAAAGGAACCGACCTAAAAAATCGGAGCTACCTTTCCCTTGTTTACACTGCGTAATTGGAGAGATAGCGATGTATTTATTGCTTTCTATAACGCCTTCAAAGAGATTTTATTTCTTGCCAAGTAAAAGAGGTACATTTTTTAGTTTAAAATTCCGTTGAAAACGTTTTTGATCGATTCGAAAAACAATTCTGCGGTACGAAGATATCCCCTTATCGTCTTTAAAAATTCCTAGTATAAAAAAGGTCAGGAAGGAAAGAGCCTAGCTCGTTTCAGAGTTCTCTCTTTCGCAAAATATTCAAAAAATACATATTTGCGATCCTAGTAAGTGCTCCCCGGTGTAATTTACGTAGGAAATTGTGTTTGACTTGGTGTAATTTGTTTGTCTTACCTCATGGGCTCTTAACGTCTATTTAAGTTCCAAATCGAAGCTGTCCGCGGAACAGGTTTCCATCTTTCCTCTTCTATTTTCTCTCCCACATCTAAACGGCGAAACGTATGCTGGAATCCCCGGGAGAGAAAAGCTCTGAGCCATATCGTACCTTGTTTTCTAATTCTTGCGAAATATTTTACCCTAATAAATGCAGCACTACTTTTCCCGCCGGAATGCCTGGTCGATTTAACTCATAGGCGTTTTCCGTTATCTTGAAAAAGTGAAATTATAATAAAAACACGTTCTGAAAATTCTCGAAACATTCTTTCTTTCGCGATTTTATCATCTTTGTCGTATTTTATTTAAAGGAAGAATGGATTTGAAAAAGTCTGACGCGACCGGGAATCGAACCCGGGTCTCCCAATTGCCGGTCGGGTGCTCTGTCCGTTGAGCTTTCCCGGCAGATAATTTCTCCAACCCATTCGGGAGACTTGCGCAAAATCACCCTTGCCCTTTTCCTGTCTATTTTATTTAATTAGATTGCCATATTGAGTTGGTTCGATAATCACCTCCAGGACAAAACTATCAGCCGAATTACGCTTAGTGCATTAGTTGCCCAAGAAACGCCTTCCAACTCGAGAGTTTTGGTCTTTTCCTTGGTCTCTTATCCCCTTTCGATGAGAAATTTATTGAGGATTTCTGGGTAATGCGTTTCCTTTCACAGATATTATTATTATTATTGTTAAAAAACCTTACAATTGGAGCAATGCTCTGGTGGCAAGGATATAACAGTAAAATTTACAAAACATATACAATACAGTACATATACCATACATCATGACATCTTCATATACTTCCGTAACATTTAGAGTACATTATTACATATTTTTCTGAAATCTTTTTTGCTTTTCGGGTATATATGGTCTTCAGTGATAAGAGGAATTTGATTTTCTTAATATGATTAAATTATGGGTATTGGAAATAAGCTCTAATATGCTCAAAGGAGGGTTGTATTTTAAAATTAGAGATTGTGCTTAACTTATGATGTGTTCAAGAAACTAATTTTTTTTTTTTCAATTTTCAGGTAAGCGTGTAAGACGTGATCCAGTAGTAGTATTGGAAGGGAAGAAGAAAACCTTTGTATGAGGGTGGATTATTTTTATCGCTTTCTCCAATTTTTCACCAGTTGATTCCGTGAGTAATAGATTTATTTATATAGATATTTTATTTATTCATATTTCGGACCATTTTTATAAGTCTGGTATAAAATAAAAACTTTCCTTAGCCGTAGGACTTTTTTGCAAATACGTTCAGTGCATTTGAATGAGTTGCAGTAAATGGAGTGCTTTTTGGTTCTTCAAATTCTTTTGCCGGAATTAAAGTATAAATGCTATTTTAAAATCTTCGTAAATATTTTTTTCCAGAAAAAATTGTATCTAAAAAGAAAATAGATGTTTTACAAACTAAAGAATCTGAAAATACTTTGGTTGAATCTGTGAATGCATATTTAGGAACGACCTCAACGAATAAAAAAAAACATATTATTTAACGTAAACAGGTATCTTGAATCAAGTTTTTACACTACTTACACATATTACCCCCCCGAATCAAAGTTGCTTTGTAGTCGGTGAAATTCCTATCTATGTTAGTTTATTTTCAGTGTTATCTTTCTCCATTCAATCCTTGGTAAAGTCTTGGCATAGGGTCGTCTTTTCTCGGAAGACAATTGAGAATCCAAAAATGAGAAGGACTAATAAATATCTCAATAATTACCTTATGATTAGAATTAAAAATTAAATTAGAATTTTAAAGTACCATCTAGTAAGAAAAGAATGTTGGAACACAGCTGTTAATGAATTAGAAGTTCAAAGACACTCCGTATTTCAGCAGGTTGAACTCGCATTAAGACACAAACGGGAAGCTCCGGATTACCGATTTCTAGGAAGTCCCAATGTACATTTCAGAGACAATGCCTCCATCATCTGGGGGGCTCCACAATAAGTCACTTCCTATTGTGGAGCCCCCCTAATGATGGAGGCATTGTCTCTTAAATGTACATTGGGACTTCCTAGAAATCGGTAATCCGGAGCTTCCCGTTTGTCTCTTAACGCGAGTTCCGCCATCCAAAATATGGCTTACGGAATGTTTTTAAACCTCTAATACCACCTAGTATTACTTATGCTATCAAGTAGCTATTCATTTTTCCAGCCTACCTACGAAGGCTAGTAAACGGAGAATTCATTTTATTTTCTTCTTCAATTCCAACCATCCTCAATCGTAGAAAGGCGCTTTTGAAACTTTATTTTCGCGTTCAAATTAGCAAGCTCTCCGCAGCGTCGTCTAAGGTGATCGAACGCTCTAAAGGCATTCTCGCGACCGCTTCCACTTTCCCTTCCGCCTTCCCTCTTTATCTTCCAACCTCCGTCAATCTTCTTCGTCATCCTCTCTGACCCAACTCCCACCACCGGCAGATTGGTCCGTTGGACTCGCTCCAAGATAACTGCTCTCCCGGACGATGCTCTCCTGTTCCCTCCACGCCGTCTCCTTGTCCTCCACCTTCGAGAGCACAGTCTCGAGTGGCCACATCGTCTCCGTACCATTGCTTCCCTGTAGTGCTTCGCACTATCCCGCCTTTTTCCCTCCGTTTTAAACATCTGTTCCCTCAAAAAGCAGCGTCTTCCGCACCGCGCGTTCCTGATGCCGGCTCATGCAGATGTTTCGTCCCGATCGCCTCCGTCCAGTTTCTTTTCCGTTGCCTGCTGACTGGCCATTCCTGTGTCACATTAAGATGGTTTCAAGGGGACGCAAAAGTGTGGGAAGTTGACGTAGGATCGCGTTTTCCTTGCTCCTCCTTCCTATTCGTCTAACGATGCCGGGAAGGTTGGGAAACAGTGGAATCCTACGTCTCGTTATTGTTGAGGCAGGTTTTACCTCTAATGGATCAAGTCTTCATATTGATGTATACTTCTGAGAATGGAAGGATCCTAATGTCTTTCGAAGAGACATGATGGAGAAAAGGAAGGCAATTATCCACATCATATTATTACACATTATTTTTTACTGGTATTGATAAAATTCGTTGGCGGAAGTCATTACTCATTGCTTCAACAGATTCGTTTAATAATTGAATGCATTACATATTTTACTTAAATATCGTGAGAAAGTCGTATTCGCAATTTGTTAACTTATAACCATATTAAAAGCACGACGCTCCTTATAATATACACATCTAATTGATCCTTTACTCATACGGCATACTACATTGTAAGGTAACAATACGTGGGATACACGAAGTAAGAAGATATCGGTAATTAAAGATGAGCCTCTAGTTTACAGATGAAGTCGATCAATCATTAAGTATATTCTCTAAAGTGTGAGCGAGAATTTTTCACTCTGAATATCTCAGTCTGAATCGCAACGAAGGTAAATAATTCATCGGGGCTCTCGATTTAATTTGTTCGACGGGAAATTGAATTCTTCGATCAATTGCAGCGATCGCACTCGGGTTCGAGTGCTTGCATGCGTCTAGACGCCTTACTAATGCGTACCCTTCTGGCGCATTCCACGTAATCCAGTCCTCATAGGCCCACAAAAGACTCCACAAAGTCTCTGTAAACGACGCAACATCCCCACCCCATGGGAGAGAAGAATCGCTCGCTTGTTTATTCGGCTCGGATCAAAGTCGCGCCACCTAGGAAACGCGTTGAAACACACGTCCGATTCCTTCGCCTGCGATTTTTTTCCTTTTCGTCCTCTTTAGTTATTCTCCTCGCGAAGGTGGAGGAGCTTTATTTAAGTCTCCGAATGACTCGATTTTTCAACCGTACATACTTCCTCTTTCTTCTCTGTACGCAGATGCTCTCCTCGTTACGCCTTGTTTTCTCAGGAAACATTCTACTTTTTCCAATCCGTCCAAGGATTCCAAGAGTAAGCACAACAAATGACCGACGTGGAAAACATTCGGTCGAGGGGAGTTTTATGCAGGTCGATTAAAGTCCGATGAGAAAAGCTTTTGCCGCAAATGTATCTTATTTTGATGTGTGTAAATTCGGGTACGTCGAGAAAACGACCAATGCAGTGTTTTAGAGGCATTTTATATCTCTTGATGCAGCTTTGGTAATGTATCGATTCCACAAAAATTAATTTGTTATTCCGTTTCGCAGGGGCAGATCTAGGAACTTACCAAAAGGATGGGTGGATTTTTGTAAAGCTTTATATACTTATCTCCTTACTGGCCGCAGTGACGTAGTAATTATTAGCGTCCCAACGTCAAGGTCCCGGGTTCGTGTCCCGGCTAATCGGATTTTTCTGGCTAGGGAATGGTTTCATGTGTTCGCCAATAATAAAATTAATAATTAAAATGGATGAAATTTGAACTATCTACTTGTTTCTATTAAATAAATTAGTATTGTTGTTATTGTTATTATTATTATGTAACAACAGTTGTATTTTTTAGTTGCCATTTGGCGGAAAGAGTTTACTACGTAAGAGTAGATAAGTAGTGCATTTACAAATACGTTGGTAATTCATGGGGATTGAAAGAGGCAACCGCTTCACTAACCCAGTGGTATTCGAACATCAGAAATCTTTACTAAGCGAACTAATGACGTCATTAAAATTCTCTAGCATCTGGATCACTTCGGTATGTGTGGCTGTACAAAGTCGACCATGTGACACGAGCTAGAATGTTTCCGGTCTCTGTGAAGGATGTCATCCGAGCGTGAAATTAGATCACTTTTTCTCCGAAAGATATTAAGATATTAACTAAAGCTTAATTTTCCTTTAGTGTAATTCTGTCATCTCTAATTTTAGATCGGAATTCTTCATTTGTCAATTCAGATGGATTTTTCGTCAACATTCCTACCAAAGTTCCTTACATCTTGATTCTTATGAGCTGATTATCTCTGCAATTTTTTTTTCAATTTTTTATTTATATTCTGCGGGAATAGTTTCTCGTCCAAAGAAAATTCTTGTACTCGATTCTTCCTTGGAATTTTGTACGCATTTCTTCTAACCAGGGTCGACGTCAGCAGTGATGCGAGCAGAGCGCCTCGGGACAATGGGGAGTAAATGCATGATCATCGAAGAAAACTATGGATTTTTTAAATAATAAATATGAATTTCAGAAAATTTCACTCCGTGTGGCGTAATTAGGAGAGGGTAAAGTTGTTTTCATTGAGTTAACTAAGTTGCTCTTATCTTTTGCTGCTAAGTTGGATTGCTGATTTATATTTATTATCACGCGCCGTTGGTATTGTTGCACTCTGGAAAATTAAGAATCGCGAATAGATTGTTCCACCCAATGTTACGTATTAGTAATCTACTCTGAGATTACTTTAATAATAGTCGAAAACTATTCAGAAAACAATGAAGAACATATCAGCGACTTGATTTCGCCAAGGGCTGCCACGCATCTGAAGCCGGCATTGCCTCAAACGCATATTTCAGTTAAGTGATAAATAAAACGTGAGAGTATTGGTCTGTGATAAGATTCTTCGGATCTAATCGCGATCGAATGCATTGAAAAGCTTCGGAGAATACTGAATCCTTTGACTGGGTATTTTGTTTCAATCGCTTAGCTCTTGAACCCCCCTCACGCTTTTTGCAGACAAATTCAATGGGCGCTGAGCTTGCACATATCTACATTTCAAAGATCTTTGTCCCTTAACGTTTAATCAGCCGTTAACTACTTTCTTCACTTAAGCCATCCGTGCCCTTCCCGTTTCTCGGTAGCCTTACAAAGTCTTCCTTCACTGCTCGGGCTATCGCTATTAGCGCCTTATCAACACATCGTGGAACCTTTGCCTTTTTTCTTCCTTCCATAGGCGAGTTAGGGTCGTGAGGGCGAAGGAGTTGGGTGGAGAAGGTGTTGAAGAACTCTCGGGACCTTTAGCACGCAAATACGATCAATCATCCCGTGCGAGATTTCCCTTTCTTCCCGTGTCTACCGTTATCTTTCTCTAGCTTGTCTCCCATCTCTTTTTTCCTTGGGTCCATTCTCGCTCTTCCTCTCCTGGGTGTACCTCCCTTCCGCTGTACCGCTTACTCTGTATAACCGTTGTATTTTAGTTTCTTCCCAGTCGTTCCTGTTGCCCTTTACAAGTCGGTCATTAGTGTTAGGGTTGTTATATCGCTTGCTAAATTTTCATCGAACAGCCCCGTTGGTTGCTTGGTAAGGTTGCTTGATCACGCTTGGTTGTCAAATTTGCGGCAGCTAAATTAAAGAGAAACTCGTAGATTGATCTGAAAAGTGCTCTAATTATCTGAAAAGACCCCTAAAAGTACTTAACGGGCTCCTAATTTCAGTCACTAATCATTTTGATTCTGTTATTTTAAAAAATCTCTTGATTTTTCTCGGTCTCTCAGTTATCTAGATTAAGGATACCCAACCTGTAAATTGCGCATTGCATGATTGTACTGTGGCGTATTGAATCACTGGATCCAGGGATTTTTCTAATTCTCTACCAATTTTATAACATGGACACAAACACACGTACTTACACATGTAAGTCAACCTACCACTGTATTCAATCGAACTCAGTCATTACAGCCTATGGCGCATTATTTTAGTTTGTGTGACGTATATAAAAAATGAAATAATTGAAGCATAAACTGTGAAATATTGGACACCATTGAAATTTATGTTAGCACCTTTATCTCTGGTGGAAGTGGCACCGGGTACGATAAAAATTAATGACAGACCTAATGCATATAATCTAGTATATCGTATATTCTAAATATTATCATACTATTATTTGCCATCACCTTCACTAGCGTTAGTTAGGCGACCCCAAAAACAAGAATTAAGAGACGAAAATCTAAGGACAAAATTAATTCAAAATATGCATAAGCACAGAAACCAAGTTCGCTTTTGCGTAGAAATTGAGAAAGTATGAAATGAATGACTAAATTTATACTTTAAGACGCACTTTATTTTACTACTGATTAAGAGATTAGAAAAACCCACGTATCACTTGCGGGGCCACGGTAGGTAATCCATAGTTAAATTTTCAACCTAAGATGGATAAGATTAATTCAGTCAGCAATAAACACAAGCTTTATCATGATAAAGAACTCTTGAGATATTAGTTGCATGTGAAGCATTTTTTCATAATATCCTTGTCTATCGACTTAACATGTATTTACTTTTGAACATTATGGTTTATGGATGTCTTTCTAAGTCTTGCAAATTGCTTAACCCACAAATGAAAGATAGCCTTATGCCCTTTTGCTGTCCGGGAAAAAATTTCTGACTTACGGCGAATTCTAGTAATTTACCTTTGGCTGGCAACAAAAGATTTTGTGTTCGATAATGACCGATGTTCATATGCAGAAAGCATCTTATTCGTATTCACTCCTGGTCATCTATGCTTTGTCCTCTAACAAATACCTTTGAATTTATCTTCTCTATTTGTTGCAGTTTTCAGTCTTTAGTGGGTCTTCAGAGAAGAATTTGCGATTGGAAGTTGTTCATAGAGGCGATACCTTGAATAGATAGCTTTAAGAAGTATGATCGTCATAAAAATTATTCTATCTATTCATCATATCCGTTTCTTGGACTACCTTTATCAATTTTCCTTATGTCTTCTTACTCTCTTATGCTTTCGTCAATTTTCTTCACATTCTTACTGTTTCATTTCTCATTCTTTTATGTAATAAAATGATAAGTCTTAGGCCTTAACACCTTCTTCCAGCTCATCTCCTTAAACTCGTTTCCTTTTCAGCATTTGCCCTTTTTCATGGTCCGTCGTAGCATATCCTTTCCGTAATTCCGTGGCAGCTCATAAACAACCGTAACGCATCAATCTTTTTCACTTCATCAATCACACTCTTATCCAACACCTCTCACCCCACTTTGGGTCTTTTTCCCATTTTGCTGATGTCTCTCTTTCCTATCGTCTCCATCTAGTTGCCATCCCTATTGCACTCAGCCATAGAGTTCTTATACCAGGTAGCTCCTCTTTAAGCACGTTATTCCTTTTAATCCATCGCTCTTTCCTTCAAAGGTCCCTTTAGAGCGAGTTTTCCATCAGCGTTGAGGTAATTTTCACGAAAAAAACATTCCCTGTGTTTCGTGGATAAGCTCCTCTCTCCGCGAATTCGATATTAAAATTTTAGAAGTGGCTTTCGTGTGCCTAACGCGGCTTAAGTAATGCTGGCGCTGCAGACTAAGGCTCGTTCCATTGTTTTCGGGATTTAGGGGAATCGCGTTTGGTATTTTTTTAATTTTCATTGCCTATATCTTTAAAAGCGGTCCAAAATCTTGAAAGTCAACGGAGGATAAGACAAATCCATCATTTTCTTTGATTAATCGAGCCTCTTTGGAGAATCTCCTTTTTTGAGCCATCGTGCGTACGAAAATTGTCTCTTAATTTTGTTCGGTGCATGGAACCGAAGTAGTGCATATTTTACGCACAGTAAACAGTTTGTTAGCTCATTATATCCCCGGTTCCTGCTCTTAATTTGTTCCGGAGCTTAGAGAAGGAACTGAAATCCGACTTTGTACGTACTGTACAGTTTAGTACGAAATGCTGTTGTTCGTTCTCAGACTTTAAAAATTCAAAGAGATTTAAAAAGTTTGTAGACAAATAAATGAGATGAGGCTGCAAAGTGCGCCGTAAAAGTAGACTAAATAAAGGCCTTCGTTACCTGAAGGATTGATAAGTATTACGAAGATGCTTCTTGCCAGATGGGATTAATTTCGGAAAGGAGGTTAAAATTTTGGGTGAACAATAAATTTAGAAAGATATTCGTATCCGAAGTAGGGATTACTCAGCTGCATAGGCTTAGCAGCTTCTAAAGTTAATCTTTTTCTCAAAGTGACCGAAGCTAGATTGAATTATGAAATAAATAACCCCCGCCACTCGCCGGAAGGTGGCTAACCAGAAAACTTAAAAATTGCTATACTTACATTATTTATACATACAGTGGTACTTTGACTTATGAACTTTATTCGTTCCAGTTCGAAGTTCGTATCTCAGATAGTTTGTATCTCGAAACCTAATTTCCATCACATCGTTTTGGTTTTTTCGCTTCGTTTCTCGAAATTAAGTTCGTATCTAGAGAACTAAATGGAGTAAGAAAAAATTCGTATGCAGAGCTGTGTGTAAGTCAATGTTCCAATGCAGATTGCTTTCAGTAAACCTTTTGTTGATGCTGCTAGTGTACGAGCAATTATACAGCCAGTTTCGCAAAATTTTCTATCCTAAAATTAGAGAAGTGAAATGAAAAAGCGGACGTTGACTTGAATATGCTCTTTTAAGTATTGCGTTACAATCATATAAAATATTATTGCAATAAAACAGTTAATAGTTAATTACGACTTAATTTTATCAAAAAATCCAGTATAGCACTTTAAATGGAGCCCACAGGATCGAGGCTGATGCAGCAAGCGGGAAGAAAAAGTTGCGTATCTCTGCATTAATCATAACATTCAGTTATAGAAGAATATTGGCGTTTTGCAGTTGATTAGTACATATAAGTGCACGAAGAGTTAGGCCGTTATCTGAATCGGTGGCCGTCACTCACAAAGTAACAAAGTAAAAAACAGTACACAAAAAGTAAAAAAACGTGACGAGCGGGGTTATCCGAGGGGAAAGTCTGCATAATAGCCGTTCTCCGGGGTTACGTTGCGTTTAAATTCGTAATAAAAATCTAACCGAACTTTTGCAAGCGTTTATGGTATTCTTAACCGACGAGAGCGCCTTTCTCTCACGTTTTCACCTTGAATTTCTCCGTCATCATCATTCTCACAATCGTGTTCGGCGGTCAGAGTAGACGTGGGAATCCAAACAATCTTCTTATTGTGCCGGAATTGATTTGAATTTTCTCCTTCGCCGTGCTTTTAAATCACCCCTTTTCAGCTATATCGCCTCTCTCCTTCCTCGTTCCCTTTCCGAATCTTGGGGCCTATCTTATCTCGCATGCCCGAATAGCTGTCCGTCCTTATTCACCCCGACGCTCTTCTCCTTTATCCTTTCAAATTCTATAGGAATGAATGGCCCCCACCTTTCTCTCCCTCACGCTCCCAAAGTGTGCTTCGCGTTGAATAATGGCTTTTACGTAGTTTGGCGTTTTTATCGCCACTTCTCCTTATTTTTAATTCACTTTAGTGCATTCTCTTGACTTATCAATGAGCTCTCGTGTATTCCGAGCACATAAATGTACTTTGTTTTTCGGTAGGTTGTTTGTATGAGAAATGAATTCGTAGGCGGAATGAGACTCCTTGTATTTTTCTTGGTAGATGCCCATTCTTCCTCATTCATCACTACCGTGTACTATTCAAAGTTTTTTACTTCTCTTTCAGTATCAACTTGAATGTGAAGCTCTTATTCGTTTTAAATAACTCGCGTGCCTGGCTAGAAATGATAATTTATTTCTAAAATAGGGTTAATCCGCTATCTCCGCTGGAAGGAGCGGAAGATTGGAGGAGGAATCTGACAATTTTAATTAGAGAAATTAGAAGAAGATCCCTTTCTTCTTCGAGCATAATTAATTAATTGAACGCCCCTCTCGACTGATCCCAAGGAACGGGTGAAGATAAATTTCCCCCCAATCAATGCTATTTCCAAACTTGGCGGGGTTAGTTCCTTATGGTGCGAGAACAACTCGGTTTCTGGCTTACGGTTTTATTTATAATCGATGTAATAAGGCGTCACATCAAAAGGTCATAACAACAATGTCAAAAGACAGTATACCTTCGTAGTATTAATTTCAGCCACAGGTTTAGTTACCGTGGTAAACATCATTATCGGTTTCATATATGTGCTATGGTAAACCGGTTACACGTGCTAGCTTTTTTATCATTTTTACTTTGATATTTTAAAAATAATTTTCATATTCGTCATTAAGATTATGTGGAAGCGTGAAATTGATATAGTTCACAAAATCAATCACTTCGGCCTTCACTTCGTGGAACAACATTCTAACACAAGATTAAAGCAAACTATGTCTTTATTCCACAAAAAATAAAATTGACACTACCGGTTTTAAATTAACAACGTCATTATCACACCTAATGATGACGTTGTTACGTTGAAACCGGTAGTGTCAATTTTAATTTTTGTGGAATAAAGACAGTTTGTTTTAATCTTGTGTTGATACTCTTAAGTTGACCTTAATTTAAACTTCTCATGGATTCCCACGTTTGAAGAAAATTAGGTGACATTCTGTCATATCAGGCCGGACATCGTGGAACGACATTATAGGGAAATAAGAAAGAACTTGGTAATTTCGACACCTACACTTGACATCTGGTAAAAGAGTTTTACCAGTTGATGTACCCGAAACCGGTCATTAAATATACGTTTAAAGTGTGGAAATTAGAAAGCTCTTTTTTATTTCCTGTTGTTAGGTCACGTACGCTATTATATAATATATTATTGTATTGATAATGGAAATCTTATTTGCATTAAAGCTCCATAAAGGCAAATAAAAGTATTGCAAACACTTATTAATTGCAGGAATGGAAGTTATTTTATTATTACTTCAAATAATAAGCGATTTACGAACAAAATATTTAAATACAACGGAATTTATAGCTAGGTTGGTCACCATTACATTATGTTACCTTTAAGAGGCTTACCCTCTAACAGCCCATCCTTTTCAGGCATTCTTAATGAATTGATTGAGTTCAATTTTCGGACGTCCTAATCATTCTCACTAACTTTTTATGGTTCTCTCTGCCCTGCATGGCATCTGTAAGCTTCCTATTTGCTATTTCTGCTCTCGTTGTCAAGGAAACATTATTGGGTCGTTCAGGGTCATCGCTGCCGGCAGAATAGCTCGGAACAAAAGCTTCCCACGTACGCGCGTATCTTCCTGTTTTGTTTTTCCCTTATCTCTTTCTATTCCTCCGTTTCATTGTTTCCACTTTTTTCTCCCCGCATTGTCTTCCCTCCGTCAACTTTTCACTCCACATCCTCACTTTCCCTCTCCAACTTCTCTCCCTCTTTTCTGCTGCCCTGAACTAGACCTTAGGTCGTTCAACCAAGGATTGTGCATCCAAAATCATTTTCAGGGACTGTTTGCCCAATGCCGGAGGTTCTGAAGGTGTTGCAGCATGATGGCCTTATATTAAACTTTTGCATAGTTTTATAGATAGTTTGAATGGATAGAATATTTTTCTTTCAAAATACATAAAGAACTGTGTCAAATAGTTTTTGTGGTGTACTTAATAGTAAGAAGTGTAGTATGTATAATCTTATGAATTTTTTGTTACAAGTGTCGTAACGAGGACCGAATTCATAGTAATGGATTCATTACTTTTCCTTAAACTAGATGCCCCCTTAATACTTGAGTGGTGAAATCTGTCCCAGGTTCAATTCGCTGCGGGGAATGATGCTGATCCACCATCGTGAAAATACTGAGAAGCTACCGGAATTAATAAGTAGCGGGTTCAGTGCGGTCTAGAAAAGCCAGTAAGGCGCTGATACACTGACCACGTATCTACTGCGATGAATGCCAATTAGCTAGGCCTTAGTACATATCGGGATGCTGCGCCATCGACATGACTACACCTTTGAAGTAGACGAGGAAATTTTAATTAATGGAAAATCATTCACTACGTTAAAAAAATGTGGAAACCTCATGAGGATAAAATTTTAAGGAATAATAAATTGAAGTAGTCGCTGTTCGTTATCGTTAGTGATATGTGGAAATGATCACTTCTTCGGTTATAAATACTAGGAACATGAAAAATATCAATAATAACAGAATCGAAGCACTAGCTAATCTCTCTAATTATTTCCGAATTGTATTAGCTATCATAGCGAGAAATTAGCTGCAGACTGCATTAAAACCACATTATAAATAGTATGTACAGTAAAACGGAATTTGAGGTTAGATTGGAAGCTTAAAGTTAACAGAGTTGTGACGAAAACTGCGCATCCCTACGGAGACGAAGTCGACGATAATGGCAAAGGCGTACGGGCAGAGAAAGTAGGTATCAGAGGTGGCATTGTTGAGACAGGTTAAAGCACTATTCTTCAACGGGGGGGAAAACGCTCTCTTGGGGTGCCTTGAAAAACAGAAAGGATGCTGGTATAAAATAGGATATTAAAGTTATCATTAATTACGAGCCAGTGGTAGAAGTGAAAAATTAATAAGAAATGCTATTTAAACATTTTTTATATATTTTTTTCCACCTGTCTTTCTAGGGAAGAGAGCAACAGTAAAGTTTATGCAGGAATCTTTCTCGGGTTTCCATCCGGGTAGTTTCTTGGTAGAAACTACCCGGATGGAAACCCGAGAAAGATTCCTGCATCATCTACACCGGGAAAGCACCAAATCCTTCCTGAGTAAAGTTTATGTTATCCAAATATAGGCCATGGGGCACGGCGCATAAAAAAAGATTGAGGACCCTCTGGGTTAAAGGATGTACGAAAGCGACTGTAAACGAATATTAAGAATTGTATGTCTGTAAAATGAGTAATATAATAAGACAGTACTTAAGCATTCTTAAAAGCCGCGCACTACGATTGCACAAATTTAGATTACCCAATTAAAGTAAGGTGAATAAATCACGTTCGCAACGTAAATCCGGTTGATTGAATGGTAGGAAAATTTGAGGAACGGAGAAAGCAATAGAAAGATGCATGGAGTAAAGTAGAAATGTATGTCTTGTTTCCCTGTAACTTGTGTATTTACTTGAGTTAACGCCTACGAATTCTATGTCAGCATACATAATTATTTTGGTTAATTTAGCTTGTTTTTTATTTACTTTTTAAGTCATGTTCAGTATCCCCACATTTTAATTGTTTTTTGCTGGGTTTTTGAGTTTTTTAGTCTAGTATTGTAGTTTTCCCCTCCTGGTTTCGTTCTTTTTTATCTCTCTTTCCATTTCAAATATGAAGAATTTCATTGGCTATTCGGAAATAGAAGGGGGCGATGGGTCTAATAGATATGTGCCTATTATTCTAGTCTAGCGAATGGCATCCCATGGGGTAGGCCATTTTCACGTCCTCGATGACTGTGGTGCTGAATACAAAGTGCTTCACAAACTCTGAATTAAGTACGTGACCATTGCCTGGTAGAAATTTCGTCTTTATATATTACAACTGGAGACAGTAACAGAATAGACTTAAGCTGTAAGAACTTCACCAGTTACTAAGTCGCTGGCATCAGTTAATTTCCTCTTATATTTTATATGTGAAGGATCGGTTATAATATTACCTAAGTATATATACTTATTATTATATATACTTAGGTAATATTATATCTATAAGTTATTTATATCTGAGGGAAGTTATTCGCGAAGAAAAAAGATTTCTTCTATGAATATGTTTGCAGTTACTTCCAATCGATAAATTTACACGTGTATTAACGCTGTTGGAACTATGCACAAATAATTTATATCTAATAACAGTTACTCAGATTGGAGAAAGAACTTTTTCCTTTGCTTTCCTTCTTAAGGTAGTCCTGCAATAAGCGTACCTAATTTTTTCTTCCATAAAAAGAGATTAGGTTAATTTGCAAATATCTGAATAAAATATTCTTCGTGCTAGTTTATTGAGCTAATAGTATAGTAGGATCTCGCGATTGTATCGCCGGCTTATGTTATACATATGCAAGAGACGTTGAATATAGTGAAATACTTTAAGGGGACAGATATGTTCAAAGGTAAAATTCGCGGGAGTAAAAGCGAATTTCTGAGCAAAAGGGTCGTGTCTTATCAGCTCTGTTTGTTCTTTGAGAAGTACCTTTTTTGTTTCTCGGAAAACGTTTTGGGTGCGGGAGAGAGGGTACTATCGAGGCAGATAAAGAAAAGGTCGTATTTCATTTGTTTTATTGTGCCTTTGGATGAAGTCATAACGTTTGCATACAGATGATGGCTCACGTCGCTAAGCCTCACGATAAACTCATAAGTACTTTATAAGGAATGGATTTAAAGCCACCAGGCCGTTCCATAAAACTTCATTTTGCATTAGAATTTATTCAAGCTTTGCATGGCTTCAATCATTTTTGGAATGGAATTCTGTCATGCATCGTCGCGTGGATCAACGTAGTTTTTATGTTGAAGTAAGTTGTAGTATTCAAAGTGTGATGGAAAAGAGAAATGCATTTGCTAAAAGAAACATCGACACCTATGTTCAGTAGTGGAAGGCGGTAATTACGTATTTTTCTGGTAACTGGATTCATGAATACTTAATTATGTAAATGGGGAAGTGGTAGGCGTAGTATTACGTTGCTGAATCATCCAAACATTAAGATGATTTCGAAAAAGAAGAAAAAAACTTATACATTCCACAGAATTATATAATAATTCTCCACCTTACACATTGATAATACTCCACGATAATCAGAAGTGAAAAATAGCGATGTGAGTGGGACAAAAACCCAGGTCCCCAACTTTCCAGGCTGGTATTCTACGCGGCATGTTAGCGGTTAGAACACCTGCCCGGAGAGTGGGATACCTGGGTTCGAGTCCCAGCCATGTTGCTATTTTCACTTCTGTTTATCCTCTGCTTTCTAGACGCACGGCTATCCGTGTTACGTTAATACCTTTCCTACTCATCGTATAAATATTGAAATATATTTAAATAATCAGAAATATATGCATCTAAGATTCTCTCGAAAGTTATTTCATTCACTCTTTTATTCATTTTAGAGATAAAAGAGCAATATGGCATTCGTTGGCCCTATATGTATCCTCTCTTTAAATTTCGAAATTTCCCCGTCTAAATTTCTTCAAAATTTCGTCCTCGTCGTTATTGAAATAATCTACCGAAATATCCGAAAAAAATTTCAGTGCTGAGCTGTAAAAAATATTCTTCATTGACCACTTTTAATAAAAGTTGCATCTTTTTTTTCGCGAACGGTCTCCTTACAAAGGCCTTTTCACACAATCGATTTCCCTGTTTAGTAGCAAACTTTGGCAGTGTTTACCAGTTAATATGGATAGTGCTGTCGAAGGTATTCCGCGCCGTGTGTGAAGCAGTTATTCCATGAGATAGCCCGTCACGAGAGGTTGTTAAAAAGCCGTTTATCATTCTTTTGGCAAGGTTTCTTTAATTTCACGTCGTTGCGAATCCTCGAGGAAGAAAATCAATCGTGTGTAAAGGGAACACATAAAGAGTACAAATGGAATGCCAAGACGCGGATTCCATCTAGAATGGAAGGTATAGAGAACCATCAATCAGCCTATTTTTATATCCATCTTGCTTTAGAAAGGGAAAAGATGAATGGTTATTAGAATGGCGAGTGATACACTGAGTAATGAAAAGGCTTCGGAGCGGGAAGCTGAATATAGGAAAAGTGCAATAAAAGGATCTGTCCTTGGGAAAATGCAGCGAATGTCGTCTGAGAGAGCTTTCTGAGGAACTTTAAAAGAGACATTTATTATATCTGTTGCTCTACGTCGCTCAGCAATAAAAAAGAACCGGTCTAAATATATTTCCCGAGGCTGGAATCGGCGCACCGAGCGAGAGTTGCGGTTAGGGCTGGAAATAAAAGCGGAAAATTGTAGAATAAAGGGATTAAAAGTGTAATAAATGAGGAAATTTTAGAGCTTTTAGTGTCGGAAACGTTTTTTTAACGTCGAGCCAGAAAATATAAAGTTGTGTTTATTCTTATATTATTTGTATTCTGTGGTAATCTTCTGGCATGCCGTTAGGAAACGCCGTTGGTTACATATATATAAAAATTGTATTTTTTCGAAAATTCGTTTCCTGGGACTCATTAAGAACTTTAGCCCGTGTATAGGATTATTCATTTTTTACGATCCGCTCGCGTTTTGATGCCGCAGAAATCCTTTATTCTGCTATTCGAGTGGGAAATGCAGAAAAATATTTGTTTTCCTCCATTGTGAGGTTTTAGAATTTTCATCGCTCGAATTATTCTGTGAAATTTGTACGAACGGCAAATTTCAAGAATATCGCTCAGCGGCATTCGATATGAACACAAAATGCGCGTTCCAATTACTGGAGTTAGTCGATCTCCGTGGCGACAAAGTGGAAACGCAAATAATTACCTAGCTTCAGAAATAACACTGGAGGCTCCCATAGAACCATGGAGGCTCATTAATTTTCCTGGTGGTAAGAGGCGATACATATGGTTTATTGTATGTTTAATACTGCTATAGAGCAGTGCCTCCTAGCCTTTTGTCTTAAACGGCATGCTTCCAAAATAGTCAAAATTTATGCCACATTCAAAGAACATGTTTGTTTGTTTCGCTTGAATTCATATAACAAAAAAATATAACTCATTACTATATGTGTAATTTTTAGAACTTTCATGACAACCCCTTATCGAGCGACAAAATATCTCGCGAAATAGAGCGCTTACATAAATCGATAGTCGCATTTTGCGGCACTGTAGGTTACTCGCGGCATACCGACGGACAGGCATTTCAAAAGAGAATCCTCAATTTCAGGTGGTTCAAAAGTCGAGCAATATAGTTAACTAAATCTACTGTTTTGGGCCTCAACTTCGTGGCAGATCTCCAAAATGAGAAAGGAATAAGAACAACTTTTACACGTTGCCGCAGAACTTTAATCTTCCACGACGTGTTTCCATGCATAGCTTCATCATGCATTAATTTTCATAGTTTTTTCCCATGTATTTTGGCGGTGGACTATGGTGAAGTGTTGCCTCATTTAAAGCGGAATAAGCTGTTTTTAACTTTGCGCATCAATTTATATCCCATATTTTCTGAAAATAACGGAAAAGTATATAAATTGTGTTTCTTAATTTTTCTTCACGAGCGAGAATTTCTCTGCAAGTTTACCGCGGTACCTTAGTGCACTCCGTGGCACACGCCGTGGTGATTTGGTGTACCGCTCGACTGTGAATATTTCTCAAAGCTAAAAAAGAGTAGATCATGCACGTTTATGAATTTGTAGAAGCTAATAATGTAGAAACAGAATTGTTTAGCCGTATTTATTGGAGGGCTACATTAGAGCCTTATCAGCTACGCTGCCCATAAAAAGTCTTCTTACCCTAAATAAGTGTTTTTATTAGTAGTAGTATTGTTAAAAGTGCTTCGACAGCTTAGGTCATTTCGCACATGGTCTCCCACCGGGAATCGAACCCGAGACCGCTTTCACCGAAGTCGAACGCGTTGCCCACATGGCTATCCGGGAGCCCGTGTTTTTATTACGCTATTGTAATCCATTGTTAATTTAAGAAGCTGCGTCTACTTGATATACGAACTGTGGTTTCTGAGATCGAAATTTACTTGCCCTGCCAATGGAAAGGTGAGTGGATATTTCTAAACTAACACCTTCGACGGGTCGCATGTTTACTCGAGGAACTTGCGTTGGAAAACCATTATGTAGAGAGAATTCGCATCCATATCGTTTAAAATTTTAATTCTTAGTCGTTTCTTATGATCTGAGATTGGAGAGGTAGCTCTTGAATACATGGTATATATTTAGTACAGTAGTACATCGTGGGAGGAAAGTTTGAAAAGCACTGCTATTAACTATTTTATTTGAGCCATAGTTAACTCCGGAAATGACATTTTTTACCTATTGAAGAGGTAATTAGGTAATACCTCTTAAAATGACCACCTTTCAAATTCCTGAATAGTAGGACTTAAAGAAACAGCATATTTAATAACTATGAATTATTGTTAAAATTAGGTTATTGAAAATGAAGGTTTTTAAAATTTACCTTAGTAATCGAATAAGTGAATACGTGTTAGATGAATTCAAGATGCAACTTTTTCGAAATTATTTTCTTTCTATATATAATACAACATATGCCTTGTTTTCCTATCCGCAATTAGAAAATTAGTGGCTGAGGAGATATAATTTATTCCATGAAAAGATTTATGTAATTTCATGGAACTTCCGTATCTCTTCCATTGTCTCATTCGTCAAACTTAGACAGTTCGGTATCTAGGTCACGAGATGTCCTCCACGGAAAGTTGATGTCCCTAATCATGGTTCTCAATGAGGAAGAAATGGACGTGGTTGTTCCTCTTGTAGTTTGGAATCCATTAGACTTCAAGGAGACCTACGACTTTTTGGAAGGAATTACCATAGATTACATAAATTGCTTTCGAGGCGATGGTTCTGGTCTCACTGCAACTTGATCGTACTTCGACTACTTTTTAATTAGCAAAGTTTCCGAGTCGAAAAACTTTCGCATCGGCATCAGGGGATGTTCTCCAACGGAAAGTTAAGGGAAAGACATTTAATTTGTCAGGTGGCAGTCTCTGGATTGAGCGAACTTGTACCTCGCATGACCTCCGATACTCAGTTTTCCATGACCTCCGCCATTGGCTCACCTCTGATCTCACACACGCATGTGTACATTACGGCAGAGAAGCGTCGATCGGCAACTCGCACATCCTCTCCACACCCCGTCGCTATTCCCACACACCCGATGAACGAGGAAGGAGAATCAATTTCACGCTCGGTTGGCTTTTTCAAGCGAGGGCCGCACCGGCGTTGTCCCTCCATTCTCTTCAGTTTGACCAGAAGCTGCAACTAAAGCGTCGCATAATGGAGCGTCGCCGATTTGTTGCATTCTGCTCCATTTGCCTCCCATTGCGGAGGAAGTATGTCCGTAGCTTCGTAAAAAAGTGGTCGCAGGTCTGCGTTTTTCTCGCCTCCCTTTTCTCCTATGTTAAACGGGTGTCCGTTACTCGCCGTCGCCTACCTCATTGCCGCTTACTCACCCACTCGTAGAATAAAATAACTTTTTGCTGAAAGATGTTTTTGCCCATTTTCCCCCCAGTCTCTTGCTTCTAGACTGCTAGGGTGTGTTCAGAATGGCATACCGTTAAATTTTTACCGCACGGGGTCTTTATTAATAGTACGAATTAGTTGTGCTCCCCCGGATAATTTATTGAGGATGACATGAACACATGACGTAATGGATTCGATTCACTTGACTGAGTCCGATTTATTCTTTTGCCAACCTTCCTTGCTGCAAATGCGGTAGCTTTCATAGGAGGCCCTGGGTTATACTTCATAGAAGTCTCGGCGCGCTGTCGATTTTGAGGTTTTTGTGCGAACGTTTCATTTCCATCGTGAAGTATTATGTGACATTCTACTTATTGGGAATTCACTGTTGCAACACCAGTAATTGATAAACCCGATGTAAAGCTTATTGGTTTTTGCGGTTCACTAGATTGCATAAAATTAGAAAACCTTTTATGAGACTTTCTCCAACTGAGAAACTGAAAGTTACAGTCAACCTGCAACGGAAATCCGAACTTTGCTTCCACGGCCGATATGATGGCAACAAGACTATAATTGTTGTATTTGTTCCTCAGGTTACTTGTATTAATCCTGGTGATTAGAGTTGCTCTTATTCAGGATTATTTTGAATTAACATTTCCTGGAAGGTGAATTTCAGTTTGGATCATTTTTTTGAGTTCCTCCTGAATAGAATTTATCTTCAATGTTTAAGCAACGACCATAACGAGGTAATGGATTAATGGCTCAGTAAGTTTTGATCGAAATTATATTTTTACATTATGTACTTGGGGTGCTAGTGGAATAATTTAGCGCTCCTGATGATAAAAACTTTCTTCTTCTTTTCTGCAGATTTGGCACAATTTTCTTTAACGCTTATGCTACTTAATCTGTTAGACTCCCTTTTAATTATACACGGTCGAGTTCCGTTTTAATCGGGTAAACTGTTTCTTCTCACAGAATTACTCATTATTCGTGCCATACCACGGTGTTATTTTTGAAACGGTATTTTCAATGGTCTATTCATAGATTTTCCAAAGGGTGCAGCCTCTCGGAAAAGACCATAAGAGACGAATTAGATGGGCATGATACTGTTATAAAACGAGCGGAAGGACTGTTTCCCAAGGACAAGTTGGTGTCCGTTTTTATTCCTCCTCTAATCGTATTTGAATTCCTCCCGCCCACGCTTCCTGCGAAGGCACTTCCGGAGATGCTCCACTCAAGGCGCAGAGGATTCTTATAAACTAACCATCCTTTAGCTATTCTCCTATTCCAAACCCCCTCCGAAATCATTCCCACCTTCCCTTTTATCCAGTGGAACCCCTCCACCGCTAATGCCTTCCTGCCTTTTTCCTCGCGCCATCAATCAATCCTCCGAACGACACCCACACCCTCTTCGGCGCCTCCCGCAACCGTCTTTCCGCCTTTGGCGTCTTCCCCCCTCAGTGCAATCAAAGTGGAAGACCTCTTTCCCGGCACCATCTCTAGAAGTATCCAACAGAATCGCTGCCAATGACTCGTTGGTGATGTTCTCCGATGGAAGGTTTCGTTGCGAGGAAATTTAAATTAAAGTACTTAAAGGTTTCGATTAGATTATCTTTTTTGGCCAAAGTAGTCTTTTATTTCAGTGTTACTAAAGATTCGGGAAAGTTAAACATGTAATTCTGCGATTCATTTTCCAGTGGAGGACTGCGTTACTGTATCAGTGAGTATCAAGCAATTTTTAAAATCTTGAGTTATGTATTACGTAACATTTTGAGAAATGAATAAATTTGTGATAACTAAAGGAAAAGGGTAAGATCTTTTAAAAAATAACTGTGAACTTAAAACAATCATTTCACTCTTTAGTCATGGGCTGATTAACTGCTCCTTCCTGCTACGATCTTTTAAGCTTGCATAATTGTTGATCTCTCTCACTCTGAATCATAAATCCAACGAAGTATGACATATCCAAATATCTCACATGCATCATCGTATGAGCCGACTTATCTTTTCCTCGTATCATCGAATTCAGTGATTCATATATTCATATTATGGATTAGTAATATTTCTTAAAACGGAAATATTTGTAATGTATAATTTACACATATTTGTTTTGTATTATTTGTTTTAATCCCATCGCTGAAAGATGCTAGGTAACATTAACTTTTGCATCATCATGTAGCTGCTATCGCAAATAATTTCAGAATTATTACCAAAAGTTCTGCATAAATACATCACTAGTTAAAAGGACAGCGTTCGTAATTAGATACAAATTGCTGTTGAATTTACTTTAACCTTGAAACTTTTTGTTAAGAAGTGCTACGATAAAAAAGCAAGCGTTACCAAAATGCTGTCAGATGCAGGTTGGGAATCCTTAAAAGATTGGAGACTAGAAGCTAGATTGCGATTGCTTGATAAATTTAGGGAAAGTACATTTGCGGAAGATATAGTAGATATTATGAGACCCCCCTGCTACCTTGGACGATCCGACAATGAGCGCAAAATAAGAGAGATAGATGCTAGGACGAGTCGATTTAAGAATTCATTCTTTCCGCGAACTATACATGATAATAATAGGCTAAAAAAATAGTCCGAACGCCCGGTGTTTTCACCCCCTGCCACACGCCGTAAGGCGGCTTGCAGGGTATTTATGTAGATGTAGATGAAACAGTATCAACAGAAATTGTCAATAAAAAGGTTTGGCCTATTGGGTATCGAACCCATACCCATGTGCCGGTAGCGAAAAACCGCATTATTGTAAATATTAAAATATTGATCTAAACCAGGATATTATTTCGTTGTAAAGGTAAACCCAAAAAGCGTTAATATTTCCTTATTGCTAATTAAACGCTGTCGTTAACACAATCACGCGTGTAAATATTAAAATTACCATGTTCATTTTCGGAGGTTGCACGCTATTGACCATCGATTCACAACATCAGTCCTTGGCATATATCTTTCGCTATACTCGTAGATACACCCCTGCATTCTCTTCTGTTCGTCAAACTACGTAATTTTTTTCTTCATCTGTGTCGGAAAATAAAACGAAACTATTTTCGTTCCTTTGCTAGCTATCATTTTAAAAGTTAGTCGATACTTCTCACACGAATTTCAACACTTTTTTCAATGGATAACAATCTATTTAAACAGAACAATTCACACATTTTCCTTATTAGAGGAACATTTAAAATATTGAAAAATAGACCCTTAGATATTTTCAGAGAGTTGGTCTAGAAAAGATTTGGATTCTTAAAAATGAGATCCCTCCTAAGTTTAACTGCCCCGCTAAATTTACTAAGGTAGAGTCTTGTCTTTGCTAAATATGGAGTAATCTTGTGAAAAAACAGCGTAACTATTATAACACAGTGTACATGTACTGTAATACCTCAATAACTGCCTATATCAGTACCGAGGAGTCAATGGATAGCATAATCGTCAGATTTTGAACTCTTGATGATGATAATGGTATGTATCGAAACCTGTGTGGTGATATAGATTGATGTTGTGGTATAATTGTGTATATGAAATTGTTATATTAATAGGTGCGTTCGTGTTCTAAGATCTCAAAATTTTTTCTGAAAAATTTGATACTTTCCCCAGAGAGTTGAAACTTCTGTTACTTCTCGACGTAGTCTCACACATTTTTCTCATCGTCGTCATAATTTCACGACTGCTGAGAACATTTTTTAAGGTGTTTGCCAACTGGGAAACTAGGTGCGTTGAAGTTCTAAGGTCTCTAAATGTTTTTATCAGCATTGAGAGTAAGTAGATAGATGCAGCCTGAAGAGATTAGCCTGAAAATTTTCTGAAGTTTCAGCATAGATGGCAGCTTATATATTTGGAGAACTTAGAACTTAAACACACCTCACAAATACGCTGTTTCTTGTCATGGGATACCAATGGGCGAAGACCGAAAATCTATAAGTCTTATTAAGTAATCTTAATTTTAATCCATCTACTGTAATCTACTGGAAAGTTAACCCGATCTCTTCTATTCGTTATCAGTTATTCGTATCGCTTTCCTTTTGCTGTAGGAAACGGATCTTCATTTATTTGAATGCTAATCACGCTTCCCGGGATGGACTATATGGAGGTGAATTGTCTGTTGCTGCGAATTTCTGGCAGTAGATTTCGCTACCCTTTTCGTTCGGCCGTAGCGCACGTACTTATTGCGCACAAAAAGGGAAAAGGATGGAAGAATGGCAGTCTTTGTTCTGGAGGAGATGCTTCGGCTCTTAGATTTCAAAGCACCACGGAAAATCTGGACTTGGCGGTTTAAATTCCTCTTGTATCGAATGGCTCCTCGTTTATTCATGGAGCATTCCCGAAAGACCGTCAGCAAATCCCCGATTCCGCGGAATACTAAAGAGTTTAAAAATGGGAAAAGTCACGGTTTGGGCGTGGAAAATTCTCCTACGTTACGCTTTGCTGGGCACCATCCTTTTACTTTGTTCCGAGCTATCCTGAGAAGGCGGCAGCCTCGAGTATTTGTACCGTTCGTATTTCTTTCCGATAAATTTTATGTCTTTGGTAGGGTTTTTTTTCCGACCGTAAAAGTTTTCTCGACTTTGGGAGTGAAGTATTCTATCGGTTTTCGGGATATTTGGGTATTCCTTTAGCGATCAATGCTACACGATCGCAGTCAAAGTTACAATAGCCCATTCTCTTTGAATTTACGTGTCATGTGTCGTATATATATTTTTGTTTTCTTTCAGTATTCCAGAGCAAAGAGAGCATCTCGCTCTTTCGTTTGGTTTAAATTTGTTACATTCTTCAACGTAAAGTCGTTTCCGATTTAAAATGTTTATTTCGTTGAGTAATTCGTGTAAAAGAAAATAGATATGAGAGATTGTTACAGAAATTCAATTTTAGTTACCAATAAGCAATTTTCGTAAGATATTAATCAATATGTTAATTTTTCCCATAAATAGTTCCGTTGCAAATTTCTGTTGTGTCGCACTCTCGCACCCGGGCTAACAGAAGGAATTATGTATCCATTGCTTTTATTCACTTATAATAATAAATATTTTATGCATTACAATGATCCGTATTATAAACTTTTCATTTTATTGTATTTTAGAAGGTATTCTCGGCTATACGCTCCATAATCGCTCATGGTTCATAATAAAATTTCTATGATCCAAGAATTTTCATTAAATTCTAATTACCGCTTTTCTGTTGTGAAAAAATAATTTACTGGTTGGCATAGTTCTGTTTGACGTATATTTCTTTCCACGCCCTTTCTCAATAGCTGGTTTGTTACTACGACGACTGAAATAGTCGCCAGACGGTTTCTGTTAATATTAACGAGGTACTTGGGACACCCGTTTGACAGTGACATTTTCGCGTGTTTTTGTCTGAATGACTCCTGCAAAAAAAATTAAAATAAAGGAAGAGCTTAGAATCGCTGCATCACTCGGGTTCGAGGAATCACTTTGCATTGCGTTTATGTGTCATACCGTAATGAGACACTCTTGGCACGAGAAAAGCTAGAGAGAAATTTGTTCCCAAATTCCATTATCCATACGATGTTTCCGCAATTTTGTTTTCCTGGAACAATTTCATTCTGTTGCCAACTCTGCGGTTATCTTAATGATGGGTTGCGATACATCCGTATTCGAACTTTAAATTCTGCTCGGTATTTTTCATTGTCTCTATTATAGCATTAGATTGAACAATAATTTTCAATGGACATTCCGTAGTTCTTTTACGGAGGTATCTGTTAATTGCTTAAGTTTTATTCGAGAATCAAGTATTTTTTTCGGAGAAGATTGCGAAAAGATTTTATTTTCCGTGAATTCATTTAAGGATGTACAGAGATCTCAAATGTTTATTAATTGTATTTGAATTTTATGAATTATAAATTGCGGAATTTTGGTGAATTTTATGCATGATAGCCCTCATAAAGGTCTTTTATCAACTATTACATTAGCGATGATTCGGAATGCCCAACATTTGGGTGAGTATAACTCGGAATTCATCTCTCACATACACGTATTTCTGTATTATCATTATCTCGTTAGATATTTCCTCATGTTGCAAATTATTTTCTTTTTCATTTGCACAGAGACAGGTTGTTAGTCGGCGCTCACTGCTTTCCTGATTTCTTACTCATTCGCTCTTTTTAATTGCTTTCCAACTCGAGATTTTCCCTCCAATGCTCATTCTAACACATCCGGTGTCTGTAGCAGGCGCGTTCTATTATAATCTATTACGTCCGAGCGTGTTCCATGGTTTTTCTGAGACAGGTGACTTGGCCTCGACAAACGCGGCATTCCAGTTATGACATACTTGGCACGCTCCAACGCAAACCTTTTTTTATTCGGCCTCCGCAAATGAGTCACAGAGTAAACACTCTTGACGGGGTTGTCTCACTACAACTTCGAGGAAAAGGGAAGGTCTCTGGATGCACAACCAGGAGAAAGGAAGCACCCCGCTCTCGCCCCTCGAAAATATTTGTCTCTCCGTGTCGTCCTTCGGAGAAAATAAAGCAATTGGCGGAAGGCCCCGAAGTTCGCGCAACCCGCGATTGTGTTATTAATTCCTTTCACCAGGAACGTCGGCGTATTTCAGCGCGTTGTCATCTCGCCTTTTAAATGTGGATTCTTCCTCTCTTCGGTATATCACCGTTATTTAACGACGAGGTTGAGGACACAGTAGTGTAAGTTTGGTAGGTAAGTTTGATGGCTTCGGAGTAATGATTTTCTATTAAAACTTTATGTGGATGTTTAGTGAGTGCCATATTCGTTTTTACTATACTGATTTGAAAAAAATAACCGTCATTTTCTGGTGGATTTTTAGCACTTTTGAGGATTTTGAACAAATATAATAATTATATTGAGAATAATGCGACTTTATTTGGGCGAAAATGAGACTATCTATCTGCGAATGATCTATCTGTCTTTCATCTAACCCTTGTTATAAATATGTCATTATTACCTTCCGTTACATGAATGTTGTCTTACTTTTTCGTTTCAGGTATTATATCTGTTTCAGCTATTATTTCTGAAATCATATACATAAATAAATCCATTAGATTGAAGTTTATTTCGTTTATAATATATCACTGTAATTTACTGCTCAGCTGCAAGATGCAGATTTAATTCCACCTAACGTAAAATTAATTGAAGAAAGCTTAACTCTGTGGAAATCCATCACAAGGAATTTTACAAGATTCTCTCTTTTATATATTTTTCAAAGGTTTTGTTGAAAATGTGTAAATATGCGAATCTTTAAAAATCCTTGGTGTTAACGATATATTTTCCGTTAGAAATAGTAGTCTGAACAGGATGTGCGCTGAAATTGATGTAGTCTGTTCTTCATTTTTTCATTTAAAGGCAAAAAATATATTTCGTGTACTTCCGTCGAATTTTCCGACTTATCTGTATAGTAAAGAATTGCTGATAATCAGCCTTTAGCGTATTCGTATGGTGCAGAAAGAAATTCGTAATGGACCGTTTTCTATCATGTACAGGTTTGAACCACTTATATGCAAATTCCGATACCGCTGGTCAGGAGCGAGAAAAATTTCCGGAATGGACAAGTTTCCGCATCATGCAGGTTCCGTTATTCACCGTTTTCACTGTAATATTAAAGTAGGCAATATATTTCTATTCAAACGAATTAATTATCTAGAGTTCTCGAAAGTGGAACACAAATAACGTTTTAGTAGACGTCTAGATAGCTGTATTGATTCATAATCATCGATTTTCCGATGAAAACATCCTATTGAACTTAAAACAAGGATCCACTTTAATAATCATTTCTTTTTGGAGAATTATTTCTTTCACGAATCATGTGCGTTAGGAATGAGCGTAGCAGTAGGTTGATCTCATGTTGTTTACGCCGAAAGGAGGATTGGTGAGAATGTAGTTGTAAAAAATGTAGCTCTACCTACCATCAATCTGCCATTTTAATACTTTCCCGCTCGTGAAATGTCCGAGATAGATGAATGAACCTATAAAAAGCTGGTGGAGGGCAGGAAAACAGCGGGAGTCTCCTGGATAAATCAGCGCCTCGTTAACACTCGGAAATCGTGTCGGTTGCTTGGCTCGTGGGGATTGACAACCCAAACCGAAGGGCGATTGAATTCGTCCAAAAGCCATTTAAAAACTTGACATCAGAATAGTTCACAGGAAATAAGTTCCCCTTCTTAGAGAGCGTTCACCTTTTCTTAGCACGAGTAGTGGTGGGCTAGGGAGGATAAAATTACTTTTTCCCACTTTTTTATTCAAGCTTTCCTCGTAAGCGCGTTTCCCCAAGCGACGTGTTTGGATTAGACGGAACGGTTCAGTGAATGCGTAAATTAAATTCTTCAATTTAGTGTGGTTGATAACTTGCTGGAATTCAGGCCAAAAGAGGATATTGCGTTGTGCCATCTCTGGAAACAGTTCGGAAAAGAGTACACCTGTTGTTGGCAAAGGTAATTTTTCGAGAAAGCTGTATCCTATGAAAAACATATTAGACATCAATTTCCTTCTTAACGGTTAAAATTGTTGATGTTCATGAAAATTTTAATTGACACTGACTGAATCGAGTGAAGGTAGTTCTTACCGGTAGTTATGGTCGGTTCTTACTAATAAGGGTTCCTTATATTATGTTGGCGAATTAGTGAAGTGTATTAACAATAATAATTTTCAGTGAAAAGAGGTAGACGCGCTGAGCTGAGGCATCGATCCTGATAACTCCGCGTTGGTATGTTAGCCTACCGTGGCCGGAATTTATATTTCATTGTCGTATTTTCCATGGACATCTTGTATTTCGAATTGTGTGGTAGAAGTACTTCCCATCATTTCGCGGGTAATGTAAAAATCAGCACATTCTGGCTTTGTAACTTACTCAGAGGAAGTACCGCCCAGCCTTTGGTAAAGATTTCCCAATTTGCTCTTTTGATATGTGATTAGCGACTCCTATTTCAACGCAAAAATCCCTCCTTCACTCGAAAGGAAAGGCTGGAAATTGAACTTCACAAAGCGTAAGCTCTCGTTTGAGAAGTATCAACGTTGACCGTGTTTCCCACCTTTCTTTCCGCACCCTTTTCATCGCAGGGGAAAAGGAAGAATCATGCAGTAGCTTCCACTACGCCGAGTGGCGAAGAAAAAAAGGAAATGCCTCGCTCTACGGCTGAATTGCTGCTAGAGATATCTACTACGGCGCCATTGTCATCCCTTCGCGTTAAATACTCCGAGGTGATGGCACTTTCCGATGGACGTCTCCCCTCAGGCTTCCGAAGCCTTGTCGCCTCCGCCGGCAGAGTGATGTGTGTGAATGAGGGTCGTCAGGCCCATCTTCACTCTAACTCTTTCTCTCGCATCCTATGCCGTGCTTTATTCTCGTATCTCTTTCGGTCTTGCGCTAGTATTCTTCGCCATCTCTTTCGAGGAGAGAATGGGTCACCGCTATCAGTCCTCACTCTCTGAATCTCTCCCTTTGTCGAGGCAAGGAAAGACCTGCCAGCTTCGAAGTGTGACTTACCGGAAGAGGCTGAGGGAAATACGCGGATGGAATGGGAGAAGGGGTCTTTTATCAAGGAGGGAGTCACGAGGTCCTAGGAGGATTACGGGCATCGAGCCACTTTCTTTTGTCGCCGCGTTCTTTTAATGTCTCTCCTCGTCACCCCGAGTGATTTCGGAGAATACTGCCGTTCATCTAAGCTGACTTTAGGCCCTTCGGATTAAAAAGTGACGTGTTTTTTTTTGGCGTACAGAGACATTTGTTCGTTCCGGCGCCGTGAGTTGGTGTTGGTGCTCGGTTTGCTTTCTGTGCGCGTTCTCATTTGGTCCTGTTGACAAATGGGTTGCGGTTCTTTTGGGGTCGCTTATGATGTATGGGTGTTTGTCATAGCAGGAAATTCTTGGGCATTGAACCTCCTCCGTTGGTTGTGGCGTAATTATGGATGTATATAAATACGTTTGGAAGAATTTTGGAAATTGCTTAAACCTCTAACCATTTAGTCAAAGACGGCGATGAAGTCTTTTGATGAATGTCAAGAAGGAACAATTTTATTTACACATATTTCATTTTCATAAAAGATAAATGCTTGAGAAAAAATTTAACGAAAACAAGTAGTGAAATTTAGGTATCCCAGAAGAATATTTTTTTTATTATATTTTGTAAGTTTATAAAAAATCTAATTTTAGTTCTTTATAAGTTGTCATCATTTTTCTCTCATTCGTAAGATTTGAAACAACGTGATCTCATTGTTAAAGAAAATTTCCGATTTGTGTTACATGAGGAAGCGGCAAAGTTAAATATTTGGTCAGAGATACCGCCCCAGACCAGTGTCAGCTACCTGCCCAAGTTAATCTTCATGTCATTTCAAAACATGAGGAAGCTTTACTCTCTTATCATTATCTGAGGAAGGAATGCTGTTTTTGGATCCATTTCCTCGTTTACTCTAAAACTGTAACCATATTGAGAGCAAAGAAAGAGAAATTTGATTTTGTTGTGCGTTGAATTTGTAGTATCTATCCTTTCAATCGAAAGGAAGTGGTGTTTCATCAAATTATGAAATTTGATTTCGTTTCCAATGTTTAGCTTAATTTTACACGTTTCTCAGTTGTATTCACAATTCCGAGTAAGCTTACGAGTTATTTTTGTCATAAAATTTACTTAATTATGACGTCAACCGTTCCTCTTGTTCGAAAAATATTGGGTAATATTTGCTAGTTAAATTCATAGATCTCTTTATATTTAACCTTTTACGAGAATTGAGGATTCGGTAATTTTATTCTAATTTTATTTTAGTCTGTTTTATTCTATTCTAGTTCTATTTTATTCACAGCTTTACTATGATCTTTAGTAAATCTGCTGAGTATCTGTAACTTCTCTCCAAAAACGTCTCTTTTCTTCTCTTTCTTTCATTACGTCTTATTTTGTTGATGACTCTATTTTAAATGCAGACACGACAGAGTGATAGAGTAATGTAAATACCAGCGAAAGAGAGAATCTGATTGGATGCTTCTTCAAAATGTATACCGGTGTTCTGTAGCATTAATGCTTTTTACGAGGCATTTTTTCCTTCTATTTTGGCAAAGCGTATTTTCCGCGTTATCCTTTGATGGAGTATCAAACGCTGAGGGGATCTCTGAGCCACTATCTCCCTTCACATCAGCGCTAAGAATAGCTATGTTCGTACCTCGTAACTTTCAGTGGAGTTTTTCTATACGTTATGAAAAATTTTAAACGTACTTATAGGCGTTATGTAATTATTTAATTTCCTTCGTATTTCGTAAGCATCTAACAGAGACCTGAGTTATTCTATATCGATGAATTGGAACGAACAATCAATCTTCTTTTCGGTATTATTTGTTTATATTATATTTACTCATGACGATGGCGATAACTCATCGGTATATCACATGTGGATGTTTAGAAAAAATTGTTTACCTATCAAATATATCTGTTGAATTTTATTCTCATTGTGAAAAAGAATTTGTTTAATAATGTACTTTTTATTTACTTAGAATAATGAACCGACTCAAGTGTTTTGCTTTGCAAAAGTCGGATCCAGAGCCTCTCATCTATATCCAAGGCTCGTGCTTCTGACATACAAATTAAATTAATGGTTTCGACTGTTTCGTCGTACAAATATTTTCCGATTTTTATATGATTTCATTCTGACAATTTACCATTACTTGATTATGAAATTGTTTGTTATATTTTAATCATAATCATATTATTAACCTATTCTTTATTTTCACTCAATCTTTTTTCGAGTATCGCTAATTGAGAACCCCTGGTCTTGTCCATAAACCAGTGGTTCCCAGACTTTTTTTGCGTTACTTCCGGCATTTATCCTCTTTTGAAAAACCAAATCCTTTCTAGTAACGAAGGAAATTTTTAAAGACCGATTTGCTTCTATACCATTAAAAACTATTATAAAATGTAATAAATGTAAGTGAATAGAATTGTGTAATATTAGATTAAATCGAAATCAGTTTACTCTTGTCCCACCGTATATTACATCAAGTTCCACTGGTGAAACGTATCCCAGCGGTTGAGAAACACTGGATTTAATTCCGTTCCCCACATACTCTCGATACATTTTCATTATCGGTGTATCGGTATAAACCGAGTGTTTTCAAAATCACATTCACGGGCTGTGGGGGCGTTTCCCCAGGTTATGTAACACGATTTCCCTGCAATGGCAACTTAAGCCCCTTTACTCTGGAAACCTCATGTGGCCCATCTTTCACTTAGCCTCGTATCCTAGGCCGTCCTAGACTTCCCATCCGAAATACGAACTCCTCTCCTTTGGGAGCACAGAGGACTTCCCTCAGAAATCCTCCGTCCGAGTGACCGGGTGAGGTTACTGCCGACCCCGGACACCGTAATTGATTGCTTTCGTCTCGTCGAGTTCGCCTTATCGATCGCACAGAACGACTCCTTTCTCAACGCTTTTCCCGAGCGTCGCTTTGCCAGGGATGGAGAGTGGATTTGTTATGAGGGAAGCGAAAAGAAGTCCGGTCGAAAGACCACGATGGGCTGGAAGATGGGTGGAAAGTGGTGACGCAGATAGTTATCGGGATGGAATACATAATAACCGCGTTGTACTTTTTCGGATGTGAAATGTCATTCCCACGTGCGTTTAGAACGGCATTTCCGTTTTGGGTTGGTCTGAGATGGTAGCCGAGATTTTCAACCGCAAGTAAGGGTGCGTTTCGCGGAATCGCGGTGGAAAATGGTGATCACAGGAGCGTAAATTTCCCTCTTCAGGCGTATTCTGCCTCTCTCTGCGGTTTTCGAGTGGTCGCTTATACCCGTGATCTGCTATCACATACTTTCCATAAGCCTTCGCAGGTGGGAAATGCGATCGATCCGAAGTCAAATTCTTTTGTCAAGTTATGTTCAAGAGTCATTTAATCCTTTGGGAATAATGTTAAAAATTTTCTCTGCTTAAAATTTTATCAAGTACAGTGCAACATATACGTGCTGCCGCATATTAAACATTCGCAAACTTTAAAGACTATTTTAGTCGAATTTATTACGTTTCCGCGAATTCTCACGTGGCCCATCATGAAAAAGTTACTTGAAATTCTACTGATCAGCGTTTAAATTTATGAAATATGCGCTTTATTCGGCTTTATTTCATGTGCTGGATTAATCACGAAAATGTACTTTCCTGTGAACTATTCTTCATTGGACACCTGTTACACTCAATTAATAATAATGATAATTTCGTCTTTATTGATCGGGAGTATTTTAGTTAAGGTTGACGACTCTTACCATAAATCCTTAACATATACAAACATTCACAAACAACCTGACGAGGATTCGAATCCTGGACCTCAGCGTTGCTAGGTCAGCACTAACTACTACGTCACCGAGGCCGAAAATTAGTATTACAAACACTTGAAGTCGGAATATATCGTTATATTTGATTGTCTATTTGTAAATAAAATTAAAATCTTTCATGAGATCGAGATAAGCTCGTGTCAAAGGAAGAGTTTTTACTTCCGAAAAAGTTATTTTTAATGGTTTCACTTGTCTCAAATTAATCTTTCTCAACCCGAGAACGAAATTCCAATAAATTCCGCAGAAATACGAAGTAGTTTTTCTCTTTTAGTAGTGATGATGTTTTCCACAAACCTCCTTATGATTCGATCCCATATTTTTCCATGAAATCCATAGACCTCGTAAAACAAATTTGAAAATAAAATTGGGGAAAGGAGGCATTCGCGTAAATGAGGGGATCGTGGGTTTTATTCCGAAGTAGACGAATCTCTTAGAGGAAAATCTCGAGCATCGAATCGGGCTAAACGAGGCCTCGCATCAGAGAGCTCAGCTCTTAGTTATTTTTCGTGATCATCCTCACTTCGGTCGAGATTCTCGGACGCTGCCGAGGACGAGAACTTTTCTCCGCGACTTCCCCACTGTTTCAATCATGAATATTTAAAGCACTCCCTTCTTCCTTCCTCCGTTCGACTCGTCTCCAACGAAACTTCACCGGCAATTCATTCGCCCACTCCTCCATATCGATCTGTGCGGAAGAAAGGCGGGTGGCAGGGGGTTTTCCAACCTCATGCGCCTCAAATAGGGAGACTGAGAAGAGTGAGATTTTTCGAGCCTTCCTTCACTTCCTCATGCCACGGCAATCTCTCTTACGCCTCACTCTACTTTTCATCGGATTTGTTGACGGGCACGGGGCTGGTGACAGAAGCTTAGGTTTAAGGACGCTTAGGTCCGCCTCCCGTCCTCTTATTTTCGCTTAGAAAAATGCGCCGTTTCCATCGATAACATCCAACGTTGTGGTAGGTGGCGTGTCGAGTTTTCGTTTTGGTCCGTTCCCGGGGAATAACTCATTGGACCGATAACAATACGATCCGAGAGCCGAGAGATTAGTTGAGGTTGTTCGGAGAAAATTGTCCTTTTATATCCGTTCAAAAGTATTGTAGATAAGTCCTGCTGCGTCGAAATGTTGGTTCAGTTAAAACGTAGGCAAAATTGCGATTTTATTTGACGTATTGTTTTCATTTGATGTTCAATAATCTTATATATTTATTTAAAAAATGTAAAAAGCAAATTAAAATGAAAAAAGCCTTTAAATTATATAATTAACGAAGAAAAACGTACCTAGCAATTCTAGCATTCTATGATGATGGCCGTTTAACGCTGAAATTGGTAGTCTCTAATAAAAATTTTTATTGAAAAGTATGTCTCTTTCCTCTCTCATGGGTTTCCACAACATCACGGTCATCTTCGTAAATTTTATTTTATTATTCTTTCGTAGCTGTCATGGCGCTGCTACGTAATCCGAGATCAATTATCTTTCTTTCCAAAAATGAAAATAATTAGAGGTTACTATACTTATCGTCATAGTAAAAACAGAAGAATTAGCAGGTATAATAGTGTGTTATTCGAGTTTCATTAAGTGAATCTCAAGGAGCACAATACAGAACACTACATAATGGGTTTGGTCGTAAATGAGCTACGTTTATCTATGGAAAGATGTGGTATGCTGCAATTAAATTTGATGTATCCTAGATATTTTCATTTAATAGTATCGGGGAGCTGTTAGGTATTGTTTTAAAATCGTCTTGATCACCAATTATATTTTACGGTGAACTAACTTCAGTTTTCCTCAAGTTTGTTGTTGTTTTGATTTTCATCTTCGTCTATTAATTTCATTTCTGAATCATTTTTCAGGTTGAAATGAAATTATGGTCTTCGCTGGTATATAAGTATTAAGTGTTCTCTTCAACCAGCTCAGTTATATCTGCATACTTGTCTGGCGAATAGTGTCTTAGAGGTAGATTTCACTGGTTCTAGGAAAACGACGTCCTTACAATGATCTATTGTCTTTGGTATTGACTCTCCCTTCTAAGGAATAGTAATAAAAATAATACCCTCGACTTGAATTGCTCTTGTAGCCCTCAGTGGCATGAAGGGGAAACTTAGGCTGATTTTATGGAGGAAACTTAAGTTTTTCGGCCCATAAAACCCGTAAATCGGTCCAACTCTCCAAGTGAATTCTTTTCGCGAACGCAGCGCTTTGTATGCTTCGTATGTGCGAACGTGAAAGGGAAATGGTTGAGGAAAAATCCGCACGGTCGATAAAGGCGTACAGAAAATGTAGATGCGGGAGCAATGGAGAGAGAAGGGGGAGAGTCTCCGAGAAGAATGGTTTGTTGTATTAGGGGATGACTGGTTGGGGCGTGTGGGGAAGGACGGGGGTTGCCTCAGCCATAGTAATCGTCTCCGAAAAGGATGGATGGAGTTCGCGCGAGTCTTTTGGGGATGGGAGGTGTCGGGAGAGGGGGCAGACGTAGAAAAAGAGGGCGGGATGCGTCGGTCTTCTTGGGGTTGATATATGCAGTCGAGCTCAGCTGTAACGAACGTCTAGGGGCAAGCACTTTTGTTTATTTTCTCATTATTGCGTAGATATCTGCCTTAGAGTTTTCTAAATATGTCATTATCATCGCTATTCGTGTTTTAACTGGAAATGGGAGAATTTTTTTCTTCGATGCGGAGATCCAGTCCTGCTGTTGCTGGATCTTCATTCATTTATTTTGGAAATATCTCCTTGTTTTTTTTTCATCGATTTTTCTGGATTCTCTCCTTCCAGCAGTCAGGCTTCCTCCGTCTTCATCGGTGGAAAGAAAGTTTGAAATGAAATTTTTAGATTCTGCTTATTATTATTATTCAGTGCTTTGAAATAAATAAATATTTATTCAATCGAGTTTTAAAAATGTCTCATTTTTTCCATTCCTGTAGTATATTTTAGGTCTGGATAGTATTACCTATAGGGACCTAAACAGTTTGCAGAAAATGTGATATGATGAGAGAAGTATCGTTTAAAAATGCGATTTTTATATTAAATATATAAGGAAAATTCTCTGGATGTTTGCTATTTTGTTACAAAAACACAGAAAAATATGTGTAAAATAATATGTCTCCGTTTCATTTTATACCACTCAATCCAGAGAAATCCAAGAACTTTTCTGAAAAAATGAAGCCCCGCAGGAAGTTTCCTTCTCTTGGTTTTAGAGGTAAAGGATACGAATAACTTCCTTTGCGCATTGATCTGAAACATCATTGATCTGAAATTTAGGTCAACTTGGAGTATCAGTTTGTCTCATGAAACTAGGACCTAGATAGCCCCAAAAGTTACCTGTTCCATTATAATTTCCAAGAAGTCATTATGTTTTGGAATATGTCCAACAAATTTCTCTTGCCTTTTTCCATATCGTTTATGAAACTTTTTTAATTTTCCTTAGTATGTGTGTACTTCTACTCTAGGCTTTTTCCTTTATCACTCTTAATGTCCTTCAGATCCTCATTTCCTTGTCTTTCAAGCTGAACTTTTCATCTTTCCTAGGTCCAGCTTTCTCTTTCATGTAATAAAATTTGCATCTACAAAACTTGAATGAAAAAAATCGCTAGTTTGGAATTAGCCTGGTGATATCGCATAATGATTCCATGAGCATTCCATTCCATGAGCATTCCATTCCATGAGTTTTATTTCATTTAAGATGTTCGTGTGAATAAAAATTTCTTTCCAAGTTAATGAAATTGGCTGAAGGGATTTGTCGTGTCGTTCGCCCTGAAAATGTTCCCACAAACAATATCTTTGACTCGTTTTTGTATTATTTAAAATATTTAATGTGTAATAAGATGCGAGGTTAGGTGAAAGTAGGTCCTTGAGCCTAACCTCGCCATTAAAGGATCAAAAATATTAATTCATTATTCGTCTTCGACAGTAGACCATCAATTAATTCTAGAAATGTGTCTTTCTGTCCAGTGGCATTACCTGAGAGCCATATTAAGTATCCGCGTAGCGTGAACTAATTTTACCCTCGCTTATTTAACCGATTTCGGGTGCATATATTAGTTAAGGGAGGCTGCATGCGTGTCAGTCGGCGCGTGTGAACGATAGTCTGAGTGATGCTACGGGAGAGGGGGTTGGAATGGTAAACGATTCGGAGGGACCAAGCCCGTGGAAAAAGAGGGAGGCCCTTGAATGGGTGTCATGTTTTAGGTGAGTCACGTGGTTGGGGAGTGCGCCGTCTGCTCGGGTTCTTTACACTCTCGTGTCGTCATATCCGGCTACCGAGACGATGGAAGTTGTATTCTCTCCCCTCCGAGGGTTCTTTCTCTTATCCCTGTATTCCCATTCTTCACGCCCACTCCATCTTTGCCATGTGTTGTGTTTCCTCTCATCTTCACCTCCATGGTGAGGACGTGCCCCTGTTCCGTCCTTATCACATTCGCCCTCTTCAAATCCTCTCTTCGGACACGTCCGACAATGGAAGAGAACCATCAGCTCCTTTTCAATTTTTAATTTCCCTCTGTTTTAGCGAGGGCGAGTTTTGTGATCCTCTCTTTGGGAACTTTCTCGAGTCCAGTGTTTGATTTCACCTGCATGATTAATGGGAAGGTCAATGGGGCTGAAGGATCAATTCTAGCAGTTTGCGGCGATTGTTCCTTAGTCGCTTTATGGTTGGTCTTTATTTGTATGTCGTGTCATGCTTCGCTTAAATTAAAGCTTCATGATGCTTTCGTTTGTTACTCTTCCCGTTTACCCTCGTGAGCGTGTGATCTTTATTGATAAAAATTTATTTCTTGCAAGCTGATTAAACTGACGCTTCGTTTACTACCGTATATTTCTGTCAGTTTCCTTACTGAGTTAGGGAAAAAATTCCATCTACTATCTATAAAAGGGGTACCTCCCTTACGGTTCTTGCGATCTTGCGGTCTTTTACTGATTATAGGTTGAGCACCGATGTTTCGGTGCAAAGGAGTGCTCCATTTGCTAACCCCAGGTAGTTATACTGCTATTTATACTTTTAACAGAACATATCCTTAGATTGAAATTAATTGGATCAATAATTCACTTTCCATCCATCTGACGGGAGCTGAATTTCATTTCCGTAGAAATCTATTTTACTCGGCATCGGCATTTTTAAGGTGAGGTGATGTTTAATTTGAAAATGCATTCCATCCAGAATATGATAACTGATTCATAACGTATGTACAGAATAATATTCTCTCTTCAAAGTCTTGTACTAGTTCCCTTCATTAAGCTTGATAAGGGAAGCGGAAAAAGGCATATATCGTTTTGAATCCACTCTATATAGTGCATCTTTTTTCTCGCTATAGATATCATAACGAAAAATGATAGTAATGGATTTTGGTGAATTATTACAATGATTCATTAAAGTGAGTAATTTGTGACCCGCGAAGTATCTAAAGGAGCGTATGCTGTCCACTGGAGGTTAAAGCTTGAACACCGCTGATCTACGTGTATGGATATCCTCAGGTATGGAACACCGTGTACGAAGTAAGCTAGAGAGCTCGCTTTTGTGTTGGAGGCTCAGAGCACGGACTAAAGCTGATTGAATTACGGGCTTACATATGAAAGGATTTTTTCCAGAAATCGGTTTCCCACAGTATAGTGAAAATAGCTGAAATAGGATTTTCCGCTAGAGAGCTCTTAAAACAACTTTCTTTTACCCCCCCCCCCTATATTTTGCGTTTAGCTTTTCTATTACTATGAATAATTATTCGTATAGCATCTTAAAATTAGCTTTAAAAATGAAGCTTTTCTCGAATTAAATTCTCTCCTAATTTTTAGAAAAATATGCGTTATATAGCTTTAGATTTCTTGTGTTTGTTCTTTGTGTTGTATATTTGTAAACAATTTGTAACAGTTACCTTCATGCGAATATAATAGCGATTTAGCAACTTTGTTTTATGGATTTTAGTATTATGATACTTCTTGGGTAATTCATGATGTTTGAACGAATCTCCAATGTCTGTCGAATGCCTAATTGGAAAAATTCTCACGTAGCTTCAGGGATGCCGAATCTATAAAAACGTCTCTTTGTTTAATATTGCTTAGCTATTCAAAAATATTTTATGAATACAATTGAGATCAGCTACTTACCAATAAGTGCTTACTTTTAGTATGAAATTAAAAATTCTAGTAAAAGTAGGTTTTTAGTTCTAATTTGTGGTATGAAATACAATAAAAATTTTCTACCTATTTAGGTTGTATTGTACCCATAAGGAAATTTTAGAAAATATACCTCTGTAGCTCTTACGTTTTTCCCTCATAAGCCTTTTGATGACTGCGTTAAAATAATACGATCCAACTTTCATCCTCGGCGTACTTGAAGTATCTTCCGCGCCCTCTCAGCTTTTTATGGTATGCATTGCGTTGCCCAAGAAGGGATGACTGCATACTGAGTAACGACGATGAGAAGCGACTATTTTATAAAACGGTAAAAAGGAAATGACTTACACTCGTCCTGTTTCTAGATAAAGGGATATAAGCGGTTATTATCGTGACTCAGCAATGCACATTACAATTTCTCTCTCCCTCTTTCAATTTAAGTAGCGTTTTCTCTCTGTATATACCGTGGCCATTTATCTCTCCCTCATTGCCGTGGCGGTTGAATCTCTCCGCCTCCCATACTCGCTCGGTTTTAGCCGTGGCTTCGAACCGTAATATTTTTCGTTCCGGTTTTCGGTCCAACATTTCGGTTGAGTTCTGGTTTCGCACCGCCTTCATCGGACCGGTTTTTTCGTTCCGATCAGTGAAATATTATACTATACTGAAAGCTATTCGTAATTAATTGTTTAGCTTTTTTTCTATCAAATGAAATTACATTACATTTTAGAATAAAAATTGCAATATTAAAGACACAAAAGTGTAAATATTAGAGCAGATAAATGTATAAGTCAAACGTTAGGTTTAGGTAGTTGCTAGGAGCTGCTGCACGTCGCTGCAGAATATCGCATCTAGTAAAGCTTCCTACAGTAACATTAAAGTGAAATGATGTTTGTGTGAACAGAAATTTTTAACGGAATGATTAGCTGTTTTCGGTTCCAGTCGGGTTTCAAGAATTTCAATTTTTCGGCTAATTACTCCGGCAAAAGTAACGGTTTTTTTTAATTTTGATTTTAAAAGTTTTTGGTTCCGATTCAGTACCCTGGTTTTGACGAATCGCTGCCTTATAACGGAGAACTTGTGTCCCTCGCCCGTTTATGAAGTTCATCGCCTCCTCCCGTACGAATTGAATGATAAATGACGGCGGTGATTCGGTTTTGGTCGCTCGTTCAGTTACGATCTTTCGAAGCGGATTGACCGGTGAAAATTGGGAAGATGAAAAATCACGTTACGGAATGGAAGAGGCCCGAGGCCGGGCTCGAGTATGGTCCCCCGACAGATACCAGATGTATTCAATGTTTGCAGCGAGGTGGACAGTGAAAAAAGCGTAATGTACCGTAGGATAGGTGCGCTGCCGTTCGGAGGTTGTCATGGATTTTATCTCCTTATATCTCCATTGAAGTGGGAGAGGATTGATGGTTTACGTAAATCACGGGATGCCCGTAAGGGGCTACTGGGAACGTATTTTAAGCTCTGATGGATGTTGCACGTATGGTTTGTTCTCTTCAATAAACAACGTGTTTAATCCCAATGATAAACGGTAGTGAAAAATATCGACGTGAATGGGACTCGAACCAACGTTTACTGCTTTCCGGGGGGGTATTGTGACCAATTAACTTTCAGCTTAGAGATAGATCAGTGTCCGCCCGGGAAATAGAACACCTAGGTTAGAGTCACTGTCATTTCAATTTTTTAGGCGCACACTTAATCGTGTGAAGTTAAGTATGTACATTACACTTAAATGTTTTTGGTGTTTACTTTAATTCAAACGGAAATGAATTTAACAGTTTTCGTCCCGGAAGAATGTTAGAAGTACCGATTATTTTAAATCATAAAAAATGTATCATTCTCGTGCTTTTCGAATGATTGCGTAAACATATTTTGTGGATTTAAAAGTCTTAATGGGGTATCAAAGATAATTTTAATTGTTTCTTATACTTTGGATGATACTCTAACTGACGTTATCGATTCACTATAATTCCTACTCTGTTTTAAACCATTGTGACTATCCTGTAAATTGAGTACGGAAAGATTAAATATTTTCAGGAGCAAATTTATTGTCCTTGATTACGCAAAGCTGATGAAGATTCCTCAGATTCTGTTGTCAAAGTTGTAGTGGGATTCGTGGGATGATACGGCGTCCCAGATGCTTCTTCATAAGCGATTTATTTTGGCTTAATTTAAATGTCCCAGTACAGTAAGACCCCGCTTAACGCTGTTTCAGTATTGCGCGGTTTTATTGAGATTCCCCAAAATCGAACGCGGTATTGGGATTCCCAGAAATTGCGTATGATTTTGTTAATCCATATTAATTAGTATTTCTGAAGATATGGAAGAAAAGGAACTTTCAACAGATTTTCTAAGAAAATTTTTAGCCTCTACAACGGAAATTATGGATCAGTTCATACAAAATGATTCAAATTTTGTTAAAAGTTCAAAGGCAAGACGAAGTGTGGTTGATGCGATGTCTTGCTATAAACAGCTGCTTTCTGAACGAAAGAGGAAAATGTGGGAACAACGTTGGATTACTTAATTAAAAAAAAAACAAAATATGTCAAATGAATGATGCCTTCCTCATCACAAACAACTTCTTTACTCTAATTTTTTCGATTTTCATGAGTGCATTAGGAACACAAATCGATATCAGAAATAAATACGTATATAATTAATGTAATAAAGAAGTATAGAATAATAAATGTTACAAAATAAAACAAAAAACCGATAAATTTTCTTATTCTGTTCTGTTTTACTATCCGACGGCCTCGTTTAGCGCTCGGACTTAGGAACGTATCACCCGTGTTAAGCGGGGCCTCTTACTGTATAGCCAAGTGGATAATACGTTCCCCTTTGTCAAATGCGGTCCCGGGTTCGATTCTCGATGGAGCATTGGACCTAAGCTGTTCACGTTCATAAAGTACCTCTGCCGGGATTCACTAGTATATATCTCTAACATTCCTGCTGTGCGCTCTGGTTTTGTTAGTTGATATATATTTTCCATGTAAATAAAAAAAATGAATTTCTGGTCATAAGCGCTTTTTAGTGAATTGGGTGGAAAAGCGGAAAATCATAAAATCCGCTTTTAAGTCTCGACATTGGTTGAGCCGAATCGTTTGGGAAATCCCATAATCCCTAGCTCGTTTCAGTGTGCGCTTTCAGAATCGACTGCTGCCTATGAATTTGTCTGCTGTACTGGATCAGTGGTTCTTCGCTTATTAATAACGCTACGTTCCAAATTCTGTTTGCTGCGTCAGTGTTTCTTCGTCTACAACTGAAATTTTTACGACTTTCATTCTCTTGAATTTTATGCGGTTGGGAATTTAAGACATCTGATTCTGACATGCTGTAAGCCGTAATCAGACAAATTGTTCTTCTTCGCTTCAAGTGTATGCGTGGCCAAAAGTCGCCGATTGCGTAACGAAGCAAGGGCAAGCAATGAATTCGCAATCTACGTCACACGTGATTGATAACTTCACGAACCAAAGGAGCCAAGTGTCCTTTTACCAGTCTTTTCCCCTTGGATACTCCCGCATCTCGCCTACCGTTCTCCCCCGTTAATATCAGATAAATATTTCACGTCCGTTTTATTAATGGCTCCCCACCTCTTCGCCGCACGTACGTGCTTTCTCCGCCTTTTCTTCAGCCATAGCCTAACACGGGTAACTTATTTTTACTACCTTATATAACACAACCACGTGACCGGTCCGCCCCCCAGCTCCTCCAATTTTTATTACTCCATCGACGTCCGCCCGGCTGCACGAATGGCGATAGCAAAGCGATCAATCGATTTTCGCTCACGGAAGCCGTCACGTAGCAATCTGGAGATCGAGCGAAGGTGAAAGATGATTTCTTTCTCGATAGCGAAAATGTATTCGGTCTCGCCGTTTCGATTTTCACCAAAAACGTCGGTACATTTTTTACGCGCGGTGGCGAGAGAGGAATTCGGTCTTGTACAAGCTGTCTCGTTTTTTATTTTTACGACATGTTCCGAAGAGCGGAAAGCCTAAACGCCCTTCCCTTCCCATCGAATTTAACAACTTGGCGTATCAGTTTCCAATTTTCCCTTAATTTCCCCTTTTTTCACCCGTGGAGGCACGACACCGCACCATCCTCACTCTCGCGCCTTCCTTTTTTCCACTCCCACGCGCTCTCCCATAATGTATTCGAGAAACAAAGGGCTTCTCTGTGAGTAACACGTTCGTAGACAAAGTGTGCATCTGTCCCCTTCCTCGTTCGCTCTTTTTTCGCAACTCGGCCGCTATCGCTTGCTCGGAGAGCCGTACCGTCATCCGGGTAGCTTTATCGTTCTTGTTAAAGCAACCGGTCGGCCCTTTGGTATGAATGTGGGAGAGGAAAAAGATCTGGGCAAAAATAGAAACGCCTCCATCTATCAGTTTCATCCCGGAAGAAGGTGAATCAACCTCCACTTCCATAGCCTTTCTTTCCCTTTTATCTGGAGTGCCTCGTCTAGCGAGTCACCTGCGAAAAATTTCGCGCGGGCGGAGCTCTTACCGTTTCCGCAAACACCGCGTCGTGATCGCTTTTCATCAAGTCCCCTTACCGAGGCGTATTTAAAAAGCGTTTGATCGTGTAACAACCTGGTGGAATTTAGCGTTCACGCTCAGAGATCATGGTCTCCGCTTACGTCACCTTCGAATGAAGGTGACACCGTCGTTTGATTTTCTGGGTTGAAACCTTTTCTAGCGTTTTCTTTATCGACAGATTCAAGGATATTATTTTAGTGCTGATCTTAATTTTCTTTTTTTCAAGCCCTCATCGCTTTTGAATCTTTGAAAATCGCTTGAAAATCTTTCCGCCAAGTTAAGTCCAAAGGAGTGTATGATAAATATTTTTTCATTCTTCATATTAATCTTTTTCTGGCTCTATTTCTGTAGCAGAATGAAAAGAGAATCATAGTACGAATTGGAGACAATTTTCATTAGAGAGAAATATTGTACAATCATTTTTATCGTCGATTAAGGATGTCGGCTCCTGATAATGAGAACTTTGATTTGAAAATTATCGTTTTGTTAATAAATATGACTACTTATCCAATCCTATCTCAATTTTCCCCGCTGAGAATCAACGGGCACTTCAGCTAGTTTAATTCTAATTTTTCATACAATGTTGTTGTATAGGATTGGTTCTCGCAATTCTCCAAGTCATATTACTATTCCATCGTATAGATATTCCTCTATGCATTCACCATTCTCTCCTGTGTCGTTTTCATAAAGCAATTGTGATATACCCTTTTCTCGGTCTATAATTTTTTAAAATCCCCATTTTCCTCAAACTTAACTCTTTATTAGCTTTTTAAAGTTTCTCTTCATCAGTTGCTTGGACTATTTTATTTTCATTATCATTTCTCGACCTCTAAATAGGCTATAAGTAGGTATTTATGAACTGTTTCTTCGTATCCAAACTCGGTAAAACTGCTGTTATAATTTATAAAAAATTCCAATTAGCAATTTTAGAACCTCTTTTTAAATCGTACGATGGGAATAATCACAATTTGCTCTACTTTTAGCATCAGTGTTAGAGTTAACATGGCATGTACCAATTTATGCGAAATACATCCCCCGTGTATACGCTCCTCTTTCCCATATGTCGCACATAAACCAGCCGTACCTGCTCGAAAGGCAGTTATAATTACGTGAGGGCGTGAAATTATGTTCCAAGTAACCTTCGGGACGTGTCATGAAGGGTGTAACAACAACTGTATAACATCCATTGCTATTGACCTCGAATACTCCTCCCTGTTGTTCCTTCCTCTGGTGACCTCTCTTCCTCCGCCTCTCTTGAGGGCGTGGTGGTTGGGTGTGGGTGTATCCAAGGAAGTTGCGTAGGAACGAAATGTGACGATCAAACAAGAGCCGTTGTGAGGGCCAAAGACGATTCCCGCTGCATACTGATCACCAAATGGTGGATGGAAGTCCTATACTCGGTAATTCGTTTTCTCTCGGGACTTGCCAAACAAGGGGTGGGGCGGGGAAGAAAGCTTCGTGCCTTACCAGTTAAGGTCTTCCGATTCAAAGGAAATGTGACGGAAGGGGTACTTAATCGCTATAATACTTTTATTTGCTAGTTGGCGGTTCCTCCGTACGCTGATTTGTAATCTGTATAAATAAAGAGTAAATATATAATATAGTTATATTTTAGTAACAATTTATTTATGTTGTAGTAAAAGTAAGAATGTAATTGACGGTAGGATACAAAGGAAAAAGCAGAGTGGAAGACAAAAACAAAAGCTGTTAGATGACATTAGTAAGGTTGGGGTAAGTTACCAAGAAGCGAAAGTAATGGTGTTTAGAGGAGAATATTTGGGCACATGAACCTACCGAAAGGTAGAAATCTCATAAAAGGTAGTAAAAGTAAATATAACGTAGTTTCGGAAAATTCATTAGCTTACATTTTCTAAAAAGTTCAGTAAGTATCCTTGATTACCTTTTTAGCTTTATTACTGTTACATTAGTTCATTACATTAGTTGTGTGGCATGAAGATATCATAGAGAGTTATCTATTTCACTATTTTTCCCTGTATATAGTCGTGTCTGTTGCAAAAATCTAAATTATTCGGGTGTTTCTAAATTATTCGGGTGTATCTAAGAAATACTAAATATAAATTGATGTTGTAATTTAGAGGAAAATTTCCTTCTAAGTAATGGATATCGGAAACAGGTAATATTGCAAATGAATATTTGTAACATTTACATACATTATTCAATATATTTATGCACAATTTTAATCAATGGCGTGGATAAATATGGGATAAAAATAACTATGAAATTGAGTGACCTTCATCGTTCTATTATTATTATAATTGGACCATATTTGACAAGCATAACTATTGCGTCCACCGTCCACTCACCGTGTATTTTTCTTTGAAAGATTACTTTTTGAAATGAATATTCTCCAGCCTTTCTGATCTTCCTTACCATTATATTTTTCATTTCTTTGCCATCCTATCATACAAGTAGTTCAGATTACCAAAATTATTCCAAATGATTGTATGCATTATATAATTGTATTATGATTTCCAAATGAAAATTATAGAGAGAAATTCCCATTTTTCAAAAAACTTGTCAGTGAAAACAGACCATTGAAATTGAATGAATGCTTCACGTTGAGGTGTTGTCGCGTTGGGAACAAAGATGTGCGTTTCAGTTGATTCATGCATTTGTTTTGTGCCGGAATGATTGTTTGAAGAGTTTCTTCCTGGTTCATGATGCGGCAGAAGCGAGTTTCTGTAAGCATGTCTCGTTGAGTGACGTTATTGCGTATGGGGGATTTTAGCGGCTTGCTAAACCGTTGGTTCAACATTAACACTCGCAGTTATTCTCATAAGGGAGTGCTGTCAAAGACCCTAGGATATTATTATTCTATTTTCTGTTAATTTATCAATGCAACTTTTTGCACCTTTCGGCAAACTCTTTCCTTTCTTTTCATTAAACTCCGTTTAATAGACCTTGTTAGCTTTCCTTGGCGTTTTATAAGTGGATCTATGAAATTGTAAAACTTTGTACCTTTTTCTTAGTCCTTTCTCTGTAGATGGTATTTGCATTTACGTTGAAGGCTATGAAGTGTCAAAGGAGTGGAAATATTCTCTCTCTTCTATTATCCATTGAATACTGAAACGCGAGTTTAGTCCTCTCGAACCGAGTCTATCATAAATAATGATAGGTCATACCCATACATAAATTTAGAATTCTATTTTGGCAATCAAATTGTGTAATAATTATAGTAGACCCCATTCAGTGTTTAGCCTTGGGAGATTAGCGAGTTAAAGGTTGATAATACTTGGCCTCACCGTGTGAGTATGACTGCAATATATTACCGCCTTTATTATCCAGTATCTCACTCCTGGTGTTCATTCAAAGGCTGAGTCAACCTGTAGCCTCGCACCTCTCGACGAAAAATCGTCAGGGTAACTGCTGTGGTCTGGAATCGATCCAGGCCCTCTTCATAGCAAGCCAGTAACCATTCGTAACCAAGCCTGAACCACATCACTACCGATGCTACAATTAAAAATAAAACAATTAAAATTGGCTCAAGGAAATATTCGCCGATTAGTGCACATGCACCTGATTTGACCTATATAGAAGTCCCCTCCATCAGTTCAATTCCCTTGCATTAGGATGATGAGAATGCCGGAAATCATTGGTGACACGTGAAATAGCTTAAAATAACCCATCTGACTCACAAATTTCAACCCTCTGTCTGACGCTTCCTTCATCCTTTCGGCACGGCGTGAAAGCGCCCTTTACTGACTGCTATGTCTTTGTAATAGGCTCCGGAACAGCGTTTTCGGGCCCTGTCAGCGACTAATGCCCTCTACTCCACCTCCTGCCCTTGGTGCGTCACAGCGATCGATGAAGTGGGGCCCAACACCGCGTCGATATCGCTCTGTAGCACACACCCGCCCTTGGGAATGACCTTCTGGGCGCATTAAGCGTAGGAAGAAGATTTCCGTCGTTGCCGACCCCTTTGATATCGATGCCTCCCGAGGGACGTGGGCACGGCCCTCTTAAGCGGTCGGCGCGCGTGAAATGCTTTCTCCGGGCAAGGGACTTAAGGCTTACGCAGTCATCTACTCATATGCCTTTCTGCGTGTGGAAGAGAGTGCATGCTCCATAAGATAATATCCATATTGTATTTATGTCGCGTATCGTTCGGAAATGAGTTCAGAGCGACTTGTCTTGAATCTATTTCCCAAATTTTTCTCGCAATATATCATCGGACAATGTAACAGGTCGTACGCATATATTCTTTACATTACGTCATCCTAGAATGTCCTATCTATGGATTTAGTGAGTCCGTTTAATATAGTTTTCTATAACGATTCCCATTCTTACTAAGAGTAACGCCTATCGTTTTGTCGTAGTAATTCTTAACAAAACAGACAGACCTGGACCTTTTCCGCTGGACCTTATCTAAATCATGGATCCAATACTTAACTGCAAGGTCCCATATGCTGTATGCTTATTCTAGATAGAATATAACTATCGTACCTCCCGATCATCTTTTTCTTTCGCGCTTCACTTATCAACTTCGTCCGGCGGAGGGTGCCTAGAACGCTAATTGCACAGTCAAGGATGCGTGATTGGGCGGGCGCCCCGGAGATCATGTAACATTGCCTTTTCGCCACGAAAACCGCCGCAGTTACACATGTTGCGTGATGGGCGATCATATACATCGAACAGGCCAGCCAGGGTTCCTCTCGTTCCGGGTTTAACGTCTGATTTCATGGAAATCATTTCTGAGAAATGATCACGCGGAACTGTGGGAAAACCTGGTACAGAACGGGAATAATCTTCGGAGGAAATGAAAATTGTTCTTCTTTCTCGGCTCATGCGGAAATTGTGGGGAGATGAAGTACTAAGTAAGGTGGATTCATTAAGTAATCACGAATGGATGGAACAGATGACGGAGGGAATGCATTTAGACGCGACGAGCGGTACGTGGTTCGTACTCGCTACGAAAGGAAAAGTAATCGAGTTGAAAGCACGACTGAGAGGTATAAATCGCCTGCCACACCATCATTATACGTCTAGTGCCTAGTTCTGCTGATAAGCCGTGATTCTTACTTAAGTACGCACTCGGGGACTTCATGTAATTACTTACGATACAGATGAAGTATAAGTTTCGATTGCGAAACGCCCACTCTTAGAAACAACTTCTATATTTCGCACTTGAACTTCTTTTGTAAGATGTATGCACGAGAGGTACATTCTCGTGTGCTCAAAGCCGCGTAATGTTTATCGTGAAATTCGATATTATTTGTAGAAATGTAAAGCTATTTTATTCAAATAACTTCCGCTAGGGATTACTTTTTCTGCTGCAGATTTCCAGTATATTATCTTAATGAATGGAATATTTTTTATTTGCATTTAAGTAATTAGTGGGGGAAAATGTATCTTAAATATATCTTTCCCTCACTCTTGCTGTCTGGTTTCAACGCTCGGTAACGATCAATTTTTCTGTTTTTCCGGTTTTATGAAAAATCTCGGAGAAAATGTGTAGTGAAAGAAACGAAGATATTATTGACACTTTTTGGAAAATAATTTAAACGCTTACTTATCTAAAGTAATTATGCAGCACACACTTACATTGACTTAAAAGTACATGAAACGCAGACTAAGCTTTAAGGCAACGTCCTGGTTTCACCAGCTTCTGAATTTGATAAGTCTCGGCTTATTACCATCAGAATATGGTAACCTAATGAAAACATCCTGATATAGCACAACTATCGTAACAACATAGAAGAACAAATACATTTAAAAAGAAGATGAAATATTTCCCCTTTTCTACTTATCTTCTCTAAGGAATTTAGCCAGTGTTTATCTTTACCATTCCCATATGTCTAATCGTGCATAAAGGCCTGAGATAGAAGTAACACATGTCGGTACCAAATCATGCATTCACCACTTTGGTAATGAAGTAACGCATTCGCTTTTATACCGCTAGGCGACTTCAATAGAGGTTTGCTAAAGATCACGCGACTTCTTCCGCATATCGCCTTGTTAAGTATTCCGTTCCAATTCATCGGTCGTTGTTAACCCCGTGGTTTCTTTTCGTTGCATCCTTTGAACGGTCGAAGACTACGTAGCGGTTTGGGCGACAGTCTCTTAATTTATGAGACTTCTTCGTCCTTTCGTGTCGTCCCACACAGAGAAAGGAGACTCCTTGTTGGAATAATTTTTCAAAGTGATACATGAAATCTTTGTTTTAATTTTCTCTCCGTTAAAGCTTCCCATCCTCCCTTTTTCTCGTACAAGGCATTCTTAACTCTGACAGGGAATTTCGAGAAGTGCAATGCACCCAAGCCCTTTTTTGCTTCTTTGCCTGTTTCGGGGAAAGACCAGACTGCTGCACGCCGTGCTCCCGTCCTTTAGCCGTGGGAAGTCATTTATATCCAAACGGCATTCTGGTACTGAATTTGCGGATGTATTTATTATGGATTTATTGGATATACCAGTTCAAATTTCCTTTTGTTTTTGCTCTATAGTGATTTTCTTTATTTTTTCTTTGATTTAATACCTTACAGAGATCAATTCCATCCATTCAAGTACAGTCGATTGAATGTATGATTAAGTACTATCGTCGTTGATTTTGCTGTTAAATCTTACTCATTCACTGTAGTCCTTAGGTATTTCAATTTAACCGTATGAAATTTATTTTTCAAGCTACCTCTTGGAAAATGAAATTATCGCTATCTTAATTTTTGCGTAAACTCAACTGTTTTGACTCCTAAAATTCTTTTCTTTCGTGCGGGGTAGAAGAAACATAAATATAATCAATGAAAGCGAGTTTCTTATAATTTACATTAGAATTGAGAACTATGTAACGGATATCATGTAAAGCAATTATCAGGAAATATTTTAGAGCAGGAGTTCTGTGAGGAAAGCTCAGCTAAGCTTCTTTACGTTATAACTCATTTCTATGAATGTGGAGGCATGAACAATATATATAGCACAGAATTAATTGAATGAATTTGTCGTATTTTTTCTATAGAGCACGTCCATTCTACATCAAGTCAAAATTAATTACGTGATGCACGGACCGAATGTTTCTCATATTGGAAAGGGCAATTTCCCTTCCATGTTCATTTAAGTTTGTACAGTAAATTATACGAACATACACTACGCCTGTAATTTAATTTTTTGTTATGTAGTTACGACTTTATATCATCGTAACGAAGCGTGCATGAAAGACATTCTTTTAATTACCGTAATGGCTTTCCCTGAAATATTAGAATTCTGGGTCGGTCTTCTCTGTTAAAATTATTCCACCAGAGGCTTTTTTCGTGCGTAATTTATTTCCTATGACGTCATACGTTTAGTTAAGCGAAGGAAACTTCCTCGACAAATAAACACCCACTTGCTGCAGGAGGAAAGTGGGTGGAAAAAAATCGAGATGTTTGAATGATTCAAATTTTTTGTCGCATTCTCTCTCCCAACTTCTTCCATAACAGCTGGGTACCATTGAGGAATAAGACTGAAATAGCTTTCCCCCGCCCACACTTTCTTTCCCTCCTGCTCGTCCTTTGCACCCGTATATATAAATATATCCGGAGGCATTACTCTGCCAAATATTGATGCTGCTTCTAAGATATTCCGAGAGAGGAGGGGAAGTGGTTGAAATAATACGAGGGGAGGACATCGTGACACATTCATGCTATCTCCTCCAGCCTTAGGAGCACCATTCTTCGTCTCCGTCCTTTTTTACGGAGTTTTCTCTCCCATCTCGATGTGGGGGCCTTGATTACGGGAACAGATGTCGTGTAGGATTCTTTCATTTTTCTACTTTTACATGGCGGCGGAAAGACGCCAATATTAAACTCTTTTCCTTTTTCTTTCCGGTCCTCCGTCTGGTGACCTTTTTATGTCAGAAAGTTCGGAATTGTCCGTCATGTGCTCTGTGGCGTGATTGCCTTTCATCGTCGAAGATCAGAGATTCTATTGTTGCGGATTGCATTGTCTCACATCGTTACGTGTGATCGAGGCGGCTCTGGTTTGATCCTGCTTTCAGCTTCTTAAATTGACGCTTTCTACCCCTCGGTCGCTTCTGATGGGATAATTTTTTCTAATAGAGCAGTGAGTGTTAGTTGCCTTTTAAATAAATATCTGCCCGATTCCGCCAACAGAAGAAAACATAATAAATGATAATGACATCGGTAAAATATTTCGCATAATTTCATTAAATTATCAGTTGTGTTTCGTCAGGTGTTGTCTTTGATATAAATTATCTGTCCTTGTTATCGGTGGTATTTGTAATTTTGCTCGAGAGTATTAGTTGCAATTCTTGCATCCACAACAGGAAACAGCGTTTGAGCCTACGTATCACTATCACACACATTCAATAGTACGCTTAAAATTTACCAAGTTGATGTTATGAAATCTAAGCTTAAAATCTACTAAAACCTCGGTCGACGAGTAACCATGTTAATGAAGTTTCCGCTATTTTTCTCTATTTGTACTTGTTTTAGTGGATGCTTTTGTATTTACAGGCGCACGAAGAAATCACCAAACTAAAATGTTTACCAAATAATTTGTCTGTACTTCTTAACTTATCAAAGAAAGCAGCGCTTTTAGGCAGTACTTACGCGTATTTTAAGGCTTGACAACGTAAGGAATGTTGCATATCGGCAAGCAAAAGTTTCAGCCAAAAATTAAGGTTCCAGGACAAATTATTTCATCAGTCGGATATCGCTGCATATTTGTATGAGCAAGATTTGGATGTTATTCCTTCATGTTGTGATCAGAATTCATTTTATTTTCATATGATCACAAGTGAAAGAATTCTGAAGTTCTTAAAAGCAGTCAAGATAAAGGATCGGCTGTTTGTCAGTCTTTCCGAAAATGTCATGATGCTGGCGCAACACTTGTTACTCAAGGTGGGTCGACGTTTTCGTCATCGCGAGATTTCGGCACTTGCATTTCTTCTGATCCCTGCGGTCATACACGTACAAAACTTTCATCGTGGACATTAATTCTCCGAACGCTTTCGATTGAAACCTTCCGAGATATCAGCCAGTCCCGCAAGAGACCAAAGCTCGCAAAAAAGATTTTTCCTCCCGTTTGGCGGCTTTCTTTGTCCTAATTACCGTTTGATTGACATTTTTCATTCCAAAGTGGAGACTGCCGTTTGATCCGTACATTAATCAAGCCATCAGCTCTGGAAGGGAACATGCAATAATTTAAGGTCCATTTGTCGTCCCGCGGGAGGGGCCAAATCTCTGAGGGGGTCGATTTGATACCCGTTGGCCTTGATGGGGGCCCGAACTAAAAAGGGTAGAGGAAATTGCAACCGCGTCTTCGCATGCACTCCCCCTCCCCTGCGAATTTCCGATGCAGCTGCATCTCGAACCACGCCGCTTTTATCCGTAAGTCAATTTCGAAGCGATGTTAGCGTATGGGGTTTGTGTCTGCGCTGGAGATGGGGTTGGAGTCGGGGGAGGCGCGGGAGTGAATAATACCCGCTTGCGAAGCTAGACGGCCTGACCTCTCAAATGGGCACTTCTGTATGCATTTCCTGGGTTGTCTACTCAGAATCGCATGGATGGAGAAGGTCGCAGAGGCTTAAATTCATATTTGACCCTGAGATGATTTGCCTAGTTTGTTAGGCGATAGGTTGCTTGCCGCAGTACGGGCCACTTAGGTTTGGGAATGCGTCCCCTATGTTGGTCGGAATCCTTGTTTTTCTGTACGTATGTACCTCAAAATTTAATTAGGGGCTGGACCATTAGTTCTTCTTTGCGCACGTACGTCTTTATTTCAGGCTAAATCGAGGCTAAATACATACATATATGCAAGTGTACAAATACAGATATATAAATACAAATAATTGTATTAAATACAATTATAAATCATACATATATTCAGACTGATCAGAAGTACCTTGTGAAAACTTTTAAAGTGAGATTAATTAAGAAATAAGAAACAGAAGAATATGCAATTGAATCCCCGAGGATTACTTTTTAGCGTTCGTAATTAAATGCAAACAGTTTGAAAATTTTGAACATTTTAATTCCGTTATTACCTTCATTATCTCATCATCTCGACTTTCTCTTTCGGGTAAAGCTAGGCTAATTTACGAGCAGGTTTGCTAATTTACGAGGTAATTAATTTCAGTTTGTTTAACCGTTAGCAACCAAATGTAATGATGCGTTTATTTATGATTTGTGGATTAATTACTGTTCGTAAAAAATACTTCTCCTTCGGAATAATAATGGAGAATTATTATTTTGGTACGTCATCGGTTTAAATGGTCTCCAAATATACTTAAAGTCCAACAATATTTCTTAAAGAAATAAATATAATACGACGCAAGACATTTCGTGCTCTTTTATGGAGTGAATTTGTTTGAATTTCGAGAAAATGCCTGGAAACAGAAAGCCAGTTCATGATTTAGCTTATTTCGAAATTTGTTTCTTTTTCCATTTTTCTCCAACATCAAGCTGCCAGATAGGCATTGATTGACAAATGACTTGACTTCAGTGTTTTAGTCATTTGCGAAGTATATAAATCCGGTCTCATTACAAAAATTTCAACTGATCGAAATAAAAATTGAAAGAAAAGATTGCTCATCAGATTGGAAGATAGAAATTAGCCATTCAAAATGAATAGTCGAAAGACAGGTTTGCACAACTTTAATTTTACCTAGTTTGTACATCTGAATGTATTAGAGTATAATTTACCCTATAAAATACTGTTATTGATATTTAGAGTGCTTGTTAGCTTGTTTCTTTATTCTGCCGAGAGATAGTTTTTTTTATTGCTGGTATGGTTTTAAACGACCTCATTTCCGAAAAATAACTCTGATTTAGGCTTTATAATAGGGTAGCTAAAAACAGTTTCATAAGAATATACACTTACTACGCACCACACTTTTTACAAGCATCAATTTTAACTTATCTGTAGTATTGAGGTTAACTTTCCCATGCGATTTTTTCATAATTTTCGGATAGTGGGTTAATTTATTTCATTGAATGCACATTCCCGAGATATTTTCTTTTTCTTGGAATATGGATGTGACGTGCTCTATGCGATTTTGTATGTGGTAGGAAGATGGAACCAGAGAGTAGTTAGGAAGATATTTTATCGTTATTTTGAGGACAGCGCGTCACGTCTTAGTTCTTAAGTGTTTGAGGAGTAAAAGCTTTTTCCAATCCGACTTCCTACTTGCGTCTCCAAGCTTAGGTGAAGGGCGTTTTGTGAGAGACTTCCGTCCTTAGCAGAATATCGTTCCGGATTTCTAACTTCTTTTTCTTCCTAGAAACACATTTTTCCTTGTTTTAGGTCGTCGGATGCTCAACGTGGGTGCGTGAAAATACAGGAAAGCTCGGAGTTAGCGTTTAAAGATCGTTCGCCTATTTCAATCCAATCTATTTGATGTACATATTTCAAAGTATTAATATAAATGAGAGAGGAGAAATCATGGTATTTTGTGTATCAAGAAACAAGCTAGATCTTTTTGCGGAAATATTTATCATTTTTCAGTACAAATGTCGTGTACTGTTTTATATAGTGAAGGAGAAATGCAATAATGAATGGTAGAAGCCTGATTTTCTATCGTTTATCTAAAATGCCGTGAAGCACGAAAAAACCTAAAATTTGGAATTAAATTATCGTAGAATTGTATTAATGTCGTTGGTGCAAAGGGATACAATAAAAATGCTCAGTAAAATAACTCTGATTCGTCCTATGTTTCTGTCTTACTATTAAACCTACGTAATTCACGGAAGACTTTACGATTTTATTAATTCATTTCTATCTGTGTTTTCGCGGGTTTTTTTCGCTCCCCTTCTTATGTGAGCGTTTTCCCGCACCGGGGTTTTTCTCTGAAAACCTTCAGCCGAAGAGTTTTTTCCCCGCAATCCTATCCTTTACTTTTTAATGTATTTTTTTATATAATTTTTAACACTGAAATTCTATGTAAATGTATGACTGCAGAGGTTAGGTGTAAGAGAGGCCCACATGGGCCTAACCTCGCCGAATAAAGTGTTTTATAATAATAATGGTAATTCAGACACACAGGTTAAGCTACTACTTCAGCTTTTATCCCTTCGCCAAGATTCTATTGGAAAATGTAATCTACGTATAACCAAAGTTAAGCTGTGTAATGAATTTTCGATCATACCGTTTGTATATCTCTTTTATGACAAGAAAGAGTAAGGAAAGACAAAAATTAATTAAACATTTCTGCGATATTTTATCTACAGCGAAAATTCTTCCTTCACGATAAGAAATCTGTTTACTACGATCGAGATTGCAAACTTCCTTGTGAGGCTGCATTCAGAATAATTTTTCCGTTATTTCATCGTAAAAGCAGTAACAGAGAATTTCGGTCCAATTCTCAATAGAATGTGTAGCATATTGTTTTTGGTGGGAATTGCCTGAATATTTGCGACCCGTCTCCCTCGAGATCTTAGGAATAAATTTGAGGCTCTGAATAATGAAACAGCTCCTTTGGACTGTCTGCGATTTCCTTTTTGGAAGAATCCCGCCGTTCTGTAGTTGCCAATATCATTCCGCGTGGATGGGCGTTACTGGAAATTGTGTCAGTGGAATGGGAAAGGAAGGGTGAAAGAATAGTTCGGTAAAATAGGTTGCGGGTGGACTCGTTTTTTGTGTTTCTGCTAATGAAGTAGATTGAGGAGATAATCATCACTCAATTAAGCACTTCAATGAAGTGAGGTTTATTACTCTAATTTTGGTTATGAATTGTCCTGAATTATCATATCCCGTTAGTAGTGTGAAAGTAATCGTAGTAGTAGTAGAAAGTAGTCTTCGTTATTTCTTAACAAAAGGCCGAAGATTCTTATCTAAAGTATGCAATATTATGCATTTGGATACAATGAACAATCCTTAATTCTATTTGTGGTGTTTTGGGCTCCCACATAGCCAAGTGGGCCTTGCGTTCAACGGCGGTGAATGCGGTCCTGGGTTCGATTCCCGGTGGGGGCCTACTTGCGAAATGGCTTAAGCTTTTGAAGCACTTTTAACGTTACTAATACTAATTGTGGTGTTTTTTCATTTATGGATCTCCACGCAAACATTTCATCAATGAGTAAATTTCCATAACTAATGGAATACTATTCGATGAGCCTGTTCATGATATGAATTTTATACGAGGAGGAAGCAGGTTCCTAAAGCATATGGGAAAAGGTATTTATTTGCCATCCACGTATAAAACTCACGTACCTTAGCTCAGTTACCTTGCCGGAAAAGTTATCTACTTCCCTGTGCAATATTTTTTCCATGCTACATCTGTTTCGGAGGTTTATTTTCCTATTTCTAATTTAAAACTTTATTTACTTGTTTATTATCCCTTCAAACTGTTTAAATCTAGCTATTGATTTAATTAACATTCATATCTGTATCAGTAGCGCATCCAGAATGTTCGTTTGGGGGGGCTGAACTGAAGGATCGTAACCAAGTGTATAGTGAAAGTGTTTCACTTAACGTTATAATGCGGAATTATTGATTCATCATAAGAAATTATTGCAAACAAAGCTATGTTGTAAAATTTCCACATATTTATTGATAAGACTTTAGAATTAGGTTCTGTGGGACATACTTTTAGAATCTAAGGGGAGGCTAATGCCCATCAGCCATCCCCTGGGTACGCGCCTGATCTGTATCGTGGAATCTAAAGTTTCTAAATTTTCCTAATTTTACTTTGCTAAGTTACTCCGCTTCTCTTGTATATCTATTGCGGAATGGCTGCCAGGATTTGAATTTTAGTGGATTTTAACGATCTAGTGTCTGGAAAAGATCCGACGGATAAATATCTATTCGTTAAGGCTTACGTTTAACTTTAATAAGCGCCTATTGCTTGTCTCCGCGCATCATGACATATTTCCATTCCCATCAAGAAACCGCTCTGCGCTCTAATTAAAAGTAAAGGTATCCATTTCCGAAAAATCTTTTGTCAAAATCTATTCTTGACGTGCGAATGAGGCCTTCGCCCATCGTTGCTCGGCTGTTCTTTCACCTTCTGTCATCGCCATCCGGGACATTTCTTGTTCTACTCAGCCGCCTTTTATGTTCCGAAGACAAAAAGCTGACCCCTTCTCATCCATGTGGAAGGAAAACCTCGTCCAGGTCTTCAGCCTCCCTGGAAGCGTTTCCCCCGTTTGTTTTAAGCTTCTGCTTTTAAGGTCGCTTACATTTCTGCAGCGTAAGAGGAGATGGTCCCCACCCACTCCTTTCCTCTCCTTCGTGTGTATTTTTTGTAAACTCCCTGGAGACACGTGCGAGCGTAAAACCCGCGTGCGTGTGGCGGACCATCTGGTTAGCTTCGGCGTCAACCCTTTTTCCCTTACGGAAGATCCCCGTTGATAGGTATCCGGATTCGGAGTATTTTTAAAACGGGAAGGCCGCGTTAGGGATGGTTGAGGAATGGGCCGGAGTGCAGTTGTCATCTAAATGAGTTACGAAGACCTCTAAATAGGCATCTTCCGAGAGTAAAATTTGTCTTTTACGCGGTGTTACGATTCAAGGATGCCGTTCGTGTATTCGAGAGGCTCGTGATGAGGAGCTATGAATTGTGTTAATTAGATTATTTGGTGACGTTAGTTGTTATACTTTTGTGTGGGTGATGGCAATTGAACGACCCAAGAGTACGTATTCAGCATTTCTTGAATGTAACTTAGTTGAGAAAGAAAATTTTCTTTTTATTTAGGTATAAGTTTCGATTATATGGTAAGAAACAAACAAGGCTGGGTATTTCATAGGCATAGGTTCTCCATGTAATATGGGTTAATTTAGTCGTCATAAGCATAATTTAATTCGTAATTTAATGAATTAATAAAGCGTAATTATATGATTAATTGTGAGAAAATCTGTTTTTCTGTTTCACGAATGTTTTTAATTGGAAATTACTTTTGTGTCTTCTTCTACAAGGATTGGGTTATTTGTATGGAAATATTTCATTCATAGTAAGCATAATTACCTGCTAATGGAAGAAAATGGCAAGCAAGCTAGTTAACGAATAGGTAAAATTAGGTTCACCGCTACTTCTAAATGCTGTATAAGGTTAATGGACAACCGCGGGGCAACTCTAGGCGGAATCTACTTATGTTATTATAAAAAAAGATGTCTTACACGAGAGATTCGAATCTCTTGAAGCATCTTACCTAGTGAAAATGTTATCTTGAACCATCTAGCTGCGGGCCTGCGTTTTGAAAAGCGCAATTACCTCTCGCGTCGAAAATATATCTCAATGGTATCTTGCCCATCTCTCTTGTAACTTGTATCCATCTCTCGAACAAACGATAGTTCTCTTCTCCTCTCGCGCCTGACCTGCTGAACCTTTTTCCAGGGAACTCTTTAGCAAGACTTATGAATGCATTTATCTCCAAGTCTATGTGAGTCATGACGGCCCTGCATATGTTGTTCTGGAGGAAGAGGGAGAGCTGGAGAAGATTGGGCCTGTGTTAGTGGGGAGAGAGAAGGTGAAGTTGACAGGTGGATGCTTAACATATCTTGCCATGTCTCAAAGGGATGAAGGATGTGTTGGCATTTGTATTCGGAGCGAACCATTTGGTGTAGCGGTAATGGTTTTTCCGCGGGCCATTTACTCTCATGTTTGGGAATGATCCGTGTTTCGAGGATACTAGTTTTGGGTATTGACTTTCGTCTTTTGGTCATCAAGATGTCATTGTGCTATTATTGCGTAGTGGTACTCCTTCATTTTTTGTGTTTCTTGCATTAGTAGTATTAGTGAATAATGAATAGTTCTAGGCAGTGTAAATATGGTTCTCTCCATTCTCTTCTTCATTTCAAGCTGCCATTTTCTTCGTTGGATGCGATTTGATATAAATGATAAGTTAGAAAATTGGCTGACGTAAGTCAGTTGGGGAAGTGTATACTTATTTTGGTTTTAAATGGGACTTTTTTCATCGAAAAAAGAAAGTAGTTTTGGGATAGATGAATCATCCGACTTGGAAAGAAAATCGCTCGTATATTCATTTAATACAAGTTTACAGAATATATCGCTGAGATCTACTTGTCTTATTTTCTAAGGAAGTCGTACAAAGCTACACGTTTTTATTCGTAAGCATGCAACCAAGATGCTACTTACATCGTTCTAATTATTCGGAAAATGTGACGGAGCTGCATTCTTTTTTTTTTAAAGGGCACTTTTCGATTCATAGGTCGGAAGCCGAGTTGCATTTAGAGAAATTATCCGTCTTGATAACGAAGAAACTTATTAATTTCAATTTCCCACGCCGTAAATTTTCTAACACTTTTAAAATTATATTCACGTAGGGATGCTGTATAAAAATATTTCATGAAAAATTAGATGAATTGATTTATTTACTGCTGAATTTTGTCCCTGAGTTAAATATTAGTTATATTTAAGTCCTCTAAGTTATCATTTTAAGTTAGCTATTTTATAAGTTGAGGGCGACCACTGATTGTATAATACATACAGCAAAATACCACGCAGGAACCATAAAAAATCGGTTGATTGGACCCAATACGTATTTCGCTCTCAAAGAGAGCATCTTCCGGAGTATTTTGCTGTAGCTATTTGATAGTTTAAAGTTAAAATGTGTGAAAATTATCGAGAGACTTATCTTGGTGTCATCTTAATAAGGGAGGTAAGACATTTTATGGTGATTATTTTTAGATAACGTTGAAATTACTCGGATGAATATTCTGTGATTGATTTCTTTGGGCTAAAAATCCGGAATGCATGTAAATAATAATTAATGAGGACCGAGAACGAAATGAAAAACAATGTTTCAAAAATATCAGCTGATTATTTTCTCTCAAGGTAGGCGAAAATTGTTCGTAGGATGGAAATATCATAATTTAGGCGCAATTATGTGGAATTCCTTCATTATTACACAATAATGTAGGAACTTTCCCTATTATCTTACCTAATATACCTTCATTATTGCTCATAAAACAGAATACGAGCTTTTAATCCTCATTTGTTTTTATTTGTAAGCGACATAATTCGTCTTTTAGTTCCTGATGATGTCGCTAAACGATGAACCCAATTCTTAATAGTAACCAATGTGGAATTACAGTGCTGTATTTTCATTAGCTTAGTAAAGGTCTTTTTATGTTTTTAAAGGAATCACAAGATCTTTTAAGTACCTACTCCGAGTTTAAATCAAATTTCCAGAACTTAGACTTGCTTTCCGTAGTAGAGGCTATCAATTCGTAAACAGAGTTATCGTACGCTTACGTGGATTCTTTCTAATTATTCAGCCATTTAGAATGTCGTTAGAGTCGAGAATCCGCTTCATCTCCATCAAAAGGCACTTCTGAGATCCTGTGAAAAAATGGAAGTTTTCTTTCTCCATTTCAACGCTCTTTTTCGAGTACAACTTATGGGTTATGCTTTCACGAGAGTGTGAAAGAGGGAGAGAATGAGCGAGCCGAATGAAGTTTTTATTTATCTTTCGGCATTAAAGTGTAGACGTCCGCTGCTGACTCTCAGCCACTCCGCGATAGTGCTTTTCCGCGCCAAAAAAATCTTTTGCCATTTTCGCGCTCGCGGAGTTCAACAACTTCCACAGCCCTTGCCGACCCCTTTCCTCCCTTTTCAACTACATTGATCTCCTCTTCCTTCCTCGTATTTATCGCCTCTTCAGGATTTCTTTTCTTTTCGTTTTTCTTTCTTCTGTCCATCCTCCTTTGACATTTACATTCGGTTTATTCCGGGATTTCTGAAGCAGTCTTTACACGCGCTTCCTTATTTTCTTCTACTTCAATTCCCCGATGCAATTTCTATTTTAAGAGATCAAACATCCTCTTTCTACGGATTTGCTCTGTTGTAAGCGAATTTTTTGCAGAATTCCGCAGAATGCTTCGTCCGTTTGCACGTTTCAGTGAGATAAAGGGCGATGACTCGAAGCTTGTTTTGGTTTAAAAGGCGGCAGAAGATTTTACGGAAAATCTTGTGGTTAATGAACCTTCCAATTTCATCCTTTTCTTAATATTTTTGTACGCTTTGAAGCGCGAATTCTCTAATTATTCTCATTGCAAGTGACACATTTTTCTAAGATATGTCATGCTCAGTTCAGCTTGGAGACCGATTTGAACTGCGAATCCTCCACCATTATCTCGGGAGTGGGATTGAGGCTTACTTTGCAGGATGAGTTGGGAGGTATTTGCCCTTTCTTAACAAAGCCTCAGTTATCTGAATTGATTACTACCACTTAAGAGCATCAGAAATACCTCAAAGAACAATTTTCATTCAATTCTAGAACATGAGCATCACTCATACTACGATACCCTTCGTATTATCGTAGCTATGAACAATACTGAGATAAAAGTAATGAAAGATTGATGTTTCCTTTACTATGCCTTAAAAATGAATAATAATATGAAAAATATTCCATTCATCAAGATAAACTAGCAAGAACATTCTATGAAGGAAGCATTTTATCTCTGTGTTCTATTTACCTCCTATGAGTCCCATGGTAGATAGATCGCCGATCAATATTTTTTGAGAGAGAGAGAGAGAGATATCGTCGTAATATGATTTCATTACGATCGTATGAAGGAAATGATTATTTTAGAGTAATCTTTTGAAAATCACACGTAATTGTTCGGATTCGGGGAAAGTTTTTGATTGGTCGTATCGTAATTCGGCAACTCAGAGTAAACATTTTCTTCGATACTTGCTTATTTCGCAGTAATTGACATCTAGTAGTAATTACTATTACTGCGTCTACTTCGACAACATCTCCTAGTTTTTCGTTGTAATCTAACTCTCTCTCCCATATTACTTCGTAGCTTTTGAAGATTTTTCTTCACCGGCTTGATTTATCTAGTTATGTCGCATATAATGAACAGATGTCTCATATAAGATAGAACTGACCCATTGGTATATTTACCGTACGATATTTCGGTTAGAACATAATTGTAAGTAAAATATCGTTAATTGATCAGTGTTGGTATAACTTTTTGTATCACCAAAATGTTTCTGTCCAGAGCAATTGATTTCGGTGTCTATTATTGGATGAATTTATCTATACCTACACATCTACTTTGATACCCTGTAAGTGGCCTTTCGATGTATGGTAGTGAGTGTAAACACAGTGATAGACCTGCTTCTTTTGCTTGTTACTGTCGCAGTCGATTTTTATGTTTAACATCAATTCGTTTATGACTTTATTTTCTAGAGTGATATGAATTAAATTCTTCTCTAAATCTGTCTTAGAATTTTTATAATAATCCTATGAGGCAATCTATCGCAATCTGTCACAGTAGAAGTTTTAACCTCGTCCCACTCTAACGTTTCATTTTTTGTTCATTACACTCATAAGGTCTTAGCCGCAAGGACATCGTTGAGCAATTATAACATTCGCGGGAAATTATTTATTTTCCTTATCACGGACTATAGAAACCTGCATCTACGGAAATTAAAGCCGTATAAAGGTGACTATTGGACCATGGATCTCTTTTTACGATACACTAATCGAGTCAGGGTTAAGCCAAGAAACCATTTCAGTGTTACCGTCTTTACAAAGGTCATCGTAAGCTAGACCGTAGTTTACTCGGAATCAAGTAGGTTGACCCGAGATTCAAGGAAAGAGCCGCTTTGGTAAACACCGTTTCGGTTTACGGTAGAAGTGCTGCCTTCGGGAAGTCGTAGTTTTTGTCCTTAATGACTTAAGTTTGCCTAGCATAGCTTTAGAAGTTTCCTTTCGAGTCACTGTACGGTAATTCAATTTTAGGAAATCGGCTACCTAGAGGCGCTATGCCGCGTTTTTCCGAACCCTGCAGAAAGTTTCTTTTCTGAACTCGGAAGAAATCTTCGGAGATTAAGATGAGGAAATATTATCATTTTCATAGAATTTTACTTACGAAGTATATCTTTCAGATCGCGGTGACGCAATTAACTTAACGAAAAGATTTGTTCCAATGTAAATTCAGATTTGAAAAGAAGAAAAAACCTTGCGCGAAGTAAAATATTTTAGTATTATGATACGTATCTCCTATTTAACGAAAAATGTAGAAAAAAATAGAGCGTATGAGAAAGTAATGTAGAATTGGAAATGTATGGCAAATTACGCGGTACAACCATTTGCTGTGGCTTGTCGGTTGGGATGCACTGGTGTAACTGATGTTGTATGCTATCATCCTTTAATCTTAACTCTCACTTCTTTTGCTGTAATTATTATTTGTTTCGTATACGAGTAAGATCTTAAGTCATTTCCTTCGTTCATCATATTACTCAAAAGGAGAACACGGTACATTCAGAAGATAGATCGAAGAAGATTCTGGTTCGCAAGGATGGTAAAATAGCTGTGGTATTCCACATTTCTGTTTTTGCAGTACTTACCGTCTTTATTTCCTCCACATCCCAAGCAAGGATTTTTACTTAAGAGCTCGTCGATGCAAACCTTACTATGTCGTTGGAAGTGCGTAAAATAGATTTTTTTGATGTCTTTCTTCCCACATCGTCACTTTCCTTCCTTCTGTTTGACGGAAACGAGAGTTGCAGGGCTGTTAAAGGGACGCTGGAGTAGGGGAATCATTTGTGGGGAACATAATGCCAGCTGAGTGCAAAGAACGATCCCAAACAAAACGTGCGGGAACAGCGACCGGTGTTCCCGAAATTTCTGTTTTCTCAGCATAGACGAAATGCGTTTCACTCCTCTTCCAGCCGTGCTCCCGGAGACGAATTGTGAAAGCGATGATTCGGCGTTTTCCTTTTTTCGGCTGGAGAAGAGGATTTGGGGTTATATCCGGACAAATTACCAACGGAGATTGAAATATTTCTTGTTTGTGGAGGATGGTTTAGTGTTATGGAGTGCCCCTTGACGCGGAGACTTTTAGGGTAAACAGCAGGTCTCTTCTCTTGAAAGATTTTTATTGGGAAAGAAAAATATGGTCTCGTTAGTGTTGAGTAATTATTTGTTGGAAGGAGTTATCTTTAGATTCTTTCAGACTTTTCAGCAATAGGTTCGCGAAAAAAAAATTGATGTAAAATTCGGTATCCTTCTGAAATTTATTAAGTTAACCGTCAACATTGTCGGAACAATCAGTATTATGACGTAAAATATTTGAATTTATTTTCAAATTTCCTCGAAAAGAAATTCAACTTGCTAGTGCCAAAAGTACTTTATTTTACATTTCGCTGGAAGATGTTACCCCTTAACTAAACTGATTCTGTTTATTGATTCTGAAATGTTTGTTGGCCTAACCCTTAGTGTGTTTGTTATGTGATTAAGGAGAATTTCCTCTGACTTACAGCTCAGTTTATAAATTCACCTTTTTACTATAAATTACCGTTATACCTCGACTTACGAACCGCTCCTCATACGTACTTTTCGAGGTACTAACTTTTATCTACTCCATTTTGGCATTCGTACCGAAAAATCAAAGAGATGAAAAAGAAAACTGGGTTTCGAGGTACAAACTTTTCGAGTTACAAATTGGAACTCGAACGAATTAAGTTCAGAAGTTGAGGTACCACAGTATAGATATGAACCTTATATTTCATGTATCTTTTGTATAAAGTGTTTTGTGAAAATTTATTAAGCTATATTTAATGAGGCTAATTCGTAAAATGCAACTAACTTTTATTTACCTAACAGGATAATCTTAGAATTTGATCTGATAATTATGCAAATTTAAAACTTCTCGTCCGGTTGCTTTACAATTTTTGCGGCCACTGCGCGGTCCCGTGCATTTTCATATCCGTACACCTTTAATCTACGTTTAATCCTGACCTTTATTGTGTGTGTATTTTCTCATTGGATAATTATGTATACTTTATAGTATGATGCAATTTTACTTTTTATTTACTTCTATTATGCTAGTTCATTCCATTCACAACATTAAAATTTTTTTGTAGTAAACCTTAACTGACAAAGAATAATTGTTTCCTAATACATGTTGCATATGTTTATAACTTTCGTAAATTTTTACACCCTTTATGTGATCTATCTCTCTCATCCTTTTACTCTCTCCTTCAACTTTCGCAGGTTTTTCACACACCCCTTCCCTTAGTGGGTGTTTTCCTGCAGTGGAAACATTTTTTCTGTGGTAAAAATTGTTTTATTTTACTCCACAAAATCATTCTGTTACTCTTTTCTTTATTTCAATTTCCGTTTTTCTTCTTAAATATGTAAATATTGTAATTTAAAATTTCTTAGTTGTTATACTTGACAAGGGTTACATGGAAGATGGGACTGTTTAGTCCCAATTTCGCCCAATAAAAGACGTTTGTATTGCATTATTGTATTTCCTCCGTATTTTACTGACGGGCTAGTTGATTCATTTCAATCGATAACATAGCCTCAGAAAGTTTACTAATCGCGGATGGAGTAATGCATTGTATTGATTTGTCTTGTGATAGAAGCGCCGTAAGTGAATGTGGCTAAGGGGTTAGTGGAAAGGTCAGCTGCCTTAAGTGGAGTCTCAGATGCATTAAGTTGGCGAACCACTGCATTAGTGATATTCCTCTGTTCTCCTCCACGGGAACAACGTCGACTTTCCTCTTCCCCATACTCTCACCCTGCTTTACTTCTCTTCCTACGTTATTCCTTAACTCAAGAAGGCCTGCCCCGGGCGCTCTCGCGAGAAATCGAGAGAGCGGTAGTAAAGGGAAGCTCAGGGAACACCACCGCAGATAGGAGAAAATGCGAGCTTTTTCGGGAGAAAAAACATCACGAATTCCACCCTCGCATCCAGCGCCCCGTAAGGCAGAGAGGGTTTTGGTTTATTCGGGGGGTGGGGTGCACTCTGGCTTCTTGGAGAACTTTCTTTCTCGCACTCTAAAGTAACTAGAGAAGGAAAGTGGTAAGAGGGAGGACTCATGGAGGCAGCGAGTGAAGATTGTCATCGCTATTGTGTGTGCCGAGGGAAACTTTTTGATAAAAAATTCTGTTCCATGGTTTCTTCAGTGATATTGTACCCTGACTACCCAAATTTGCATTTTTTCATATTTCAGTACGGTCGTTTCCAGTAGATCTCTGTCTGAAATTTTCAATCGACTTTCATGGTCAATAGATATAGCACTTATCTAAATCATCCTCGTGATCTCTTCACTCAGCGAAAAATTTGAGATTGAAGTACGAAAGCGGCTATTTTATTTTACTATGTTAAGGGAGGCTTTTACGATGATACACTTATTATAAAAGTTAATAATTTAAGTAAATTAAAATAATATATTTAGAAAAAAGAATTGATGAAAGACTTGCTTTGTTATGTTTTTTGTGAAATTATTTACTTGCACTGAATTTCGCGTGATTTCGAGTGTCACTGGTTGTTAAAATCAGATTACTCAGTGTTGTCTCTTGCAGGATAATGGACTAACTCATGCTCATTTGAAAAGATTCCGATGAGTTACTGTAAAGAATAGTCACTCATTCAATATTAATATTGCTATTTAAGAAATTGAAATTATAATACTTAATACATTTTGTGCACAATTATTTTTGGTCACACTTTGTCAACTAATAATTAATGTATAAATATGCCTTTATTAACTTTAGGGTTTTGAAATATTTTATAAAAAGTTTCTCCTCTAATCTCAATATAATCCTCTAAAGCGTTGCTTTCAACTAATTTTCCTCTTCATAAATAAATTTAAATCAAGAGGATCCTTCCTCTTATCCCTCCGTATTAACTCGTTGTTGGTTAGAGGGATTCCTAGACCTTCCTAGTTATTTTATCCGTTTATTTGGTCTTATCCTTTTGCGGTTTCAATGCCATAGTTGTTATACCTTATTCCGCGAGTTGAAACGGTACCGAAGTTCTTAGAAATCCACCTAGGGAAGTATCAAAAATCGCGCTGTAAGAGAACGTTTCGGTTTGCGTCACGGTGTCTATTTGGTCGCACGCTTCGTCGTACTTCCCCTGAACCGTTGAAGCGTCGAGATTGATGTTTGGTTTCGGGAGTACGTCGACTGGAGAGTGGATCTCCGTGAGTGGAAACCCCTGTCCCGGACTTCGCCAATGTGTTTCCGTGGGTGGCCCGTGCTCTCTTATGGATCCACACGCTGCAGTGAGTTACAGAGAGAGCTCTTTCTTTTTCCGCCGGCGTCGATGGTCCTCCTGGTTAAGTCCCCGGATCGGTTGGTGAGGAAAGTGGATTCGTGTCCCAAGCGAGGGTTCTCCTTCGTTTAGGCAAACGTTAGATAGAGCTAGGTGCAGGGATTTTTGCTCAAATCCAAATAGAATTTCCTCTTCTAGAAAATGGATCCAAGATCGAGGGCACGTACGATATTTGCTCGGTATTCGCCTTGTAATTAGGTTGGACTGTAACTAATCCTCGCCTTGAAAAGTACAGGAAAAGTGTTTTTGTAGCTCAAGCGTCGGAATTTGCATATGGTGCGCTTTAATTCTTAAGTGCGAGACGATGAAAATTTAAACTTGAGATCGCATACAAAAAGTTCAATTTAAAGTTTGGTGAAAGATATTTTTCAAAACACAAAAAAATGTTACACAGTCAGTCATCAGAAAATATTGTCTCTCAGTATGTTTCTTCTTATGATATATTCCTGTAAAGTTTCTTTTATATCATTTGATAATTCATTAAAGATTGTTTTAGAAAATTTTCTTCTCATCCGCCCGAAAAACAGAGGAATAGTGGAATGAATTTAATCGATTTAATCGTGTGATTTTAGAAAAAAGTAATGTAAGCGATTTTCGGAAACGCAGCAGTTCTGTCATAGTAGATTTACACAATTATTCTGTCGAACCGTAACATTTTGTTGTTGATAAAAATATTTGCCTCGGTTTTTGATGACCCACTCCGTAAGTTTGTAAATAATACGTACCTCCATTTTATGCATTTTTATAGGTCCCATGTCACCTCCGTCTAAGGAATTACAAGTAAGTAGTTTCCACAAGAGGTAAAAAGTTGGAAATACTCTGTTTTATGTTACGTCCCGCAATTTAAAGTAATTACTCTCGAAATATTTTACAAAAGCTGCGGTAGTACCCGTCTCAGAACGTGAGAAGTGGGACGGAGACCAAGAGGGTAATTCAAACCCCTCATTAATCCTCTCTCTGTCCTACTTCTAGGACATAAATCCTACTGGGGTTAGGAGAGTTTTTTTTTTTCTTTGGCGGAAAACCTTGTGAATCTCAAATCCGTGTTGTGAATACTTCTGCGGCATTCTAATTTAAACGGTCACACGGAGAGATTGTAAAAAACGATGTGAAATCGGAATCTTCAGCCATGTGGCTTTTATTAAACTCTGCGAGGGTGGTCAAGGAGGTTGCAGTATCCTTTTACTGACCTTGTTAGCTGTTGGTTCAAGTCCAGCTTTGCGTGCCGATTCTTTTATTTTTCCTATCGCCTGTTACTTTCGCTGCCTCAGCGCTGTAATGTCATATTTGAAGACTTATTAATGCCATTTAGGCCTTATCGGTAAAACAAAACCATTTTTATTGTAAATTTGCTGTATCAAATTCTCGTGTCTATGCATTCCCTTTTCACTCTTGATTTCATTTTTAGAAGCAAGTTACGCCATTAAATGCTCTGCAATTTGCGTTTCCTCAATTTTAGGATGTAAAAATGATGTTGTACGAAGAGAGAACTATTGTGGGATAGCAGATTAATAATGTTTTAGACTTATTCCGTAACAGATAGCAGATGCGTTGTTGCCTAATGGATCATATCTCCTTTGTGGTACCTTTATTTCGGAATTGAAATCACCCTCGCGTTTAAAAGGAAGATAAAAACGTGAAATTTTCAGAAAGGAAACTAGTCTAAGTTTGAAAGTTTCTAGCTCATGCTCCAGATTCATTTCGATTCCGCACATATTTCCATCGATCCCCCATTCGCTCGTCGCTCGCCCCATTTTTATTATCCCATATTTCTTCTTTCTCTTCATATCTTCAAACGCAGATTAATGAGTTCCTAGAAATATCCTTCATTCCTTTCATAACTTTTCTTACGTTTGATTTATTTCTTAAACGTGCCGTAAGAATTATCACCTTGGAAAGTAGACGTTTCCCTCATTTTTCACTCATTTACAACAGGGGTCTCCAAGATACGGCCCGCGAAAGGTTTTCATGTGACCCGCGAGCAAATTACTTGTTATGTTCAGGTCACCCTCATGGCGTGATATTAAATATTCTTATTTTGTTATTTTCTTTAATTTCTTCTATGTAAATTATAATAGGTATTCTGACATATAAAACCTGCTTCTGTTATTTATTTTTAAGTATAATACTTAATGTATATGAAGACATCAAATCCTTAACATTCGGCCCTCCTGGCTCTTGTACCTTATGCAGCCCGTCTCTAAAAATGCTTGGCGATCCCTGATTACACTGAAACGCTCTCTTTGGGCATGATTCTTTCGTGGATATTCAATCTTATCATTCAGTTTAATTCCTTTCTCTATCGTGCAATGAAACTCATTTTACGCGTATTTCTTTTTATTTGGGAAAGACATGGATTTCGCACTATGAAAATACGACCTTCAACGTGCCTTCCAGTTTTTAATTTGAATCGTCCTCGTTTCAATAATCATCTAGAAATGGGCTTCTCTCACTCGTGTATATCTTCAGAACTCCTCTTATGATGACCGATGGTTAAGATTCGTAAAATTAAGCGGGTGAACATTTTAATATTACATGCTCATCTGCGTGTGTCTTGTTTTTCGATTGTGAATGCTTATCGTTCCATGCGCTGCCTTTTATAGATTTATCACATTTCTTTATCTGAGGTGGCCTATATACTCATACTATGTTTGAATTCGACGGCTGGGAAACCCCAGCGGGGTCCGGCTGCTAGCTGCCAGGTGTATTTACTCACGAATATATGTGCAGAGTGCTTAACGCGAGGTGTACCTATTACTTCCAGTAAAATTTAGACGTAGATCATTCGCGTTTGCTCAGTTCCATCTGTAACCCATATTTTATGTGGTAGAGCATCTAAATCCCGCCTCCTGCAAACCAGACACGAGCCGGATTTTTTGAAATCCCGTATTTTTCGTGGGAGGAGTTTACACTTGGCACGTTCTAGGGGAGTAAGAGAATATCTCCCTTTTCCAGTTAATGATGCAATAAACTATGCTGGTAATCGCAAATTATTTCCTTTCCTCTTAGGTTTTGGATTAAAAAGAATTCAAGAAATAGCGGATTTTTTATGTTTGAAAATGTGCTATCAACATTAATAAGACGGTCGGAGTTCAACTGTTATTTTAAGTTTCTTCGTTGATTTCCTCATCTGCGTTATTATTGTCAGTGTTAATACTTAAATTTTTAAAATAAAAAAATACCGTCTTTCTTAGCCGTTATAATGAGGTTCTGTATCTATATTCAGGACTCCTACGAAGTCTTATGATTTTTTCAACATTGTTTTATCTCATAACAGGTGATGTTTGTTGTATGAACGCCCACTTAGGCGTCATTGAACAAAAATTGACATCTTGGTCTAAAACTTTTATCTCTTTATGACTCATATGATACTTATCTATTACCTATCATGTAACTACATAATTAGGGACAACGAGTTATTACGTAAAACATCCCTAATCAAATAATTTTTAAATGTTTCTGTAACAATTATATATAATTTTCCCATAAAAATCACTTAGATCCAGAATAGCTTTAAGGTAATAGCATTAATATTATTGTTAATTTTCATGTAACGTTTGTAATCATGTACTTAACATGTTAGGTTGTCTTCACTTATCACGTACATCGTATTATTTCCTACTTTGCTGTGTTTATTAGATAATTTATCATCTTAGTATATTCTCTACGACGTTAAAGCATTCAAAAATGGATCACCTAACAACACAAAAAGTTTGCGCGTTTAAATCCTCCAGATTATGGACCAAAACCTACGGGTTGAGAAGGTCTTACAGTTAGTAACCCTAATTGCCATATACATCTCAGATCCTATCCTTTTTTATTCACTGTTTTCCTTTAAATCTTTCTCGTCCTCCCTTCCTCCTCTCGACAGTCCTTCGCTCCTTTTCTGCCACTTTTCTTTCCTGTTGATCTTTTCCCTTCCCTTCTCCAGCGCTCTCCGAAGAGAGTATCTTCCCCGCACTCCGGGAGCGCGGCCTGCAATTTCAATTTTCCATGACAGTGCACGATGGAGAGGATAGGGGAGAAGGGTTTCCCAGGTTCAGGAAAGGCTTGTGGGAATGGCGAAGTTGAGAGGCCGGATGAGTGGGAGGGAGAAGCTTCCAAGAGATAGGTTTTTGGTGTAGATGTGGATGGAAAGATGGTGACTTAGCAGCGATAGGAGAGAGCTGATTTTTTTTTACGTTCCGAGGTGATTGAGAGCTATACGCTCGGGAGCGCGAGTGTTCGGGTCTAGATGAATCCGGAAAAAGTTCGCACTCAACGTCATTTAGGGAGAAAGGTTTTTTTATTCCCTTTAAAATTTTGGGAATAAATTTTCGTTTCCGGCCAGCCTGCGAAAAGGTTTGAATAACCGAGATTTATTCGGAGGATGTGGATTTCGTGGGCCCTTCCCCCGTGACGTCACAAGGGTGCGGAGTTGATTTTCGCTCGGATTATCCCTTCAGAATTTCATCTGATCTGGAATGTTGAAAGGATTTCCGTACGCTTACCTTTTTCTCTTTCTGTAGCGTGGAGAGGTCTATCCGGGTATTTATTTTGGATTTTAAACATGAAACATAAAAATGAAACCCGGTTTTGAAGCCATGCTCCTCGAATTCCTCCGTTAGCTTCTTGTTTTTCTCGGGCAATCATTTCATCGATAGTCGAAAGCTTTAGGTGAAGTTTCGTTAAATTATACTTCCTTTTTATCGAGTATTTATTTCTCCGCTCTCGAATTTCTTTTGATTCCAACAGACTCTGTACGCTATATTTTTATGAAGTGCATATATAATTTCGACGTCGTTTAAAGCCAGGATTTGTAAAGGATTTATGGTAAAGTCAATTGACGAAGCTTTAACTTTGTGGACCCCCATACTCAGTAGTATGATGAATAACTAGGTGCAAGTTCCACGTGAAGAAATACTTAAGTGTGTAAACCGGATTCAAACTTCACAAGCCCCGAAACTGAAGATGAACTACATAGTTAAGTTTGAAACCAGTCGCCATGTAAAAGTATTTCTTTTCGTGGAAATTACCCTAGTTATTTCATCAGGCTCCCTTTATGGTAAAGGTTTGGTGTTTAAATTCCACTGAAGTAATTCTCTTAATTATCAAAGGATGTCTAAAATTTACATTTTTACAGTAGTATTTAATTTATATTTGCCCTACGCGATTTATTTTTCTTATTATCCGCAGCTCGGTAACTCTGCTATGTCTATAAAGTATTCAGCTCGAAGGTCAGTTGGGACCTCATCCTCGGTATCGTCAGCTACGGAAAGCTAGAAGAGGGAAATGAGGCTTACTAGCCAAGATGAGGAGTGAGGTAGTTTGCCCTTGGTTTCCTCAGTGAGCCAGAATGCTATAAGCAGAACATGCCCACGTTAGTGAAGCAAAAAGACTCTATGAGTAAAACTTTTCGTAACATTGCGTAAGGAGAAACCTGTATTAATGCTATTATTCAGTATAACTCGTACTCAGAAGATTTTATATCATCATATCCATGAATAAGACTGATGTGAGACAAAAGTAAACAAAATATAGTTTTCTCTGTCCCGTACGAAAAAAAATATAAATATTTCACTCATCAAGATTTGGTAGCAGGAAACTCTGCGATAACAAAAGAAAATTAAAATACTCTTCTGTCAAGAAATTTCGTTGTATTTTATATAAGAATTTTTCAATTACGTTAAGAAATTCTTTTCTAAAGATAAACGAGTCATGAGTGATCAATGTTTCGGATAAACTTGTTTGTAGCTTATATTTAACCTACATGCTATATGTGAGCAAGTAGGGTTGTCCAAAATGTTAGCCAATGTTTCACCTTCGAGAAATCCGGGCTCACTTGAACAACCCTAATCTTCCTTTCCGCTATTTTTAGCCCTCTCATCCGAAGGAATAGAGCCCTGACAGGCCTGTCCGAGCTGCGTAATCTCTCCACTCATAAAATACTTTCCGGGCTTAATAAAAGGATACATTTCTCTCCTCTCACAAATGGAGGGAATGGAGTAAGGAGGGCTAAATAAGAAGGGAAGCAATAGGATATGGAGAGGGGTATAGTGGGTGAAGAGGAGTCTCAGACAGGGGAAAGAGATGCGGGCAGCAGCGTGATCCGATGAAGAGGAGAAGGAGGGATGGAAAATGATGTCTCTTCTATTCGGTTTTTTTATGGGGAAAAGTGGAGAGGATATGGGGAAGGGGGCGTGTCTGGCGAATGGTGATGAGTTGGACGGCCCTCCGGACTTCACGATGAGGGGCTGTCTTAAGGGGGGAAGCGTGAAGAAGGGGGCTATAGGAAGCAGGGCTATGGAGGGTTTAAAAACCACGGCCCTTGCTCAAGTTTCGCTAGTAAGTTTCACAACTTAAAGTTTTAAACGCGATTAGATGGTACTACATACATTGCTAAAAAAGAACCGTTTTGTCTCAAATTTGTTATTCGTTAAATATTTTTCCATGGTAATGATTGCTTCATAAGTTTTATTCAGATTTATCATGGATTGATAAAAGCAGTTATTGTCCATTAAGCTCTCTAAGAAGCTCTTGACTCTTGACTGATTGAACTTCTTTCAGCGTAGGTCCTTTCGAATTTGTACGTTCTCATGAGGAATCAAACCCTTGTCTTCCTATATGAAGACATTTATGCCAATCGATAACCACGATTAAGAATTTTATTCTGAATCAATTCTTCGACTTCGAAACAGATATTTATCACATAAGGAAAAAGATGATTTTCATAAATTTCCTGTTTTCTCGAATTTCTTAGGGCGAAAATAATTCTAATTCTATTTTGGTCAGAACGGGAACATTCAGTTAAACTTTAGACTGTTTCATCTCCTTTGGTAAAAAAAGACACCTTAGTCTCAGTCCCGCCATAATATAGACGATTTACAATTGTCATTACAATAACCAACCCAGGTGGCGTAGGGATTAATATCCTCGCCTAAGGTTCATGGGTTAGATTCCTGTTAAGGATATTAATTTTTTAATATACCGGAGTTTGTTGTAAAAGTGGTCTTGTTAAACTATAATTTTTTTTAAGAAGACGAGATTTTTATTATAATAATTAGATTTTTTTAAAAAGTCATTCCGATTTTAGACGCAGAAATGAAAGAAGAAAAGCCTACCGAGTGGGAGGCTTAATTCTGCGTCTAATTTCAAGCATGTCAACCATGCGTTTTTCATTGCTTACCTTTTTTGATTTTGACTTAATTTGGTTTCACGACTAATTTATTTTAGTTTCATTCTGATATATTCGTGATCAGTTAGTCATAGCGCAAACTAAAGGAGTTTTTTTTCCAAAGAAATTATCAGTCCGTTCGTGATCAGAGGAGAAGTAATAGTCCAAAGTTTAACTGGAGAAGACTTCCACATGTAAGGAAGAAGTGAATCTTATACCTACCTGCATCAGGGACATTTGTGCAAGTTTAAAAAGAGAAGGGTTGCAGCCTCAGTTGTAGAGTCCTGTTTGTTAAGAGGGGAGTGTAATCGTGGGAGCAGAAAAAAGAATGGAGTGTCGGCGAAAGGGGTTGCGGACATTAAGAGAAGCGATGGGGGCGTGCATGCGGAGAAGGTCGTGCGAGCATATATATGTAAGTGTTGCAGAGAAGAGGGATTAAGGGGAGCGAAATAGGTCCTCATTCTCCGGACATTTCAAGGGTAACTGGTGAGTGCATAGCGACCTCTCCCCCTTTTCTCCTTCAATGGAGTCTTTGAAGGAATAAAAAGTCGTCTGCGGAAGCTATTGCGGCGCCTTTGAAAAGACGGCGCGAGAAAAAAATGCTCTCCGAATTCTTTGAGGAATCCCGTGATTATCTTTTTCCGTCCCTTTGACCTTACGGATGAATGTGACGGAAATGTTTGTCCTAAGCAGAAGATAATTGAGGCATGTATTAGTCATACTGTTATAGCAGCGATTCAAAGGTGGCCCTTTCCTTCCTCGTGTGAGAGACGGTTTTAGTCATCAGCAAGGAGTGTCCAACTCGAGATCCGTGGATCGCATGCAGCTCCTTATTCGATTCCGTACTGCCCAATTGTATTCTCTCCTGACAGTTCCGTACAATTCTTTATCATCAGGCGAGTTGTATCGCAAAAAAGGCAATTTTGGCTGTGACGTACTGTGTAAACAAAGAAAACCATGTTACCTTCAAATGTAGAAAAAACTTGATGTGTGTTCGTCATTGTTGTTTGAAAATGGAACGAATTACATTACCCACTGCCCGTGAAGTCATTATAGGATCGAATTAGGCCCAGTGGAGTGATACCCTTTAGAATTCCTGTCTCAAGCCGTAATTGTTTCTGGATTACGGAAGGGAAGGAATCGAGAAAAATTGAGGAGGTAATCACTACAAGAATTACAAAATTCGTTACAACGGTTAAACTTTTCAATCAATTATTGAAACCACATAACCTTTTCAATTACAATGAAAGTTATGTTCACCCTCTTTCAGCAGCCTCAACGAGGTAGTACATGCGAGAACTGCCGTGGCAGAGGGCGGAGAGCTACTTCGGAATACAATGGTTTCAAGTAGAAAACATAGACGTACCTTTTTAGTTGGTTAACGTGAGGTTTTCTTTGGTAAATGCGAATTATCTACATAGCTAAGGTATAAGCGATTACAAAAACCAATTGATTCTCTTTGAGGAGAGCGTCAGAGAATGTATACACACATAAAAATGAGTCGATATACTGTCCTGCCTGCAGTGCAAATGTGAAATGCCATCCTGATGCAAATAAAGGCCATCTTTGTCGAAGCACTCCCAAAAATTCATTATAGAAAGATGAGAGCAAATCTGAGCGGAAAGAAAAATCAACGCACGCAACTTGCGAAATTCTCGAACGCTGGTTATTCATTACGAGCGGCGAAGTAGAATACATTATCAGTAGAAGATGACCGTCTGTTTGAATTCCCTCGCTTTTATTTGTCTAGAAAACCTTTTGGTGGAAATCGGAGTAAATAGAATATGACTCGAAATCGGTCCGGTGGAATTTTAGAAATTTCTAGTATCGAAGGGTGAATCTTGTCGGAATTGGTCCGCTTCCAAGAGGAAGAGCAGACGAAACGTAATGAAACGTTCTTTATCTCTGTGACCGTCTCTTTAAAGTAACACACGCTCCCTCGTTTAGTTTCGTTCTTTATTCACGGTGTTCACCGGAGTTAATTTTCTTAAGAGGTCCTGGGAAAGACATCGGTGGGAAGACGGAGTGCTAAGGTGCGATATTTTTATCGTGTTATCGAAATAAATCCCTTCTTATGGAATTTTTACGAGGTGTACATTTCGTCGGGAAGATAACGGCTTTTTAGAAAATTACTTGCTAAGAGCACCGAGTGTTGTTGATTGTATGGTTCAACTCGTCGTATTGTTGCGGGAAATACAGTTCTCATTTTTTTTGGAGTCACTTACTCGAGGTCGTACGTCAGCGAGGTTTTGAGATAAACTTCAGAATTTCAAAATGTTTATCCCAGTAGATGTTTATCTCGCAATTTTCCCATTTATCTGAGGCAGGAAGAAATTGGGAGTGAAAATAAATCAAGAGAAAGGGCTGCAAGAGGGTCCTTAAAATTGCGACGAAAGTACATTTTCGCATGTGTGGATACATCGAGGAACGCTATCTTGAAATTCTCTTCAGTTTTTTTTGGTGCAGAAACGTCTTTAAAATTGCAATTCGAGTCCGCCTTTGGATGAGTGTTGGAGTTGAAAAATTCAGATGGGGAGGTGTTATATGGTCGTGGAATTGCACTCTGAGAAGGGTGTTACAATTTGGTGAGCATTAAGGAAAACACTAGGATACGTACATATATTGAATGCCTGAAGAACATTCTCGAAAGCTCGTCTTTATATTGTAGCCTTTCTCCCTGTTGGGATTTAATATAAGCCCGATCTCCTTGCGACAGCTGTAAATTCAATGTCAGCCTCTGGGTTATTTCTTCTGTGATTATTTAAATGAGTTAAAACTACGTCACTATGTGAATTGTATCGCTTTTGGGAAAATAAAAGTGATCAGTGTTTATTGGTGTAAGCAAACTCATCATTTATCGTCTTATCATGGATCACGAGGAAGAGTTGCATAATTTGTATTTATTCGAACCCTTATGGTATTATATCACCAAATCTAAATTATGTATTGTTGGGAAGTAATCATTACCGGATCCAAGGGGATGGCGAAGGGATTTCCCCTTCCCATCTCACCCTTTCTTTGACAAGTAATTTACCTTGGATGTGACGAGGAGCTTTGATTAAAATATGATTATGATCTACGATCACTACGTCTACTGCATTTATCACATCAAAATGGTATTCATAAGTTTATTGGAGATGATTTCATAAGGAAATTGTTTAAACTGCCTCCCCATTGACACGTTTATAGATCTTTCCCTTGAATTAATACAAATAATGATACTTCCAATCACTTTTCGTTCAATTAATTGATACAACATATTGGTCCCAATGTTACGAAAACCAGTAAATTTGGTTTGTATAGGTGAATTAAACATTTATAAACATCTGTTCTTTTCATGTTGGGAGTTTTCTTGGCATTCTGATTCAAAATGTACTGAATGTTTACAAACCTAAGTAATTCATATGAATCGTAGTTAAATGCACGAAAGTGAAACATATCGTTTTATCATTATAACACGAATATGGTCTTACTGCACTGGAAGATCAAGTTCAAGCGTAACTTAAATTGCACAGCATCAGGGAAGACTTCTATTCTGATTTGACCGACTTCGTAAATTATTCGTAATCTACTGAAAGTTTATAGCGATACGTGTTGTTAATGAGAACGTTCTAACGAGATTTTTCTTTTTAATTTCAGGTAAGACGGAGTTGCTTCACGGTCTTCCGCCTCTTCTTGGTGCAGTTCGATCTTCACGAAATAAACTGTTAGAAGTTAAATGATCCTGTAAGTAATCGAGGAAATTATTCCAAAGCATGTTTTGGCTCCCAGTTTCTCGCTGGAGTTGGTTATCTAGTGAAAATTTTTTTTTATCCTCAGGGAAGTGATTATGACGCTTCTGAAACGATTATGGAGCGCTTTATTTCTGAACCTCCAACCGTCTTGTTTTGAGAAAACTCTTTCCTTAATGTCCTCGTCTATATATGGAATCCAATCATCGACACGATTTCATTCGCCTCGAGCTAAAGATTTGTATATTCTAGATTTCATCCCATCTCTGAATCGATAATAGAGATTAATGTCGCGATAGAATCGTGACGACTTTCGGCAAATATTTTGTGGAAAGCTTTGGGAAAAGTGCCACTGATTGAAATCAGAAATGCCGTTGGGAGTTTGGATTTTCTGATTCCTCTCATGTTGTCATTCCATTTTTGTGACCTCTTGGCAAAATGTATTTATGATATATATATTCATGATTATTTACCTTTTTTAGTCCATTTAGAATTGAATGTAATTTCGAATGAAATTTAGGCACTCGTTTAAATTAGCTATATTAAAAAATTCATAAAACCATCAAAAGAATCTTTTGATGATTTTAGGAGTTATGCTGAATAAATGCTAAATAGTGCCGACGCCAAATAAAATATGAAGGATATTTACAAACTGAGAAGCTTTATGCTTATAAAAACTAAAATAAATATAAAATTGTTAATCAAGCGATCATTGGCCGTATCTTAGTGTAATGAGGCGACTATTAAAATCAACTCTTTCATAGGTTCATAGGTTTTTGGAGGGGTTTCCCTACCGTCCTTGGGCAAATGCCGGGCAATCCTATGTTTAATATGTTATGCTCCCCTCCAGCACTGCCACCTGGCTAAAAGGCCAAATTGCAGTGAAGATGAAAATAAATAAATAAATAAATATTTGCCTGCAATCATTCAAACGGTAACAAGGGTTGTGACCGGGGACCTCTGTTGGTACGCCAATCGCTACCTACTTACACCACCTAGCCCGGATAAAATGTAGAAATAAATAGTATAACTGCCCTTAGATAGGGATAGCAAACGAAGTCCTTCCTAGTATCGATACATCGGTGATTAATCCCTAATCTCTTAAGAAGATTAAGAGTTCACTTTGTGGATTAATCTTGGACTGACCATCACTTGGGAATCTTATAATTTATCAGTTAAAAAAATACAGTTTCTTTGGCAACCGTGAGTTAAATTTAGAACTGAAGATTTATCTTCTTAGGCTATACATTTTGTTTTGTCGAAATTTCACCATATCCTTAATGTCTTCGGCTTACACATTGTTTGCTCGGTATTTAGCTTAAGATGGCTACGAGTTATCTTTGCAAGCCCATGCTTTCGCAATATTACGAATTATAAATGCCATTATTTCATTCGGTGTATGAAATAAACGCATCCGTTGTTTGGTCACCATGAGGGGATATCAAGAGTTAGTTCAACAGCGTGACGTTGCGGAAATCTGCAGCGAAGAATCGTATAGGTAATCGCACTAAGTTCGAGAAATGTCTTCCCTACCATGTAAGGATAGTAGACGCTCTCGATATCCTTCACTCCGTGTATAATCTTCCGCCGTCAGCTATTACCTGTTGTAGCGATCACTTTTGAGTAGCATGAGAATGTTGGAATAGAGAGAAGAGGAGGGAAGCGAAAGAAGAGGCTGCTAGGAAAGATCGCGGTAGACGCCCACTATAAATCTCTCCTCCATCTAGGAGCGGCCAGGTCACTATATCATCCGAAGATATAACACACATGTACGGCGCGCCCTACCACTAATTAACTCGCCGGGGGATTGAACCTGAAGGCAAGGCAGAAAGGAGCCGGGCTGTTTGAGAAGCGAGGGAAGGAAATGATTAAGGAAGGACTTCTCCATCCTCGTACCCTATCCCTCCTCCCGGGAATAAATAAATTACGTAAATGAGCAACTAACAACGTGACTAATCTCCCAAATTATCATGTATCGAATATCACGCAACATGACAATCTCGCATGTTATTTGGGAATTACAGTTGTTGCGAGCTCATCGTATCTTGCTTTCTGTTTATGTATCAATAAGCACATATACATTTATATATTACCTCACGCCGAAAGGCAGCATGCAGGATATTTGTGTTGATGTATACGTAGGATAGTGGGCACGTAATCGGATGTGATTTTGCTGGTCGAAACGAAGAATCGATGGATTCGTATTACTCCGTAAATTGGTATCTTTGTCATCTTCCGTGGAATCAGCCAGTATCTTCGCAGTCATCACATGTCTCCAAACCCATGTTCTTCCATTATTTTTTCTCTTGAGAGTTGTTGTTCGCGTCAACAAGTATCGAAGACATTTTCAGTAATGAAATACCGTATTTTTCCTTCATACCTAAGGTAAAGTAACGTATATCATGCGTTTCTTATACCCCTTTCCCCCTTTTTGATTCCCATTTTCCCGCTCCGTCTTGATAATAGTGAATTTCGCTTTCTGTGCGGGATATTATTAAATCGGAGTCCAGTTGTTCTTCATTTCAAGATATCTTCGTATATTTTGTAAAAAATGCAATTTTCAGCCTAAATGCATGATTTCTGCGGAGTATCCTTCAACTAGTAGGTCATTTTTCGAAGTTTTGCTTTCATAGTGCTTTTGTCGGCGAGGTATTTCAAAGATTTTTCATAGATTATCGTATATAAAGGTGCAAATTTGGATTTTGATGCAATATTAATGTAATCCAACTGCCAGATCTGCGAAACCAATTAACCTTGGTGGCTTCTTTGCCCCGTGGTTCGTTGCACTTTCTAAAGTTCATGTAACGTCATGTAATTGTTTGAATTTCACGGACATTTTATTGTTTATATGGAATTCGCAATGATTTTTTGCTAAATATTCATTTTTTTTCGTATTCTTCCCTCATAAATGCGAACCGAAGCTAGTCGACGTACAATTTACGCAGAGTATGTTCTGAATTTAGAATTAAATTTACCTTTAAGATTAAGATTCCGAAGCAGCTTAATGCACGGATATCTCATTTCAGTATTTTTCTAAAGGAAGGTCATAGGGTTCATCGAAGCTTTCATCCAGCAATTGTCAAACTTAAGGATTTTTGTCAGTGATACTACTTTAGAGGATTGCTTACAAATTAGTTCTGATTAGACGCCGTATGAGCCCGAACTATGAATCCGCATGAATTTGTGAAGGTAAGGCAATGTAAAATATTTGTAAATATAATCATTTGTGGACGCTTAAAAATGTTTTCGGACATCTTCTCGAAGATCGATTGAGTGAAGTAATTTTTTATCTAATTATTGTCCTAAGGAGATGTATTCCTGCTTCTACCTCTACTCGGTTACTATCCAGCCAAACGGTGCATCGGAAGAGAAGAAGGTATAGTCATTCCCCTCCTCTCTGTACCCCTTTCCTTTACCTCTTCCTTCCTCATGACACGGAACTCCAGTCCTAATCATTGGGGGATCCTCGTTCCTTCCTCCCTTCATCCGTCACCCAACCCTTCACCTCGACTCCAAGTAAGACTTGGACAGGAGTAGCTTCAGCCAAAATAATCAGCTCTCTCCCTTTCTCCAAGTTGCCGAGGGAATCTTTAAGAACTCCCTCCGCAAACCAAAAGGGACGGAGAGCGGAGAGGGCTATTTACCAGGAGAATCCTCTGTTACGGGATACTGTGGGGTGGGAATTCTTTGGGGAGGATGATGGGCTTTGGTGAGATAAGGAGGGAGGGGATTTTGAGAGGGATATGGGAACGAATGAGGGACGTCTTTTTCTGCCGAGAAAGGGAATGAGATTGGGAAGCGATAGTCACATGGGGCCAGGACCAGTTTCAGACAATAAGCAAGTGAGGCAGGCGCAAGGGGGTGGTCTGTCTTATTAACATTGCGTACCTCTTTCTTAGTAGTTTAAATCTCACAGCAAGTGAAGATACTTTTAGAGGTGTATGAGAAAAATGAGGAATAGTCTATGATTTAAAAAGGGTTCAGTACATATCATATCTGCGAAATAATCTTTCCCTAGCATTTCTATTACTATTATTAGTGTAAAATCCCTTGCTGCTACTAGGTGCAGGCTGTCAAAACAGAACATAGATACATACATTTGACAATTTACACAACCTTTGAATGTAGTGCGTGAAAGCATACGAAGAAGAAAATGTTTCAAAGACTTTTGGGGTGATAATTCCCGCTATTCCCAGTGATTTTTATCCAAAATTTTGAAAATTTTCTTTTAGCCCATTTTCATAAATAAGTTATATTTAGTAATTTAATTAGAAGTAAATAATTATTTATCAGGTCAAAATTTAAACAACCAACAAGCGAGTAGGGATGCTTTCAAATGTCAGTGGTCCATGTAAATGCAAATCTCTGACCATCACGAGCCGTAGGTGTGCCGGGATGCGGGCTGAAACCTTCTGTGACAGGGTTGCTAAAATTCTGAAGACTAGTTCGGTGGTTCGGGTGATTTTCCGCTTGTACAGAGGCTAAAAGGGTTCATTACTCGGGTCAGGCTGGGTAAAGTAGAGAGAGAAGTTCGTTCGAGTTTTATAGTCTCTATGATGTTTTATCCCATCGAGTGGAAACCGTAAGTGCTGACGGGGCCCGAGCATTGTCTGGGAAATTGGCTCAATTCTGAGAAGCGTGAGGGGTTAGCGGAGATGAGGATTTAATGGGGAAGGGGGTCTAGATCGATTCTTGTCGAAAGTAGTGATTTCTTGTTACCAAGCGATTTTTGAAGTGGGGAGGACTGCTGTCGTTCGCGATTGGAAATTCGGTTTCACGTCTGCGGAATCTGGCATAATCCACTGCTACTTGATGAACAAAGAAGGAATTGTAATTGGTTTCCATTTTGATGCACATGAGACGTTAATATTTTTGAGCAAGTAGCGTAACGAACTACAGCGTTTCTAGTCGCTAAGGAAGAGTGTCGCGAAAAGTCTTAATTCTTAAGTCGTAATGTCAATATGAAACGTCACATAATATCAGCAAAACCTTAATGCGACAGTAACCTCGTTCCGTCGTTGGATAATACAGCCCGTGTATAGGAATGCCACTCTAGGCTGAGGATACTCGAGTTAAAAAAATTCTTTAATAATTCTTGTTTTTCCGCCATTCCTTACTCTTCGGGGTATGTTTTATCATCTTTTTTATCTGATTCGGTCTTATACGCCTTTCCAGCCTTTATATCAGAAAGAATTAAGAATATAATGTAACGTATAGATGTGTATATTTTCGAATATTATATATAGATATTTTCGAAGAATAGAAGCATCAAAAGATGAAAGAAGTATGTTATTTGCCAATACAACACCTGTTTCAGGCTTACCTGGCAGATTATTGAAACGTATGATACATACATTTTCCGGAAGGAAAGATTCTTACCTAACGCTTTCGAATGCAGGCTTTGGCATTCTCGAAGCCTTACTTTTGTCATCCTTGAGAATCAAACATCATACTCACACATACATAGACTGAATTTCTCAATTAACCGACGAAAGTATAGGAAATGGACCCCAAATGAGAGAAAAATCAGCATTTTTTTGCCTCTAAGAAGCTACGAAGTATGGGAAATTTCGAAGAAAATACGGAAGAAAACTTAGTGTAGCGGTTTTTGCGAAGCACCATCTATGCATACATATTGATCCTCTTTATTCTCATTTTTGAAAGGAGAAGAAAGATCCGAAACTTTCCTCCTTATACGACCGCAGTCGTGAAGGATAACGACGGTCCTCTTTAGAGCCATCCCTTTAAAACGCCGCCCTCGGAACAGATGGGAGAATAAAAAAATGATACGCTCAACTCGAAAAAAAGCGAATCGGTAAGTAATTGCTGTCTAGATTTGAAGGTTGTGGTAGTCTTGAGAGACTGAAAATCGGAAAGCGATCTCTTGCGGGGAGTATGAAGGCCGTAGAGGGAAAGATATGGAGCGGTTGAGGGTGGATGCTAGCGAAAAATCGAAAAAAGAACGTTAAGGATGCTAGGCGAAAGTGGAGGGAGGGACAAGCCAATCTGGCGCATCCATTCATCCATTTTTTCTCTTCCCTTTTCTTCGGAAATGAATTCGGAAAGAATCCGGCTCGGGAAAACTCTGCATTGATTAGGAGAACGGGTTTAATCCTCGGCATTTCCCCTTTAATCCATTTCCGCGTCGGATGAGAAGAGCTCCCAGCAAAAGGCGCTATTGGCGTCTCTGGCCCGCAGTCTTGAACGAGAACACATTACGCAAGAGCACTCCTTTGGCGTGCTTTTTCGTGCATAATACGGCAGCGTGCTTCCATCGTGGACTCCAATAAAAACGAATATCACTGGCGAGCCTCGTCGACGCTTTCTGTTTCCGGTTCAATCTAACATTGAGCCCGATTAAAGATTTGCGCTAGAAATTGAAGGTTAAATGGCTTCGACGTTCACGTGAGATATTTTCTCGCTCGTGGGTGCTATTAAAGGCGATCTTTCTCGACATTCTAAGTATTATATGACTGAGCCAAATGATCCTCCAGTAATAGTTTACTACACTTTGCATCGATAATTTCTGATTTTCTCAATAGTTTTGGGGCCGATTTTCTTGAAATATTAAATCATTGAAAAATGAGGGAAAATTTTGGTACACATATCATTTACTTACAACTAGATCAGAAAGGGATTAAATTGTGGAAATGTTATACGTTACTTGCGATTTGTTTATAATTTATGAGGCCTAGCGAGATTAGAAAATAAAAAATGCACCGCATTCATAACACTAGCGACATTGATTCAGCTGGGTGTCGAGATTTTTGCCCATTTAAGTTTCATCAGCGTAGTCTTTTTCTCTCCAGGGTCTGGAAGTAGTCTCATTATTGACCGAAAATGGTTTTGTATTAAATAAACCGCCGTAATTTTCGAAATGCTGTTTTTATTAAGAGATGTGATGTTATTTTTATCCAAATTGCTACATATAGCATGCGGTAGTATCCGCAGGTATTCACCTTAATTGGTAGTAATTCACCATTAGTTGAAATAATCAACCCTTGTATGTTTCTCATCGAAAATTTTGGAAATTGTCCTCAATCTCATTATAATCAACCCCTATGTTAACTCATGGTAGAGGGCAATTTAAAAGTTTCGGACGTCACTGTTAAAAATGTGGTTGAACGAATGAGCTTAGCAATAAAGTAGAGCCTAGGATTTGTGTATTCGTTACGTTGCGATAATCTTACTAATTTTTTCATCGTCATCGGAGAAGTAAAGCTGTGGGCATATCGTTCAGCTATTCATCCATTGGTGATTGGCAGAATTTTTCATTCGACGACGTAACGGTAAACATTGTGCCTCCACCCTGTTACATTGGCCAATCAGACACTGCAAGAAAAATTAGTGAAATAGATGCTTGAACTGGTAGCCGCTAAGATTCACATTTTCCGCGGGCAATACGCGAAAGTTCTTCCATCTTTTCTTTGGTAGGGCTCTTTTCCTACTATTATCTTTTACATTATATTTGTGGAAGGATGCCTGATGGATGACCTAAATACAAAGGATATTTGAGGCTGGCAGCGAAAAAACTAGGAGGATATCCTGGAAAGATGTCCTAGAGGACAACTCGCTATAGCAGTGAAGGAAGAAAATACGTGGCGGTAGCAGATTAACAAATTCTACTTTTGGCGCAACCCTGCCACACTCCAAAATTCGGTGCGGAGAGTAAATATGTAAAGCAGATAGTGCGGACGTAAAGGACGGCCTCAGAGGTCCCTGACTTGTTGCGGAAATGTTCGCGTCTCCCAGCAGTTCCAAGTGATTTTGTGTAGATTCAAAGGTAAAGGGCGTTGATTCGAGAGAAAGAGACGAGGCAAGAATATCGCCATTGTATGTCCCGAAAGCGCAGACTTGTCGAAATCCGAGTCGATTATTGCGTCAGAGAGTTCCCGATCGGGGTCGGACCCGCGCCAAACTTTCCTAACGAGCTGATCGAACACAATAAGCGAGGCGTCCCATTCGGTGTCGAGTGCACTTCTCCAGTACATACGCCCCTGCGAACTGAAAATACGTCAACTGGAGCAGTCAATTGAAAGAGAGCGGGTGGATGCACGCCACGGGAGACGGTGGCTTTCAAGGTTTTTGGCAGATTCCCGGTCTTCTTTCTTTTCGCGGGAATTAAGCGACCATGATTGCGGAACTGGAATCAGATCACGATTGGGGAATCGCATGGGTGGAGGGGCGTTGGGGAATTGCCGGAAGATGAGGGCAAGGTGTGTGGGGGATTTGCCAGATGGAGTGGGCGAAACGGGGTATGATGGGTAGCGTGTGTTTAGGTAGGGGAGAAAGGTGGGCGCCGGGGGAGAACAACCGAGTTCGGATCGATGGGTGGATCGAACAGCGACCCTAAGGCGCCTGGACACTTGTACCTTTCTCCCTTCAGCGCCATTCCTCCTTCATCATGTACATTCCTTCCTTCACGCCCGTGCTTTCTTTCTCGCACATCGCAAGTGGCAGGTATTTTTTTAAATTGTCCTCTCCTTTTTGTCGACGTCACGAGCCTCCGTGCCTTCCATCCTTTGCCCTCTTACAGAAGGGGTACTGACCTGACGCGTTTTTGTCTTTCCTTATTCCGGGGAGAAAGGACCTGGGCTGCGATTGTTTCCCGGACTGGAGAGGATGGAATTGTTTGATGGAGACATCGATCCGGGGTCGCGGGATGGTTGTTTATTTTTTCGCGCCGATTCGACAGACGGAATGCTGAGGTGTGCGGCGGTTGTGATTCTTTTATGTCTTGTCGATTACTTTAATCCTGGTGTCCTTCTCATTCCCGAGATCGCATTGGAATGAAAATGAGTTATCCAATTCGATCAGTGTCTTTCATCTAATTGGAGATCACCATATAGCTGATATTTAAATGTATTTATTACGAAGAAAAGTCTCTCTTACAACTGTCACCATTGACGATCGCCATGGTTACTTTAGCTCGCCTTCTTTTTTGAGTTTTTTGGTCCTAGGTTATTTCAATCTTGTTACAATTTAGGTAGTAGTGTTATTCCCTGATTTCTCAACGGTCGTTCGGTAATTTTATTTTCTTCGACGCGTCGATTCAATTCGGAGGAGGAAAGAAAGAGAGAGAAGCCGGAGAAATAAAATTTTTCGTTGGCGATTATATTTAATTTTAAATATAGGGTACATTTTACAGACGGCAAACTTTGGTCTTACGTTATCCGTTGAAGGAAAGGATATGAGGTGAGTACACACAATGATTCGTGCACATAGGAAAAATCGAAAAGGAACAGTCGTAATAATATATAAATAATGAAACCGGTACTCGAACCTGGGTAATTTATTTGCCCATGCTGGTCTATCCGTTGAGCTATCTCTCAGAATATTCACTCACAGTTTCGGAATAATATGTAGAGTGTTGTTGAAATTTTTATTCGTAAACTCGAGACTCTCCTGATTCGGCCTTTGAAATATTCATCTCGTTAGGACCGTGGAATATTTTTCTTTGAACAAGTGTCCTAATTTCTTTTGCAAAAGTTTCGGAGTTTCTATTCCTTAATAACAATTCCGAAATCAGACTCTTTGTCTCCATTTCGAAGATGGCTCTATTATTACTGAGTTTTATTGGTTTCCAAAGCTGGATCAGTGTTAATAAACTTTAAAAAATCTTTATTTTGGTGCAATATTTCTTCAAAATTGGTGCGGTACTGAAAAGAACAAAGACACCTAGTTCTAGTCGCTTGCTTCTTAATGTAGAGTACATATTGTAAGGGGAAAGTAACGAAAAGAAATGTTCTGAGTGGCAATATTCACCCGTTGTTAGTTCTGCTGGGTTTTCTCACGTTTATTTTTTCGCACATGGAAAAAGAGCTTTAAATGTCTCTTCCGGTTGGTTTAATCCAGAATTCGCGATCTTTTTTTTTAACTGTTCGGTTTCCCAGTTGAATTTATTTGGTTATAAGAGACGTGCATTAAGGCGGATTAAGATTTTAAGCTTCTTAGTACGACGTGGTGTATGGTTAGGGTATAGTCTAGGTACGTACTCATTTTAATCTCGCGATCTAGTTTCTTCTTATCCAGAACAATGAAGCTAGTACCCCAAGGGATTGTACTCTTAGCATCGTGGATTAAGAGAAGGGTCAGTTTTATGGTTTTATTTGTACGTGTTTGTATCGAATAGATCGCAAAGTATACATTTCGAATCCGTTGTTAAGATAGCTTTAAAGAGATCAAAGAAGTGTAAAACTTACGAATTTGCGGAAATAAATTAAACATAGCTATAACTGATTTTGGCATATCAGATATCATCAGAATCTTGGTCTTCCTGATAACGATTATGGCCTAGTGCATTGAAACCAGTCAACTTACTGATTGATTAGATATTGTGGAATTTGTACTAGTTTTATTCTTATTTTATCGTGGATTTCCTCCAAGAGTTGATTTCTAAGATCCTTTTTAAAGTTGATTAGTTTCTGGCGAGGGAAAAGACTTGATTCCATATGCATTTCAAGAGCCCACGGTTGTAAAAATACGCCTCTTAAACGAGCTCAAGTTGAAGCACCAACGTAATTTAGACATTTATTCAAGTTAAAACTCCTTGATGAAACTTACGGTGGACGTCGAGCACCTATCCATCTTCATTTCAAAAACCATTTCCTCGTCGGGCCATCCGTCCGCAAAAAAACGCTCCCCTCTTAAACGATATGACTTCACTAATTCCTTCTTAAGTTCTATTCTCCTTTCTTCGTCTCATTCCCCGCGTGATAATTTCCCTCCCCACCCTCTACAAACCACTCTAATTCTTAATTTTCTCTCTCCCCGGAAAATTCCAGCTCCTTTGTCTCCCGCTGTTTCCCTTATTCCAGAGGATTTTTTCTCCCCCTTCGGGTATTTCAACTCTCTCTCTCTCCGGCTGCAAAACTTCCGCCGCTGAATATTCCTCACCGCACGCAATTCGCGAGGCTGCGTGGAAATGCGCGAAGCGAGCTCACTCCAAGTCGTTTCCTTTAGCACCTCTTCCCCGTCTTTACCTTTCCACCCGATCTTTATCTCCAAGATGTTAATTACTGGTTTAGCCGTGAGGCGAGGCAAGGTATGCCTGTAACTCGTGGGTGGGATGCATGCGGCGCGAAGCTTTACACTCCGGAAGAGATGGTTTTGTGGCGAGGAAGAAGAGGGGGGTGGTGGTTTCGTAGGGGGGATGTAGGCGAGGAAGACGATGTGGTGGGAAGAAGGGCCCCGGGGCCACGTCGGCACCACCTTCGGCACCCTTCCTAATAATCAGCATCACCTCCCGTCTTTTTCCTAGGCCGCCTCCGGAGCATCTTTTTCTGCAGTCGCCCCTCTCATCTGCCGCAATCCCTCCCCTCCGCTAACCTCAACCCTTGCAACCTTCGATCAAACTCGCTGCTCTGCTGTTGTAGCAAGTGGCTCGCGATATTCAAGGGGCCTGTAGCTGGGCATGTCGTGTATACTGTTGACGTAAGGTTACGTGCGGATGTTCATCTGGGAAATTCCCATGGAAGTCGAGAGGAGGAGGGTGCTCGTCCAGGATTTCTCGGTTTCCCGGGAATATCTGGGTTATCCGGCTGGTTGATATTTACTCTGATATTTTTCTGGTGCAGTATGAATAAAAATGTATCTATTGACTTTTATATCAGTCAAGTCAGTCAAAAAATTTTATATCAGAAAATGTGAGGAGGTTTTATGAAGCGATGACTTTAAAGATGAAGAATAAATGGCGGCGCTTTTTTCCTGAAAGAACATGTCTGGGGAGTCTCCCCTTCATTACACTCTTTGTGCTTTGTGAATGCTAAGAGAAAAGGTATATTTCTCAGAAGAAATCCGCCATCGCGGTTTCTGCGTAATTACTTGGTCGTGGTTTCATGTACTTAATTTCACTTTTCCCAAGGCGGTTCCTATGTCCATCCTTCCACTATTTTATGGGTCTTTTGTAAATTCCCACGTCCTAAATCATCAGGCGACAGCTTCTGCGAAAGGGTATACCATAGAGTTAGATGTTGCTATTTTTAAAGAATCTCATTAAGTTATGGACAAACCCCTTTAGTTTTAGATTCATCAATCTTTAGGTTGAAACCCGAAAAAGAAATTACGGGTCCCTTCTTTATGTAAATAAATTGATTTTATTTCATCTAAATAAATCAACTGTAGTCCCTAAAATATTCAGAATATTTTTACTGCTTTCGACGACGTATAGACGTATATCCTCTCATCGTGAGGATTTCAGGAAGTGTCGCTGAAAACATTTTGCTTTTGGCACTCCATTATTCTTCATCCATTTCAGCTTCCCTCTCTCCCTCCTCCCTGCTGAAATTCCCTCGCCCATCTTCGCGCCACCTTTTAAAGCTCTTTATCATCGCCTCTGTTTTGCAATGACCTCAAATCCCTTCCTCTCCCACGCTTCAATATCGTTTCCTCTCTTTCAACCCAACTCTATGTCTTCTATAGCCGCCGTCGCCCTCTAGTTGCACCCTCCCTTTCATCTTCTCAAGAAGGTCTTTACGCCCACATTCTTCCAGTTCTCATCAACTTAAACTCTCCCTCTTCCCCATAAACCAAACTTTTTCACGCGTCTTTTGGCCGATGTTATTTTTTTCAGTTTCCCGCTCCCTCGACTCCCTTTCACCGACCACATTCCTCTCTCCTCTCCACAGCTTTGTTTCTCCGAGTTTCTTTCGGACTTCTTTGCTTCTTTAAGCATCCGGTACTCATTTTCCTCAGCGTTTATTTTTTATTCGAACCTTTCTCCCTTCGCTACCCTTTCTCTCGAGCTTCCTTCATTTTTCGGTAGTTTGGTCTTTTTTCGCAATGCTCACGACCTTTCTTTCCCCCATCCTAAGCCCGTCTATCCTTCCATCGCATTATCTCTTTCAATATGCATTCACTCGTCACTTTTTCTTTCCCCGGGGAGAATTTTTTTCTACGCGTTTTTCCACGCTCACTTTTCCTCTCATCTGCTCGATCTCCTTATCTACCCTCCTTGCTGTAATGCGTATTATGGGGGAGGTTCCTTCCCCCCTCGGTTAAACACCCTAGCGTAATTGACGTCTTTATTCGGGGAACCTTTTCCATTCCGTTACTGGTTTCACTGTTTCTCTGTGCCTTATCCCTCAAAATCTCTTCTCTTTTTCGTTGCAAGGTAATGACTCTTCATGTTTTCTTTTTTTGATTCCTATAACCGATCCGTTTAATATCACGTGGCTACTTAAAGTAGGAGTCTTACGGCCTATGGACTGCATGCAACCCATTAGCCTATCCTTCGCGACCCAGTAAGGATTTTCTTCCAATAAGTTTCACGAAATTTAAATCCTTAGGAAGGGTAGCGGTGTGGGTTCGAACGAAATAGAAACGGTAAAACCGTTTTTTATATAATCTATCTTCTCTGGCTGGACTTCGTGAAAAGACATTCTGCATGGATAAGAATAACTTGGTGATATCCACAAAACCATTTATTACACGACTGGTTTCGGCATCTAGCCATCATCAGGATGGCTTGATGCTGATATCATATGCTTGATATCATATACCGATCCAATTAATCCGCATTAATGGAGGTTCTCAGCTAACTGCGGTTCTGGTGCTCATAATCTCATGGTGCCTGGAAGAAGAGTCTTCCTTGACGAGTCTTAATTGAAGTACGGCAAAATTATAGGACTTCTCTTTGAACAATATATCCTGTATTCCCCAAGGTTTAGCATGAATGAGACATTTTTCCAGCCTGACTTTAAGCCTCATATTTTTTAAATCCATTTTTCAGAAATTTCCTGAATTTGAATTCTATGGCTGGTTGAATTTTTATGGTCGGTTTCAGTCCCTGTGGAGTGACTTCTGTCATGTTCAAGTAAAATGAGATATCCGTGACCGGTGGTTTGCTTTTATTATATTGCTGAGCTTAAAAGCTGAGAAATGTGTTTTTTCCCGCAGTCGACGTTTTCATAGTTGTTTTCACTGTACCATATGAAGTCGCGTTAAATCTCCCTAGTGCGGAAGATATTTAAGAGAAGCCTGCTAAGCAGTCGGATTATCCTCAAAACCATTTTTCTGCTTAATGTTTTTGTAAGTCGTGAAGCAATGGTAAGGCTTAGTAGCAAACCGGAAAATATAGAGGCCGCTCGAAGCGAAGAATAACTAATAATCTGTAAACCGCCATGGATAATAGTTGAGGCCAAAATTTTTGGGGCCTAGGGGAAATTTAGAGGGGGGCGCATGAGGCCTCCTTGTGGGGCTCTACAGGCCCCTTTACACCCCCTAGGCTAACTGGTTTGATTACGGTCAGCCGATTCATAGTCCTGTCCTATTAAATAAATATGCAAATTTCTCGCAACGCATGTTCACTAGAGGTAGAAGAGTACCTTTTAGTGTACATCTGGTCCTTTAAATAAAATTATTGCTGTAATAACTTCTAATTGTATGTATAACGGTGTAGTATGGTGTAAGCTGCTTAGCGACTATTTATTTTGATGTTTCTGGAATCACGGCTAGTCATTCAGGTTTTCTGCTTAATTGTACTAGTCCTTCCTGAATTTTTATAATCTTTTTTTCTGAGCATTTTGCTACTATGCGCAGCCATATCATTTTTATTTCGTCTAAATGCTTCATTTTCCTTCTTAATTTTGTTTTAACTACGCTGTACCCTCTTCAGCTGCGCTCTGCAGCTTTATGCTTCAGAAGTTCCCAATCCATTTTCTTTCAGAGTTTTGATTCATTTTATTTGGTCACGCAGTAATTAAGCATTCTCCTATATATCAAAACTAGGTCACCGGATGGGTAAGCATTTAATTTCATTATGTAATTGTCGTGATCATGAATTTAGTCACAAATGCTCCGAAAGGTATCAGCAGTAATGATGTAGGTGGTCCGGTAGGAACTTCAATGTCAAATTTGTAGCCATAAGTACTCTATATTCTTTAAACTTTATAAGGTACATACATGGTCCTTATAATCTTCCAGTTTCCTTTTCCGACTAATATAATTCATCCATTCATTCATCAATAACCTACATAAGCCATTCATTCATTCGTTAATAACCTACCACTCTTGGTTGACTGTGTGTAGGTATATGTATCCATAGGCATATACATTTATAACATACACGTCGTTACGTAGCTTGCATAGTATCGAAGTAGATATGGATGAGTATATCAAAGCTTATTCTTGTGGACTGCGACAAAGCGATTTTTTTCTCGGATGCTGGGCGGTAGTCTCAATCAGCAAAACCCGTGCTGAGAGAGCACATCGATTCCGGAATCACGGAGTGCATTTGAAGAGATTTCAGGAAACCAGAGCCTCTCTTCGTATTAAACTGATCAATTTGCCGACCCACCGCGCCGTTTTGCCTCCTTATCAATTTCTCCGTTTTTGCCCTGCGACATCAATTCGGTTGATCCACCGCGACCCTTTCGGCACAAATGGAAGCTCCTCGTCCAATTTGGTCCCTTAACGAGCGCCAGTCGAACCTCATTAAAGGGCGAAGTGGCGGCTCCAAAATACCCTTCCTCCATTTCCGTAAAGCCCTTTATAGTTCGCATTACTCGAGGATTCCGCCATTCGTTTCGTTTTTCCTCCGTTTCCAACTCTTTTTCCGCTCGGATTGTTCACCTTTCTCCTCTTTGTCTCGCAATTGCCTTCTCTCTTCCTCCAAGGCAGAAGCCCTAGGGAGAAAGAAAGAGAAAGTGGCGTCTTTGTTTGTCCTCTCCGCTTGGTGTAGAGCTAATGCTTTGGGCGTCGGCGATTGTATAGGTGAGTGGGTGGGAGGCGTCTTCTTTCCTCTCTTTCCTGATCCCATTTTGCCACCGCGAGTAAAACGTACTACTCTCTTGCCTTGAGACCACCCTCCTTAATCTTACTCGCACGCGACGGCTTCTCCCGGGAAAAAGATATTGCCTCTTAAAGAGACGCTAAGAGGAAAGGGTTCCCTTGATCTCTCCGTGAGGCAGTGGCTGTGATCTTTTCCCCGCGCGAGACAGACCCCTCTACCTTATAAACAGTCTTTGTTTCAGACCATCAGTTCCGCTTCATGTTGAGTCAGAATGTCAGGGATGTTGATTGCTTCGTCGGAGTATGTTTCGGAATAGATGAGGTAATGTAACTGGAGCATAAAGAAAATTTCGTACAGAAATTATTATTTACATGTTTCTTATAGCCCCGTCTGCATCCATTCCAGGGACATCAGAACAAGTGCCGATAACAGCAACAAAAACAGAAAGGCCCATGTCTTAAACAGGATACACTTGATTATCACAGACTCCCGGAGTCTTAGTGTGGGTACGTTTAGTAGCATGCTAACCATTCGCCAACCTTGGTCAGCTATAATTCAGAATTTTTCGATATTTTAGAAAATGAAACGTTTTACTTTCCCTTTTTTTTGTAACTGATTTATGTCACTACATTCGTCTTTCAAATATGTCTCTCTTCCCCGTTGAACATTTTGCTGTTAAAGCATGGAAAAGGCTTATATCTCTCTGGTCAAACATCTTCCAGGCCATTCCAATACCAAATTGATTACCTTTGATTTCCTTCTCTTTCGGAGGCATTTCAGCTTGTTCTTTCCCATTACTTCTCAAACAGTTAAGGTTGTCTGACCATTTTTGTGTGTTCCACCTTAGCACCACTCTTTCCTACTAGCATTCTGTCACTGTTTTGTTGGCAGTTATAGCGTTGTACATTCTTGAGGTATACTCGTACCTCTCTTCTTTCCTTTTTTTCCATTTAATTATTCCAGAACTCATTTCTTTGAGTCATTTTGTTATTCCTTCGTATTTAATAATCTATGAATTACTATACACGAGCAAGAGAATTTAATTGTTGCATCGAATGATCCTTATCAATTCCCAGTTGGTAGAAGATGATTATAATTTGACTCTCGTTGTTTGTGAGAAATGATTAAGCTTGTTTGTGGCGGAACGGGACATCGGCGATGGAAAATAGGAATTGTATTCGTACCTAAGATATTTCTGACTTCCAGTGTTAATTGCTTTTCCCTTTCCTTTGAACTTGAAACTGCATGTTGTTATTCTGTCATGCGTAACAATAGCTCGAGTACATGAGATGAACCTGACTGCACACATGAGACGTAGGTTTGCAAAAATTAAACTGCGCTTATAATTAACTTTATCTTTAAAATCTTTCTATCATAATGTTTTAGCTAGCCAATCCTTTTCCTATCGAGAGAAAATTCATCACTAAACATTTTAAATATTCATTGTATGCATCAGCTTTATGCCATCAGCTGGTGAATTTGCTTCCAATATTTCCCGAAACTCTGGTTTTAGGAGGGTTTTATCCTATTTTATTCTAAGATACTACACAATATTTTACATTTATTAATACGCTTTAATCTTTACTACCGCATTCTCATCCTCAAATAGTTAAGCTTGCTCAGACGTCACAGCATTGTAATCATTTTTGTGCAATAGATGCTTTCATGCTTGAATTCGTAATGTTTGTGGTTTTCTTTTTAACCCTCTCATGATTACGACGCCAAGTTTTAGCATTGGTGGATGATTTTGCAAAACAAACCATCTTCTTACGGCCAGATGAAGTGCTCAAACAAAAATATTGGTAGCAAACTTATAACTTTAAATCTGTTAGATTTTTGTATACTATATTGTATATTTAAGAGATGATTTGAGAAAGTGAAGGCACTAATATTGTTGTAATAATGAGGAGGGTGTTTAAGATGTTACTCTAAACCACCTTTACCTCAGCAAGTATCTATCTTTTACTTATTACGTTTTTTAAAAATTTTAACCTAATTAAAGAGACTCAATGAGTTCGTTCCCCGGCTCATTTCCTTTAGGTCTTGACCCTGAATCAGACTAGGTGCTGACATGGATCGAGTTTTGAAATTCCTCGTTACAGCAGAGACGATGTTAAGTCGATGTACAAAGCGCTTTCAGCGGACGTTCTCGTAGTCTGCTGGCCGGCTCCTCGTAGAATAGGCTTAATGAAGTCCCTTATAAAACAAATGCTATCGGAGCTATGAAATCTTCCAGTTTCCATAAATGGAACGAATGCCTCGTTAAAGTAATCGTTAGTATCTCGCTTGACTGCTCCGTGAGACCACTCCTGCGAGAGCAGAAGGCTGAGTGTGAGGATAGTTGGGATTGGAATATCGGCGCAAATTTAAAAATTGCGTATGCCGATCGCCGTAAATTAAAATAGGACCTAACTTTGATGTAAAATTGCATTCTTGAGTTATCGTTCTACCCAGAACCGGAATTTTCAATCAGTTTTTCTGTGTTTATTTTTCCTCTGATGGCTCAATTTATCATCCAATTCGATTTTCCCTCTTGAAGTTTTTTGTCCTCTTATGAAATTTTTTATCGGTCGCTACCTTATTTGACAGGGGTTGCATTCTTGGAGAGAGAGGTTTTACTAGTATAACTACGTTTTCAATTCATGTTTTTATCTGTTTTCATAGTTTATCCATTTAAACGAGGTTGGCTAAAAGGCGTCCGTTTGAAGTTTTCTACTTCTTTTTCGTGGCGTGTTGCTCTCAACAGATTGGATTTTCACCTAATGGTTTTGAGAAAATCTTTGGAAATCGAGCAAATTTTTTTACAATATTGGTACATATTGCGCATTCTTCTCTGAAAATATTTGCGCAGGAAATAAAATTATGGGGCATAAAGAAGTATTTAACTTAGGTAGCGTTTTGATGTGAGATGAATTTCGACTTAAATAATAAACAAGGGGTGGAAACCTTTTTTCGTAGGCAGGCTGTGAATATTAAGCCAATTGGCTGGATATGGAACCGCACTTGAGTTGCATATTGGTGTATACATTCAGAAAATCGAAATCGCTATCATGAGATTTAATCGTCAAATGTATAACTAAGTAGTAATAAAACATTTCCCATTAATTTTTACTTGACTTCATAAGCAAGACTGGAAAGCAGAATTATATAAATACGTGCCTTTTTTTAGGAAATGAAGAAAAGGTTTCTTACTCTGGCTTAAACTACTTTCTGATCGCGAAAGAAAAATTTTATAGTCCATATAATGGACTATAAAATTTATCTCTTGTATAATTCACTGAAAATGTAGGTATTTTAACATATAATGAATGATAAAGATCTGTTTCGATTTAATAGCAGCTGAAGGCCAAATAAAAATTGAACTTATCGTGCAGGGCATTATAATGTGTCTCACTGTACCCAAATACATTCCCTCTCTGAATGCTGGCTTACGCCAATGATTCTCTTTTACGGTTGAATGCCAGATAGGGTTCGCGGAATTGTTTTACGGGGATAAAGAAAGAACGGTAAATTGAGATTCTCGTATCAATATCTCAATTCCGAGACTTCATATCACGAGAAGCAGCCGAGTCGGAATTATACGTCACGATTACATCGAATGTGGACGCGGGTCTATTAGCGCTGACAAGACAGTCTCCTCAGCAGCCGATCGAACTTCGAGAACCATGGACACAATCTTCGCCGGCTCCAGACGACGTTGAGTGTCGGAATGGACGAGATAAAATCGAAGGAAATCAGAGGGGTTCATTTACGGCGGTAAGAGACGCTCGGATCAGCCCTCCGGTCATAGTCAATATCTTAAGATCTCGTAATCAAGGCTAGGAAATGGGGTCGGTCGCTATATGCGCTTCATATGCGCAGGAAGGAATTCGCCCCCGATTCTGATTTATGGCTGAAAATAATTAACATCTGCACGGTTTCTCAACTTAGCAGCGATTTTTTTACGGTGTTATTTCAGTCGGTGGTGGGAAAGTCGTTCCGCAACGTACGCGATGAAGTTGTTCGCATATTTGAGTAAAAGGTTATCTATATTTGGTTCATGATCCACGAAGGCGTCATTCGCGCGCAAAATGATCATAATTATGTCGTCTTAATTTCATAATCGCGTAACAGTTCTACGGAATATCATTTCGGTAAAATGAGCCTTTCGCCATCTGTTTACGTAAAATAATTAGCTTAAAAGTATAATTTCATGTTACTAAGTAATTTGATCTGTCATTTTATGAAAGGCGCCTGGCTTTAAGGTCTTTAAGATAATTTTAAGGCGTGGTGAAGTATGTTATTTAATGTTTTTGTCCAATGAAATTAATCAACTAAGTTAATATGGTTTGATATAACCTTGCGGAAAGCCGCAGCAAGTAGTGAGTATGCTGTATAAGTGTACTTACTATAATTTTCATATGAAGTTCGCACTTCTTGTTGTTCGGAAGTTGAGGATAGATCTCATAAATACTGACCATTCAAGTCCAGCTTTTTCTAGGTAACACAACTCATTCTTTTAGCAAGATTATGATTTGTGGAACGTAAACATTCGGTCTCCATGGTTGCTTGTCCCATCGTGGTTGCGCGGGTTTGAATTCAATGCTGTATATTTCCAAAAATAGCTGATTTTCAGTCCATTAGGGTTGAATCAAGAGGAAGACTTTTGTAAGAATACTACGTTTTCAAGTAGGTACGGAATTCATGTCAGAGCTGAATAGAAATTTTAGTTAGCAAATCCTAATGTATGTGTAAATATACGTTGGATGGTAGAGGCCTTAATATAGTGGTATTCCATATTCAAATAATAAAAATTTGTTTGTGGTTCAGTATACATAAGTAAATTGTTTTTCAATAATTTTTTATTTTTTGTTTATGTGTAAATCATTAAAGAACAAAATTACGAAGGGTGGCAATTTACGTCTGATTGTATACATCATTTCATTGCTCCAGGTCTGTGTAACTAAAAATTTTCTTCAGTTTTTCCTGCTTTCTCTGTAATTGTTTACAGAAGTGCCTATCCTTTGGCTGCTAGAAAGTGTTGGCGGCTAAGTTGTACATATAACGTAATTTACTCGAAGGATTTATATTACATTTATATTATTTATTTTTTATATTAAACGCTTAAAACAATAGGGTGGACTTTTCTCGAAGGTACGCGAAAAATTCGGCATTTTCCACAAAATTGGGGGTCGGCTTTTATCTGAAATCGAATATTACTTGGGTGTATACGATATTTATTAAAACCAAGGGAACCTCCCAAGAAATGCGAAGTGAATGTGAGGTTTAATATGATGGCGAAAATCATGCACACCTTTCCCTTCTATTCTATCCGCATATGGCAGCCTTATTATTTGCATGCGACACCCCCATCCTTTTATTTATGCCGTTGCCTCGAAAAAGAGTTACGATGCCATAAATTACGGAAATTATAGTGGCGAGGATTACTTGAATTCAATCGGCGGAGTCCTTTTATCGATGAATATGATAAAATCGATCCTCCCTCTTCGCCTCGCCCTCTTTCATCGTTCGCTCACACCGCCGTTTAGCGCGCTTGCTTTGCCCCGCGCTTCTTTTGGGCGTACAACCGTCGAATGTTACTTCTCCCTTTTAAGAAGAGAATGAATTTCTTGCAAGCCCTTTCGTAGGCGTTTATTACCCAATATATTCGTTATTTGGGCGTGGCCCACCCATTTGGATTTTTGTTCAATTATGTAAGACCGCTTCGCTTTATGTTATTATTAAAGTGTAACAAAATGAGTGATTTAATGGATTTCCTTTTAAGTCTCGTTTTAAAATTGAATGAGGTGAAAAAGGGAGTTACCTATCTCATAGTTTTATTTATAGGTGTCAGTTACACAGAGTAACCGTCGTCAGATGCATTAGATCAGAGTTTCCCAAATTTTTCCTCCGGCGGAACACTTCATGAATTCTATGATATCAGTGGAACACCTAGGTTACTTTTTCTGAATTCAAAACTGAAATTCATACAAGAATTATCATTCTTCGTAAGTTTCCGCGGAACACTTAAAAACTCTTCGTGGAACACCAGTGTTCCACGGAACACACATTGGGAAACCCTGCATTAGATGATCATTTGTCCACTCTAATGGTAGTGGGAAGCATGTCCTTGTAAACCATGAATTAGAAATGTTTCTGTTGATTATAATCGCACAGATGCTGAGTAGTGCTATGGAAACTAAAAATGATAGTAAAGGTCTCTTATGGAGTTGGATTTTTTTCTCAAAAACCGCGATAATCACAATCACTTTTAGAAGTAAGATTTCATCCGTGACTAAAATTTCTTACCCATCTTATGGGGTTAATGAAATTTATGTTAAGGGGATTAACAAATCTATATGCTTGGTATGTTCCAGTTTCTCCCTAATTTAGGACCTTATCTACATCTTTACCTTCTCTGTTTAATTGTGTTACAAAACATTTACTTTCGTTTGTATTTAAAAGTTAAATCGCTGTTACTCCTGTCCATAATTACGTAGTGATCTCTCGGGAAATTTGAAAGTTGTCAATATGACGTCGCTATTTTTCTAACATTTTATAAAAATAACTAGTAAAGGAATAGTGCAGGACTCTATTTCCTACGGACTGTCAAATTTGCAACGTTTCAGCGAAATCACGTAACCTGTTTTTTGAGATTGGTGTCAGAAAGAAGCTAATAATGGAATGATTCTCGAGGTACATTGGATAGCCATACCTCGACGAAAAAAATTGTCAGCAAATCCCTTAAATAATTGATGTTGTGTATGTACTCAATTTGCCGTACCCTCCTGTCCTCGTCATCCCCGGCCGTTTTGCTTTAAAGAGCCCTTTTACATCATCGGCATTAGATGAGATGCAACATGCAAATCCTTCGTATCGAAAACTGGTTTCTGCATTGTGTATTGTATACCCCTCCTCCTCCCGTGCACCATCGGCGGGGATTAAGCACATCGTGATACGTGACTTTCCCCTCCGACACTTCCTCGCCCCCCTTTTCCCGGTACCCTTTCAACGGTTTCCCCACGGAGGAGCGACAAAGGGCGGTAAAGGAATCCCTCCCCGGAGCACGACTTTCGCCCCGAATTCATTCATCATCAATCTCCTTATCGGAAAGGCTCATTACGTCACGATCGGACCTTTAATCCCTTCACTACGTCTCCCACTCTCTTCCTTCAGACTCCTCGAAGCTGTCATGCGTAGCGGGATTTATTTTATCTCTCCGCTCCTCGCCTCGGATCACGATCGGAATGAGAAAAACAAAGGATGCTCAAGCATACGCGCGTAAAAATGCACACGCTAGGACGAGCATGAACATCCGAAGATACGCTGTTCTCTTATACGCGTAGAGGTTATAACGATTAAGGATGTATCCAGTTTGAAGGGGCTCAATTGCGAGGAAAGAGTTGCGGTTGTGGAAGCCAATACTAGAGTGAAATTTGAATGTGCCTCATCGTCTTAGTCATCTATCAATGAGAATCGTTCTTAGTATTTGTACTGAGAAAATGGCTTCTACAGCTGAGGTCAGTTCGCTCGTGGGACCCCACCGGGAATCTAACCGGGTACCGCTTTCACCAAAGGGAAACGCACTACCCTTTAGGCTATCCGGAAGCCCAGTATCGTTATTATTTCCCTATTTTATGTATTTACAAACATGATTTCCAGGATATATTTCGGCAAATTTTAAACCAACTGTGGACCGCAAGCTGCCTAGTTCAACCTTCTGATTACTTCGTGTCTCAATACAAGTTTTCTCAAATTTCTATCCCAAAGCTTGATTACCGGAGGGAGAGAAACTAATTTTGATTGTAATATGCCTTAAAATTTTCTTTATATTAATTTTGAGTTTTACTTATACAAATTAACGTATTTTTGTTTTTGTTGGAAAAAGTCAGCGATGTGATTGAGGCTCGCGAAGTCTTTCGAGGCACAACGGAGGTATGAAATGGGTACGTCTGCATTTCACTCAATTGAAGGTGCATTAGTTCAACTAATAGCTAATAAGGGAAACTAATTTTAGTATTCTATTGAAAACAAGATAAAAGGAAAATTGCTGATTGAAAATTCCATTGTATCGTGGTTTCATCGAAAATCGGGGAGTGATTTTTGAGCGCAGTGTGAATGAACTATCTACTTATGGTAATGATACATACAAACCAGTCTTTTGTCCCACCATGAAAACGGTTTCCGTGACTTGGCAAGACAAGGCGTGCGCCTAGGAAAATTCCCAAGGAGAAACGGACATGAAAAAAGTCTGACGTGACCGGGACTCGAACCCGGGTCTCTCAGTTGCCGTCTTTATGTGTTGGCAGGTTTGGTAAATTGATGTTAGACTAAGCTGGAGATATTTAAATTTTTATTATTTGGTTAGTTATCAATTGCGCAACTGTCTCCCTTCAAATTTTACAAAGAAAAATTTTATCATCCCCCGGCGAAAAATTTCTAAGGAAATACGCTCACCTTAATCTTATTTATTTTTTTAAAGAAAAGTCCATTTCTCAATGCCAACTTGTAGTTCATCATTTTATTTCTAATTGTTTGATGTGAAATCTAAGCTAAAGGCTAAAATTACAAACCATGTATTTTCTTGCGTGAGTTAAACGTATAATAGCCTTACGTTGAATAAAACATACACTAAAATGACTGTAATTGGAAGACTTTATGCAATGTTTGCTTGACGATAAAAGTAGTGAGGTCTTTTGTTTATAAAACGCTTCCTCGAGAGGAGATAAAAGTCGAGGTAGCGGAATTTTACTGAGTCCTCGTATGCTGCCCCACGCGCATTAAGCTCCATGTTCCTCCTTTATTATCTAACTTCAAGAATTTATATCTCGCCCTGTGCTTCCGTCATTCCTTAACCCCCTCTCTTGAAACAAATGGCCTCAAGTGGAGCAGTACCGCCAATCCCGGAGATAGACGTCAGGTCTTTCTTGATATCTCAAAGATGCACTCTCGGTCTTATCCCCGAGGTCTGAGAAAAAATATAAAAGTCGCGGAGAGAAAAGAAAGGGATACCGACTAAGAGGAAGCGGCTCTCCTTCTCCTTCATCTTCTCGAGATGCAGAGTTACCAATTTGTTTTTGTTTCTTTCGAGAGCCGTCTCTCATATCTGTCTCCCGGGCAATGATTCGTGCATTTCTTTCCTATCTTTCTGAAAAGACACGGGGTATGACTCACGTAGGGCCGCTTCAGACGGTAAGCAAGTGAGGCTATCACCATCACCACAGGGTGCACACTCGAGGGGGCGGTCTAATGCTGTTTTAAGCTAGACTGGCGCTCCTATTTCTCGTCGATTAAATCTCAATGCAAAATCAGTCATTTTATGGATGCTTTCGAAAAAATGAGAAACTTCATCTCAAAAAACGGCTCAATATTCTTCAGAGTAGCGAATTATTTTTTTTGTGAGCGTTATGTCCACGAAAGAAGGGATAAAGCGATGTTTCAAGACTTCCTGAATCAGACTTTCCGTCTTCTTCACCGGTTTCTTTCAACAGAATTGAATATTTTCCGTGAGCTAATCTCAAAAATAAGTATATTTCACAGATTAAGGCGAGATTTTGTGAAAATCCATATTGGAGAAGCAAAAGAACTCTTACTTGTACTTTCTTCACCCGTTTAGATTTAAAATATAAAAGACCGGTTTCAACGATTGATCGTTAACAGTCAATTAGAATCTTTCAGATAATAACGGTCACTCGTTAAACCGGTGGTTTATTAATCAAGCAACTTTTGAAGAAACAAGGAAAAGGGTAAAGGTAAATTTGCAAGTGAAGGCATGCACCTAGGAAAAATCTCAAGGAAAAATGGACATGAAAAAAGTAAGACGACCAGGACTCGAAATTGGAATCCTCCGCTTTCATAGTAGATGCTTTAACCAGTCAAGCTATTGAGCTAGAAAAAATTCATGACAGTTTTCTGTTGCTTATCCTCTAACGATTAAAATTAGTAATTACCATTAATGAGGGAAAACTGATCTTTTAAAAGCCACTATTAAAAATCATCATGTATCTAGTGATGGTTTTAAATGCCAACAGCCCAGATCAGTATTAACCTCGAAACCACACGGAAAGTAAATGTGGTAGGTGGAGGTCAGAAACCTACCAGTTCAGGGCGGCTGAAAGTCAGTCTGCACGATTTCGATATTACTCGGTGTCAGGTTTTAGAGGTTGGGAAAGAGACGTATTAAATGCGTAATCTCTTGAGTGTATTACAGAGGGCCATCGACTTTTACGGAAGTTGACTCGCCATCAGATGAGGACCTTCTGTGGTACCGTGGTGTAGCTAGAGTGGCGACATGGCACGCGACGTCACACGCCTTCGATCACGCACGCCTTTCTTTTTACTCATTCCCTTGTCCTCTCCATTTCCCCCGAGCCGAGATAGGCAGAAACGGAAGCGAAGTCTGGGAAGGATAAAGGTTTCTTTATGTTATAAATATAGCTCGAGTATGCATTATGAGTTTAGGCCTTATCGGTTTCGATAAATCTCGCCGGGGCGCCGCCGACATCAGAATGCGTGCACAAATTAAGTTGATGGTGTTTTAAGCCGAACGAATTGCCTCGTCATAAATTTAGGAAATTGGATCCATAAAAGGTATTCGTCTTATGCTCAGTTGGCTTTTAGTAGATCGGATCGTGTTCGATGGACGCGCAGCGTCTTCGCGAAGGAATTATTGATCTGTTTTTTAGGCGTTGTGCGGCGGTGAAGTTTACGTGCTGCTTGAGTGCTGTCGGCGGTAGGGTCGACTGCTACAGAATAAGCCCATGACGCCAATTTTTAAGTACATACATTAGTTATTGTTTTTTACGTTCCTCAATTCCACACACGTGCAAATACATGTTTGATCAAATTTAACGTAAAATAAATTAATATTATTTTTATTTTCTTATTTCGACATTCACGTAAGTAGAGGCATTGAGAAGGTAACAGATTATAGATTTAAAATGTTCCAATTATTTCTTCTAAATTTTAATTCAGTGAACGCCATGTTCGTAAAATAATTTCTCGTATTTGTTTTGAGTTCAGCATTTCCCCAATTTTACATTTAACACTTCACTCACTCTTCTAAACTCTTCTTACAATCTTAGCGTTTATAACTACCAGTAACTCTGCGGTCTTATTTCTCGTTTTAAAAATGTTGGAAAATGGGTCCATATTAGAAATAGAATCCTAGGGCTCCTCTATCTTGGGAAGATGTGATCTTGAAGCCTATTGTGAAGCCATTATCGGTCGCCATTATAAAAAAAAAATGACGGCAATAATTATTCATTAAACCGTGATTACAAATTGAGAAGAGCTATCTACCATACATCGGTCACCATACAAATTTAGAAGACCTTTCCAAGCATTGGTCATCCTACCATGCATCTATCATCTACTGCACAGTGACCTTGGCCCTTCAAATAAAATATAACATCTCTCCACCGTTCCGTGGGAGACGGTATTTCTCTTAACTTTCCAAGCCCTTTGTTCTTCCCTCTTTGTTGACTGTTTACCCTTAATTCCATCAACAAAACCCTTTCTCTTTGTATTGGCCTTCGTCCTCTCCGATTCTTTCTTCAAAGTCTTTTCTCTTTGAGACTTTATATTATCCATCCACTTCGAGTTCTTTATTTCGCCCGTTCAAATAATTCTTCAAGTGCATCTCAATCGTTCCAATTGCCCTCTGCAAGATATTCTTTCTTCCTTTTGGAGAAGACGAAAGCGATCTGTACGTTTTCTCTCTGTGCCACTTCTATAAAGAGCATTTTTCAATGTATTTTGCCAATAAAATTTCAACTTCACTCTTTATGTCCATTGTGACCCATTTTTTTATTTACTCGGAAAGTTTTTAAGAATACTTATTATTTCTAACACTAACATTTCATATCTTTACGCCGCTAATCAATGTTAGATTTTCAATATTTCATAGCTAATTTAGAAGGCGTTGCAACGAGATGTATGTGGACATAGTAATGCTATTTCAATTTATATGGAGGAGATGACTTTTATAAGTTTTCCTATTTTATATTTTATTCGTGATATATTGATACAACTCCGCAATAGGTAGTCTCCCAGCGCTTCAACGCTTGAAGAAACAATTACGATAAATTGATGTTTTCATATCCCTTTCGTATTGCAGCAAAATTAGGTATATTAAACCTTACACTATGTAGTACTACACATTTCATCCTTTCTTACAGCAGTAGAAGGTAAATTTCGCCATATCAGGAGTCGGCAACCGTTCCCTCGCGTGGCAAACTTGGTACGCCGATGATCTTGCCAAATTTATTTTCAAGTTTTAGGCAATTTTTTTGTGAAAACCTGTCAATTTTTTTATTAAATCAATTTGGCATGATTTACAAAATCACCAACAAATCCAGTATCAAAGTATCAATTAATGTCTTCTCAAAAATTTTGGTTGGCACCTGGAATAATTTTGTGCCTGAAATTAGGTCGATTTTGGCTCACACTCTCAGAAAGGTTGCCCACCCATGCCCTATATTAATCTACGTTGTAATACCAGGCACACTAATATTAATGTTCTTCCTCCAGGAAATTAGTGCTAGAAACTTTCCTTATTAGGCACCGAAAAACATTTTTACTTTTCCTACCGGAAGAAGTAGTATTTTCAATGGAGGTTTGTGCTTTATCCTCTTCGTCATATGTAAATTCCGCTGTCGCGAGGTTACCTTTGACGGATGATTGCAGCTACGATCTTTCACTCTCGTGAATAACGCAGCGAAATGCGTTGCGTCCGAAATTAACGGCGCAAATAAGATCCTTTTTAAGCGAAGGCATTCATTGAAACGTACCAAAGGAAGACCTCAAACGGAAAGAGCACACAGCAGCCCTTATAAAAATGCGCGGCTCTTCTCGTTCTCCCACTGATATGATATCATCACCTCCACCACGAAAGAGGAGGAGGCGATGAAATCATCCAGGAGAAGAGGGAATGGAAAGGAGTTAGAGGTGAAGAGGGATACATTTATGGGGAAAGGAAGCTTTGAAGGAGGCAAGTATTAGATTTATGGATCCCTTTGCTGTATTCAGGGAACTCCTCGATCCTACTCTCCCTACACCGCCTAGCACAAGGGGGGTATTTTCCGGTGGATGTAGGGGTTCTCTTGGTGAAGCGCACGAAAAGGGAAGACAGGCTTACGTGGGCGCCTATAGCCGGGGGTGTGAGAATCGTATGTATGCCTTAGTGGCAGGGTTGTCAACTGCATAGGTTGTAAGGGAGTTTCCCCATTATCTTCGTATCCAACCAGTGGAATTATTAGTGAAATTAGTGGAACCAAGAGTGGAATCATTTTGGAGACTCATTATCAACTGGGCTGATGCGAAGTTTGGCATTCCGCAATTAGACGTTGATGGTAATTTCGTATGGTTAACTTGATATTTATTTTCGTTCGGCCAGCTTTTATTGGGCCAGCCCAAGTTACTTCTTGCAGAGAATTTAGAAACGGCTTTTCTCAAACAGTTCGGCCTCATGATGCCAGTGCTAGCACGTTAACCCCTACGCCACCGATGAGGGTAAATACACTCATTTTTCCTTACTTTTTTGTAATAAGTCGTGCACAGAAGTTCTGAGTAGGCAAACCCTGGGCTTCTAACAGTTTTGGATGACCGTTTAATTAGCTACACGGTGAGAATCACCATAAACTTATCTCGGGTATCTTCAGCGGTTTCAATTAATTTATTTCTCGGTTCTGTCAAAAATATCCATTTATTAGAAACGTTAAACAATTATTAGACGTATGTAAACAATAGCCATGAAAGGAAACTTTAAACCATCTCCTAATCAGGAATAAACCGATTATCCGGGGCTCAAACCTAGGACCTTGGCGTTCATAGGGTAGCCTCCGATATCTGCGATTCAATAGAATAGAATACGAAGTTATTAAGTGCAAAATTGAGATCATACTGTCCCTTCTTTCATACTACTCATTGTCATTTTAATTTCAGAATGCAAGGGTTGAGGAAACCAAAAAGATACCAAGTAGCCAAAAAAGAGAAAAGAAGGAAAAAATATTGTGTATGTATAAAGAAAACCTAACAATAAGTCGAACTCTCAATAAAATCTTTCCATAGTAGGAAAATACCAAGAAAGGGGAAATGTGAAAAACATGCGACACCTGATTGTAGTACCCAAACTTTAATTTTGGAGGATACTGTTTTCTTTGGGCTGGAAAGAAATCATTAGCAAACGAAGCGATTGAAGGAGAAATCCAGCCAATCAAGATAGCGAAATAATTTCGTTGCTCTGGGTCCATGAAAATAATTTGTCCACCCAGCTCTTGAGATCACCAGGGATATAAAGTTGCTTCTTAGATATGGTGTAGTCACGGATTGAATGTCTCCCTTATATGCTTCTCAGAGTTGGCAGGGCTGGCGCGTCGGGATGAAAGGGGAGGATCCAAAGGGAGGCTGTGCAAGCTTCCGGACTCGGGCTCTGATGAAGCGATTCGTTGTAGAGTCGACTGATGCGGAGTGGGGGCGGTGAAAGGGGTGCGGGGTCGCGTGAGGAGGGAGCAGACCGCGAGGTAGGGAGAAGATGACAATGGGAAAAGGTTTTTGAAAGGGAGAAAAGAATCAAGGTTGGTGGGACGTGGGGGGAGAAGGAAAGCAACGGGTCTTAATCTCGAACAGAAAATGATAAAAATACCTATGCACGTGATATTCGCATTCTTACACCCCCGTCTTCGAATCCTCAAGGCGTTTATTTCCTTATTTTTTCCCCTGTCCTTATTTTCCTGCGTCGCTTCGAGCGACTTCCCCCGTTTCCTTCGCCCTCGCGCGCTACTTTCCTTTTCTCTTCCTTCCTCAATCCCATCTTTTTAGGCTCCTCACCCCTCACCATATTCAATTCTTGCAGCTTTCATTTTTTCGTGCGCGCAATCTTCCGTGCCGCTGAATCCCCCCATTCTCGTCCCCTCCCTTCTCCCTCTCGCATCCGCTCCAGTTGAAAAATAAGAGAGTACTTTCGGAGACAATGTACCGCAAATTTTAATCCCGGTTATAATTTTTTCTTCTCTCCCGGAGTCTTCCGCACGGGATTGGAAACCGAATTTGCGAAGCTTTTTTATTTCCGTGGGTTCGAATAACTCGTTTCCTTTGTTCTCGCGGGGGGTTTATATCTCGCTCCTCGGATTCAATTATTATCGCGTGTCAAAATAAGGGAAGCGTACGGTTCCGTGAATGAAGTCCAGAGACCTTAAATTTTCTATTCGCGTCGATGGGAAATGAAGTCGGTATTCTGTAAAGAGCTGGAACTAAAGAAAGATCTGGATCTTTTCTGCCACTCTCTAACTTAGGAATATTTCCGCTAAATTAGAGAGTGTAATTCAGTATTTATTTGCTACACTTTTGCTCTGTAGCCCTATGATGTTCTTTACTTATAGTGTATATCTTTCCCTAATAAAGTTTTCTGAATATCAGCAGTCTTAGATTTACAGTTTCAAGATGGAATTGATTCTGTGAATTTCCTTTCCTAAATTCATGAACTGTTTTTCGTCACTTAGCAACAATGTGAAGTAATTAAAACAGATTGAAATCAGTGAATGAATACTGGAGGGTATGGGTGACTATTCACCTTGAAGGTGAGAGATACACAGGATTGGTTAGTTGATGGAGGATGGAAAGGGTGGGAGTTGTGCATAGGTTGGAAAGTGTGAAAGTGAGGATTGGTAATGAGCCTATTTGAGGAAATCATACATCTACTCGAACTTATAATTGGCCATTTAGAATCGCAATTAAGCTTTATAGGAAACTATAACCATCGTCTGAAATTTTAATTAAAAAGTCGGATACTTTCTGTAAATCTTCAATTTGGAGGAATGTTAATTGGAAGGAATTTCTTGGATGAATGGCAATGTTCACATAGAATTTTGTTTGTAATAAATTCAAGTACAGTGCTACCTGGATTACGAACTTAAGTCGTTTCAGTTCAAAGTTCGTAACTCGAAACCCAGATTTCCGTCGTACGATATCTTTTCATTTTTTCGATTCGTATCTCGCAATTCAGTTCGTACTTAGTGGTCAAACTGGAGAAAGAAAAAGGTCGTGTGTCGAAAAGTGTGTGTGGAAATAGTTCGTATGTAGTGCTGCTCTTAAACGAGGTACCACTGCAGTAGATTGTTGGTAGAAATCCATATCTATACAGGATTACACGAAATAAGTGGGATGTTTATTAGTAGAATACAGTGGTTTCGTCAAGTTCGTTTCGTTATTTTGTTTCATGAAATCTATTATCAATGAAGAAAACTATTCGTGTAGCGGGAATATTACAATAAATTAGCGTGTAAATCTTGATATAAACTCTTTTGCCTGAGTCCGTGATCCGAGAAAAGTCTCTAACGAATTTAAAGTTAATGATGTTGTCATTATCGAATATCTGTCTCGGTAACAGGGAATTTTACGTTTGACCTCTATGCAACCCTCGCATGAAAGATTTCCGCTTCATGCCTTCTTTCAGATAGCTCGATACCTGGCTATCTAAACTTAGACCAGAGTTACGGCTCTCTTCCTGTGGTAATTAGCTTGCATAGCATTTTGATGGAACTCATTCCTCGTGAACTTTCTCGAAACCTTAATTACCCGTTTGATCTTAACGGCCGGTAATTCGCTTGCTCTCCATAACGGATTCCAAAGGTAACATTTATCCGTTAAACATTTTCCGCTCTAGCCTCGTTTTAATTGTTTTTCATGTCGGTCGCAGTATTGGAAAATGATAAAATCTAGTGGTCCCATAAAGAGGTCGTATATGCTTTGCAATCCGTGCATTAGTGAACTAAATCCTGCGCTTCCTGCTGCAATCTGGGCTAACGATGCTGGGCACGTTGGAAGTCTCGGCACAGAGGGTTCTGACGTAAGCATTTGGTCGGCTGGTGCAATTCTGGCTTTTTTAGTACTATCGTCATACTTTTATATGTTATGAAGTTATTGCGCAGTGAAGAAGTTATCCTTAAGCTAATTTCAGTAGTTTTTTTAATGGTTTGTTTCAAATTCACTTTGAAAACGTTTGAAATGCGTCTATTTTGTTACTACTATACTTTCAATGTCTTCGTCATAACTATTGACAATTTAGAAGCTGATTGGATTCTAAACTGAAGGGGCTACTATATAGCTGTCATTTAGTGTTTTTTATCATAGCAAAATTTTTAGTATATCAGGATATGTGTTATATCATAATATGTTACAGTGTATTTAGTTAGGCTTTCTATTTTCTTTTAATTCTTGTAGAATTCTTCGTTAGTCATTTACTATCTAAATTAGATTTTCAGAATAGACATTTTAATTTGATCTGTATTGGCGCAGTTCTATATTTCTATAGTACTACCCGCGTTTTAGTAGGTATTAAAATAAGGTACCGTATTGCAAGAAAGTAAGAGCCCTAGCCTGCCAATTCCAACAGAAGCACGTTTACTATTTACCGTGACGTAATAACCTTTTACTAGAAGTCTTAACTTCCTGGCGCCCTCAATTGCTGCTGGATGATAATATTTCAGTCACCGTAGTGATTATCATAGTGATCTGTTCAACTTTCAGCGAAGTGATGACTAAACGTTTCCCCATTCATTAATATATCCTATAGATGAACGGTTTCCGTGCAATCTACCTTCGTAGCACTCGTAAAAGGCGATAATCATCGTGTTTATTTTATTTTTCACTTGTCGCGCCATGTATTAGTTCTTCCTCGTAAATTCAGGCTAATTAAGGCGATGAAAGCGAGATTTATTCGTGCTGTTTATTGATTTGAAGATTTTATTAACTACGACTAATGTACTAACTTATGCAAATACTACACACTAATGGCTTTGGTAATTTTTATTTCGATTTACAGTGTTTTGTACCGTTATCTTAGCGTAGCGAAAGATAATCAAGGTAATTACTAACGGTCTCTTTTCCTTTTTTATTATTCGGTGTCTTCTTATTCTAGTAATAAATGCACCAAATCCAAATTAAACACATGTTAAAGCCAAATAATTTTATTTCTTTTATTCGTTTTCCTTGCGTAGATATTTTTGCATTTCCTTGTTCCTAGAATTTAAGAATATGTTCAAACATAAGCAAAATTCAAATTTACTTGGGGAATTTTCTTGCTATGATTTAATTATAGTTTTCTTGTCCATTGGTTAATATTATCATCAAAATCGTTCTCTTAATATTTCATGTTAGTCAAATCCTGACGTGTAGGCAATTTTCCCGAAATAAAACTTTTATAATGCCTATCTCTCATTATTAGGTAAATGACTATAAATTGCAACTTAAAACATACTTCTTTCCTCCATCATTTTGATTAATTATCATGATTTTGTACGTATTTTCTTTGCATCGAAGTATGAATGACACATCAATAAATTATGCCTGACACTGAAAGTGTGGAAATCAAAGGTGACGGAAGTCTTTACTTCACTGTCTCTTACCACAACACCTTCCCATCTAAAAAGATGATATATTATGTCGCTTTTATTATTGCAACTTCTAATGAAGTGATGATAGGAAACGTTAATTAGTGAAATTTTCCTTTGAAGTGACATGATACTCTCTTTATTTTGCGAAGGCAGGACGTTCGTCAGCATTCTAATCAAAACATTTGCAAATGGAAATAAACATTACCCTGTTGAAATTTTCATGAAAGTTCTGCCGTTACTCGGTGTAAGTATTCAAATTGTGGATGATTGCAGCATAGTTCCGAAGTAGATTCTCTTTGAATCAGAGAATAACGAAATATTTATCCGAAGTATTTGTTACATGTTTACTGAATACCAAAAGTCAAAGATTTAATCAATGAGATATTTCTAATTAAATTTTCAAAGGTTCGACGCATTAGAGTGCCTTGCAGTCGCATATCAGGAGACGTGAGCACATCAAAGCGTTTCATTAACTCCAAGAGCCTTTGCATTTGTACCTCTCATCTATGGCTAGAGAGCCAAAGACGATTCATCCACACTCCGTTTCATGTTTTAGTCATTAGTTTCCTCGCCGTATCCTAATCCCGCCTCCATTTTATTTCCTCAATTATCACCCATCCGCGAACTCTGGAATTGGACTCCTTTACGTCCCCTGCGAGCGGCCACTCCGCTAAACTTTAATCCTCCGATTAAGTATTTAGGGGCCTTTACTATTTCAGTCGTTCCTGTACTTAGACGGTGGATTCGGGACCGAGAATCCCATAAATCTCTTCCCCGTCCCTTTGCTATCCACCGCACTCATCGCTTCGATATGCCCACACATTAAAAATGAGCCTGGCCTTTGCAATTTTTACTCCCATATCGCCGTACCTTCCTCGCTACGCATTCTTCTCCCTTCGGCGTTGGTTGTAACCCTTCCTCGCCTCCTTCCTTCCATGCTTGTCGACGAAATAAGCCCGTGGGCATCTCAGCACGCAAAAACTACGACGCCTCTCTCTCTTTGTCTCCCGCTCCCGGATTTTTTTGCTCTCCGTCTTCTCCTTCCGTCCTCTCTCCGTTTTCCTTTACGCTTTCCCTTCACGCTTCCTCTTTCTGGCCATTATTCGAATCCGAGCCTTATTTTTACTCTCCTCTCCTTGTTGAACGCGCGAATTTCCCTTCTCTCACGGGGATTCTGCAGGGTCGCGTTTTGACTGCCACTCTCAATGGCATTTCGCACCAGGTCTTGCGGTAATTGGGGGTGTGAGAAATTTCCCAAAAGATAAGGATTGTATTTAAAACAGCGGATTTTAAGAATTCGCGACGTTTCAGGATCGGTCTTCCAGGTTGTTACCATTCTGCGCGTGAAGGAATTTTATTTTGTGGAACGAATGAAAATTTTTGGAAATCCTCGGTGTTGGAGTTGATTCCATAAATGAAAGAATTAATTCATTCAAAATGGGTTATTTTTTATAATATCTCTCTATTGCGCTCTCTTTTTTAAATATTTAATAGATTCGTCGATCCATACATTTCGTGAGGCACCTTCTAACAAGTATGAAATTTAAAACTATTTTTATTCTTTGGAAAGGTTAATGACGAAAGGATATAGTATAATTAAAACGGTAAACGGTTGCAATTTTATAATTTGATTATTTTTCACGTAATGAATATTTTAATATACGTATTACTTGAGTCAAAAGTGGTCGATTTTAATGACCAAGGAAAAATTTAAAGGAAAAAGTTGTAAAGTTCTTAACAATTCTGGGAAAATGTCGATTAGCACTTTTGAATGCTAGTATGAGTTAATGTCTTACTCCTCTATTTCGATTACCTCTTGAGAGGCCTCTCAGGAAAGCATGAAATAATGTTTGAGAAGGATTACCGTGCAGTTTCCTGCGGTTAACCTTCCTAGGTCCAGGAAATGAGGAGATCAAATATTACCCTAGCATCTTTTGGAAGTCTCATTTCTCTTGGAATTCCCTCGAGTTCCGTGGGTAATTTTATCTACCGATTTATGCAAATAGAATTCGTTCGTCATTTTTTCCGTTTCAATACGTCCTCTATTATTTTACGGCGTTTCCGCTTCGCTATTTTGTGCTAAATTCCTCTCTCAATCCGTCATTACCTCGGAAACGGCTAACGCTGCGAAAATTTCCGGGCGACGACGTGATGCTTGATTAATGTGAAGGCATGCGGGCGCCGTCGTCCGATTTTCTCAAAATCCTTGCGAAGACTGCACTCTTTTTTTCACTCCTTTTCCAGCCTTCCTCCCCTTACTCCCTTTATCCCCGCCGTTATGTTCGTGTCTCACCTCTCAGGAGTTCCTTTCTTATTCATGAGATGACCTCTCGAAAACACAGCTCGAAGAGGATGCGCTCAAGGATCAGACTGCTTCTTTCCCGGAGAGTGTATTCTCCTTTATCACGCACATCCTTCCTTCGCCATCATCCGCGTCTCGCGAATGCAGCAGTCCCTTTAAAAAGCTCCGATCTTTCTCCTTTGCTGGACTGGCGTATTTTCTCCTCGCGAAAAGGCTCGTGTGTAACTTTGAGGAATGAAAGATGTCGGCAAATATTGCAGTTCTTGAGGTGAGCTCGGCCGCGGATTGTGCGGAGTGCAAATCGTATCTTTCGGGAAAATAATTCTCGTGTCGTTGGAAACGAGTTGAGATGTTTAGCTTAGTTTCGGAGCATACATTTCTGTATGGCGAATGTCTTTCTTTTCCTGACGGAAATGTAAGAGGATAAACGTATATGTTTCAAAGAAGGAAAAACAGATGTTTTCCTTGTACTTGGCTTGTAATTACCAGGGTATATCGTTAGTTAATTGCCTCTTTTGTCAGCTTTATTTAGGTTGTAACTTCCTTCTCTAAACTGATGTAATGATTTGACATTTCCACTTACATAGAAAGTATTGAAAATTATTTACGAAATTATTAGAATATAATGCTGAATTTTCATCACTTTGAGGGGTTATATTCAGATGTTTCCTATTCATTTCAGCAAATAAGTGGAGCGGAATGAAATTAAAACTTAAGATACGACAAAAATTACTTGCTCTTAATCGCCTGAAGACTCGTTTTTGTCGGATTAGATTACGAATTTGAAGACTGTTTACATAAACATGTGGCTAATGTAGTTGAATGTCTAGCAAAGCAGAACTTTTCTTAGGCAATACGCACAGTCTTTGGTTTAGAAGTAATGGAATATTTCAGTTTGGATAGCAATTTGAAATCTTAAATTTTCTTCTTAGCTTTAATAATAGTTTTTTTTTTATTAACCAGTCAATTTTGACAGTTTTTCCTTTATTTGGATCTTTGTATAAATAGGGAAAAGAGAATGGAGTGCATATTTAGGTCCTTATAGAAGCTCTCCTGCCCCTCAACAAAGAATGTACTTTCAAAAAATTCCTTATGAGACGTATTCCCTAAGTAATGTTGCATTTTCGTAATTTTTTTAAACATTTGGTGGGAAATTTTTATGTTTAATTCCTAATGTTTAATTCCTAATATTTAATACATGGTACGATATAAATTAAGATGTCTTGTTTGTCAGTTGATTCCTATTCTATTTCCTCGGAAGCAGTTTATCTAACTTCATTCTGTTGTTGTAAAAGGACATCATTGGGCGACATGCTCTCCACCCTTTTCAAGGAAAGTTATCTTTCTTTTTTTCTCTGGATTATTCGGTTTTGATCAGTATTTTGGGAAGATATTACCTGGGATACGAGTAGTGCAGCCGATAAGTTTCGGTAGCTTATCTTGCTTAGAAGTTACGTTAGTATCATTGGAACTCGCAGTTGAGGTTTTTTCTACTTGATTTGAAACATCTATGTTAACTGATTCTCCTTAACGGGAACTCGGCTAGTTCTTAGCCTTCGAGGGGACTATTGGTAATGTTTCAAAACATTTTTATCATTATTGATTTTACGATAATCTACATTACTTTTACAACGAATATAATCTGATTGTTCTCGTAAAATTTGCTCTGCCTTTGAAGTAGCTACTATGGGTAATCTTTGAATTGAATTTGAATTAAATCTTCCTTTAAAGTATTACTCAAATTCATGTGGCAATTTGGCCAATTCACGGAGTTTTAGTGATTGTTTGATTGTACTGATACTTATTACGCACCCGAAGCTGTGATGTTTCTCTGCAAAGAAATTACCATTCCTTCGTTACGTGGAAATCTCTGAAGTGATTTTACTTAAAACCTAACGATGCATCGGGGTCTGCGAACTCTAATTGTCGTGGCACCTGTAGCGTTAATTTCGGAAAGGCGAAAACCTGAACTTAGTTGGCATCTTCCCCGTCCATGGATAATCACATTCGGCCCGAATTTACCGCTGACGCCGGCGTATCCTTTTCCTAAGTCGCCTCTTACCCCGATGATACGGGGTATAAAGGGAATGGGTGCGACACCCTCATCTAATCTCTTCCCGTCCTCTTAGATCGTCGTAAAATCACGGGATGGGGTAAAAAGCGTGGGGTTTCTTGCATGGAGACCAATTTAGTGCCTTTCCTCGCGTCGGGGATTTAATGCGCGACGCCGGGGAAGCGACGTTTTGTAAGGTCGTAAGCAAACGCAATGCAACGACGTCACCACGCACATATAACACGGGTTGAAAAAGATATAACGGTGTGTTCATGCCCTCTCGATAGCGCCTCTCTCTCGATGCAAGCTGCTGCAGATTTGTTACATATTCTTATTACTGGTTGGATTAGTCAGCGGAGTCATGATTTAAAAGATGCTTTTCTTTCTTTTTGACGATCAAGTTAAGATGTTTTTGCGAGCTTCAACTCGTACTCTGCCTTTTATACCCGAGGGTATAAAAGTGAATCATATCGACTTGACTCGGAGGCACTTCCACTGACTTTAATATTTCACGTAAATAAGAGCGTTTCTGCTACCATATGGTGATAGGTACTCTTTTCTGATGGAACGGTCTAAAGGAAAATGTATTTTTTTATTAATTCTTGCCTCAATCTTCCTTGTGAATATGATCATATAAATTCTACTTAGGAATGAATGATGCTGATTAATATAATATATTTTAGGCAATCCTTATTGCATGCCATGAAAAGTGCTATTCATTGGCTCATTTCGCTGCTTTCATGATGACGTTTTCTACTTACATCACTCTGGAAGGCAGAGTACCTCACTACTCATCTTGCATTGTAAGCAGGTGCGGATTTAAGGTATCAGAGGCCCTGGGCACAAAGATTAGATTGAGGCACTCATTAAAAATGATGTGCAAATTCAAATCTTTTTCGTAAAATACACAAATATACACGCTGTAGAAATCTCAGTCGTTTCACTACGGTAAGAATAAACCAACAAATTTTGAATTACACCACATAGTATTTCTATAATTTTCAAAACATTAGGAATATACTTTACATAATACAGATACATAACAATGTAACATATAGAATAATACATTATATAGACTTACCTAACAACAAATTCTTTCTTGAAGCGAAAAATGAGAACATTTACTTTCCTAATTACATTTCTTAGAGTTCATAAACACAGTCATATGGAGGCCCTCCATATACCTGAGGCCCCTATAGCGCCCAATTATAAATCAGCCCCTACTTGTAGGCCTCATTCACTCTCCAAAGCTATCGGTATTTAATTGTGATTATACGCTCGAAAATTCTTTAAATGGTTGCGTTCTCTTGATATTCTCAATTCATATTTTAAGGAATTATAGTAGGCCTTCGATGATACCGCTCAAGCCTTTAATGAACGAGAAAAAATGTATGATTACGAGTCCCTACTTATATACCATTTAAAACCGAATATTAAGCAAATAAATGAGAAAGTGATACTTTTCTGGAGTTGCTACACTCGTACATTTTCAACTCCAAAACATGATGGCTCTATTAATAATAATTTTTATTGTGCTATTACGTAACATTTTTGAAAATCATGGGAAACGGAAGACTAGAATTTGATTAATTTAATTATTATATCGTGGTCAAGAAATTAAAATTTTACAAATAAATTTTTTCTGTACACTTGATTTTAGTTTACAGTGATATGTCTTCTTGAAATACCTAATTTATGTAGCATAAACTAGGTAATATTATCAGAAATTCTTTTTCATTCAGTCAATTAAAGACACAATTATCATAGTGTGCTGCAGAATCGTGCTGGAAAAGGAAATCACTTTGCTTATCATATGAGATCTAATACATCCCTGCGGTGGTCCACATTCCGCCTGCTGCGTCCGCATTTTATTTCTCGCTCATTATATATAGAAGAGAAGTGCACTGTCATTGGGCTATGCCATTCACCATTACGAATGTGCACCATATGGAATACTCCAGTTTTTATTTGTTTTAATTTCACTCGTCGTTTTTACGTTCCCGTGTCGTCTCCACTTTTGGAAACGTGTTCATGTTCGGATTGGTGATCCCGCGAAACGAGGTCCACGACGAAAAGTCCGCTCGCACGTGGAGGAGGACACTCGTGGTCGCTCAAACATAGACGTGAAGGGAAACACCCGTGAACACACTCACTGACGCAGTCGTATGCACGAGAGCGAAGCAAGTGAAACAGAGGTGCACGGACTAGAGGGGAGGTGCACTCTCGCAGAACGCTCAGGGCGCCTCTCGCTGCGAACATGCACGAGCTCAGGTTTGCGATGCGCCGAGGGGATGAGGAAATGTTAAGAGGCGCTCGAGGTTCAAAATAGCACAATTTCAAGTGCTTGACTCCGGAATTTTTCTTTCATCGGATTGTGATATTATGTGTGTCAGTAAACGTGCTATTTACACAGCTTCAGCAACTTTGGTCGGAGAAGTTACTCGGAATATACTCCGTTGGTACGCAAGTCGATCTTTAGGTTAAAGTTTATAGCTGTAATATAAGGAAGGATTCGTTAATGTTCGATGTTGATGAGTTCATCCTACCAGTGCCATCGTGATGTTGGTGTTAAATTTAAATAGTTCATCTTCAAAGATTCCTTTGGTAACACAATTCAGTACCATCAATTGTAAATTATATTACCTTTAGATTTATTTAGTATAGATTCCGTTCGTTATATCTAAGATCCGATAGGTTTTCAGGAAATCAAAATCCTCCATTGTGAAGTGAAGATGACCCTAAAAATTCGGTGCTTAAGATTTGAACATATGGAGGATTGGATTGGAGGATTCTTAGAATCTTTCATGCTTTCTCTTAGTGACTAAAAATGTTCCGATTATTGTCTCAAATAAAGCTTCGACGGTGAAATCCTATATAAACTTCTTACTTCTAATACTTCAGACCTACTCAGTGATATTCAAAGGATGAGTATAAACCGATCACGAATTCGAAAAGACTGCTGTGGCTTACTGTCACATATTGGAAATAAGGATATGTTGTGATTGGTCTTCTCCTCATGTTGATGTTCAGAAAATATGGGTAATGCATAAGATGACTATTGAGTTTCTTCGTCTTTAGAAACATTAAATCAAGTAACTCTTTTCTTGTTTATTTAATCGTTATCATTCAAAACTGAAAATTAAGGTTATTACTGATAACTATGACTGAACTTTCATTTCAAAACGAACTGTTTTAACATTGGTGAAAAACTTTAAATTCATTTCTTTATTTAAAGTAGGTAAATCTTTTTGTGATCAAATTTACGATTAACTGTTTCTCGTTCTCAATTGATTCACGAAAGATGGATTATTTTTATTTGTGTGAGAAGAGCGGCAGGTTTCCCCCGATCGAGAAGAAATCTATCAAATCCTTTATCGCCCTCACGTACAGCAATCGAGGAACTATTCATCGCCCAAGGGATATTATAGATATCAAGATAGTGGTAACTTCTGAGATTTAGGTTTCAGTATTCGATTGAAATCTCGATGACTGCAGCTGGTCACATTTTTCACTGTTGCTTCTCCGCAGGAAAAACCTCTTCCTTCTAAACTTTTATGTGACGAAAATATAAATATACGAAACAATTTCTGAATGTCTAGATTGAGGATAATGGAACCAATTAATGCGTGAAGTTGGTAAATAGATTGTTAGCTTATGACGGCAGTTGATATAGTTTTTGAAATTCTGATGGAACCATACGAAAAATGTTGATCACAGTTGGCTGTTGTAACTTGCATCGAATCCAGCGGCAATATGCATCGGATTTTTGCTGAACGTATAAGTTTAAGAAAGCTTCCTTCATCGTCTTTAATTTCTAAATTCATTTTATAAATTCATTTCATAATTTTCATTGTGAGATCTGTTTGACTATTTCAGCCTCCCCTGAAGATAAGTTGGTTAAAATGCAGAGTTCTGCCGAGAAAGGAAATTGACGCAACATTTCGTATGATATAGGGAATATAATCTAGCGTAAAAGTGAAATAAAATTTAGAATCTCCGATAGGCTCTATTTATTTTGAAAAAGAAATATATCCATTTAATTTCAGAGCGAAAGGCAGAAAGTAAAATAAAGCGGAATAAGGAAGGAGAGGTTTTAAATTTCATCAAAACGAAGGGCCATTCTTCAGTTAGCACGTTTCTCTTCATATCGCGCGGGATTTTGAACGTTGTTGAATGCGAGGGAGATGACGTGTGTTGACTCTGAATGCCATCGCAAAGAAATGGCTCGGTATCTGGAGAGGTGTGGACAGCGTGGCTGTTGAGAGGTACAAAAGGCAAGGAGGTGCCTTCAAGGGAAGATTGCTCCAAGACAAGTTGGCGTGGGTGGAAGAGTTCTAAAGGAACGAATTTGAAGGCGGTTCGGATATCTGAGACAGGATGCGATTCAGGAAAACCTCACCCTAAGGCCTTTCTTTAAAAATTTCGGTCGCCAAAAATAGCATTCAGTTCTCTTATCAGCATATACAAAAGCCGTCTTGAGAAGGATATGAGAACTTCGTTTTTGAGGCTATATACATATCCTGCGTGTAGGCTTAGATTAATTTCTCTATAAATTAGTTTCACGAAATTGTCTTAAGAAGGATCATTGTTTATCAAAAAAAGAGCTAAATTAGATAGATTGTTGCTTATAGTTCTTCAGAAGGCATGAAGTTGTCTTTTTCACGTTTATAAAGGTGCGATCTACGTATCTTTGTCCACTGCTTTCACTCATAGTATCGGTGATCTTTGTTTGTTTCTTGGATACAGTCCGTATTTATAAGGTATAGTTATTTTTATTTCTCTCTAGTAGTACTATGTACCTTCGTAAGAATAAAATATTTTATTATTCTTCTCTGATTTTCAAAATTATAGTAAGTAAAATCATCATTAATGCCTTTATTTAAATAGATTTCTAATACAGTTCTTTCTGACATGACTTTGTGGTAGATCTCCGTAGCGTAAAGAATGAAAAGATGCTACTTTTACTCGTACACGATTTTATTAAACGATTATATTTTATTATGCGACATGGTTTCGACGCTTCGCGTCATTATCAGGCTGATGCTTACTAAAATATTTCGTGGTTCGGGTAAAAGTTGTATCTTTTCATTCTTTACGCTGTAGATTTCTAATATAAAACCTCCTTATTTCTGGCCTCTTTCGTTTATAAATATTTGTTCTGAATTCTTAAATCACAAAAAAGTAAGTAAAACATTTATTTATTAGACACTGAAGGAAAATGCCAGAATTTTTTAGGGCCTAATCTCTCTACTACATTCAAGAAAATGCCAGAATTTTTTAGGGCCTATTCTCTCTACTACATTCAATTTGTACTAGGATTTGCACATACTAATAAATGTTAGCAAATTATATAAAATACTTTCTTAGCATTAGAACCATGACTCCTATTTCTTTCTGTCGAGCCAACCAGTTCGTTAGCCTGTTCAGTTTAAGGGATAGCAATACATTTATAACGAGGCGTCTCCGTTGCGACGCAGCTCCACTTTAAATTTTTAAGTGGTGTTTTTAGCTTCTTGTCAGAGCCACCCTATAGGGCTGCTCATTTTCTGAGCCTTCTCCCGTCCTCTTAATGAATAGATCATTTTTACGACCATCGACTTACGCCGTGCATTATCTTCCGCTTCATTTCGTTTTTCATTCCCAATCTGAAGCAAAACTGAGGGACGTGCAGAGATGCTCTCGCTCGAAGTTATCCTTTAATGCCTCTATTCGCGAAAAATCTCACGTTTAAATGGGAAAGATAATCCGTTTAAATTGAAGCTTCTGAAAGTGGTCTCCTATTATACGTAGCAAACTTATGGGTGTAATAAGCTATTCAGATGTGTTTATTCTACACTTTGACTGCTTTTCAGTATCTCTATCTCGTTTGTAACGCTGTCAGTTTCAGTAAATTATATTTACTAAAACTATTCACGAATCGGAACCAGAACGGAAGCCGAAACCGAAAATTCCATCGTTTTTAATGAAGAGGAAGTCTAATCCGAACCGAAAAGATTCTTTAATCCGAAACGAATCTGGAAAGTTATTTTTCTTTCCCAGTTGTTTGTTCCCAATAATACCATTTTACTTTAGTGTAAGCATTACTTAATATCAGTAAAAGTGAATAAAACTAACTCAATCAATAAATCTCAGTAAAAATCAATTCTTGATATTTACATTTACATGATGTTGTGTTTTGATAATCTTCTTTTTAACTTGGCAAAGACTGAAATTTAAGTTAATATAATGTAATTTATCAAATCTCCGTATTATAACATTATATGAAATAGAACTATTTTGCAGGTTCGGCAAAAAGAGTGGATATCCATTGAACTGGAACGAAATATACAATGGTTCGCTCGTTTGATGAGATGAAACTCTTATTTTCAGGGACATCTTTAAACATTTATTATGAATAGTAAACAATCTGGTTTCCATTTACCGTCTCTGAATATACCAAAACTTCTTGATCTAAGATAGTTACAAAGTAGTCTTTTCAATAGAAGGATAGTTTTTTCATTCCCTATATACCATTCAAATATTTAAAGATTGACAATACTTCATGGTCACCAGTGGTTCACTACTTCACAGCATTCCTTTCTCAATGCATTAACTAAATAAAAATCCGATGAGCGATTGCGTTCTTCGGAGAAGAAGGTGGCTGCGACGCCGTTAATGTTCCAGCCGGAAGCCTTTAAATGAACTGTTTTCAGCTCTATAAATCAATCGCGTCCTCATTCTTCCGCTGTTACGCCGTTGAATAAAGCAAATGAAAATTTATCGGGGCAGAATTCAGAACTGATGGCGAGCTTACGTTATTCATCGGTCAGCTCAATTAGAGGAGTCACCGATAATAGTTCAAGGGAATTGGGTGGGGCGAGGCTAATAAAAGACTCCCGGAGTTTCTGCCTTCGATCGGCGACAAAAAACTGCCCACATTTACATGCGCGAAAGCTCGCAAATACGATCAATCAAGATTTCTGTCAAAATGATGAAGGGGATGACATCACGTCGCATATTTTCCATTGTGTTATTTTTAGCGACATCGATTCAATAGCGTAGTTAAGATTTTTGTCGACTTAGTTATTGGAAGAAGCGGATGGTAATTGAAAACATGAGTGCTGTTTTCCAATTGAATGAGTTATAAATACAGTTATTCCTGGATTCACATCAATATTTTGCGAATTGATTGGATGAAAAATTATTATGTAAAATTTTAGTCATCGATACCTCAGAAAGCGAAGATAATTTGCTTTCATTAGAAACATTAGAGAAATTCCATAGCAGTATCAGGTGTAGGGACATAACTCACTGAATTTGATTATAAAATTACGAATTAAATTCTAATATTATGAACTTAAATCAGTGATGGGGATTATGTGGGATCACAAAAAGAGGGAATCAACGAATAAAGTTGGGGAGAAGAGAAGAGTGTGGTAGAGGAAATGTTTACTGATGAAAAGATTATGATAACAAGTCCTTTAAAGTATAGAAAACCTCTATAAAGCAGAATATCTACTAAGATTCACTTTAATTTGAAGAAGTTAACTCCTATAACCAGAAATCGTGTCCGCACAATTCTCTATTCCCTAAAATATGAGCGAACATCGTCGTTATTGTTTAGATTGCTGAGGGTTGTCTTCATATGAAATGCTGGACGGAGATATTTATCATTGTTCCTTACATAACGATAATCCTTAAATGAGAGTTGTGATTGCTTTTCTTTAATCGTATTCCATGCTCCTTACTGAAATGGAGTGTGGAATTATCTTGTCAGACTTTCATTGTCACCGGAGGGGAGGTTTGGTATTTTATTCAGGAGTGGAATGACCTTGCTGTGAAAGAGGTTCAGTCGACCTACTTTCAGTAACAGTGCTGGTGACATTTTTATCCTAGCGTGCAAAATCTCCGGAAGATATTTCTTTGCATTGCAGACAGCAATCTCTCGTCATTCTTTGAATCGAAACCCTAGATAATAGCTTGGAAATCGACCATATGCCCCGCTAAGGAGTCCTTCTGCGTCACTTACTGTCACGCGTATAAAATACCTCTGACCTCTCAGATCCGCGTCCGGATTTTATGGCTAGGCGACGGATGAATAAAAATACCTCCAATCCGACTGGCATCTTAACTGCGAAAGCGAGGCGATGGCCTCCCGTCGGGGGCACTGTCGAGCTCCGCTACGTCAGATGGAACCATGTTGATGACCGTTTGACCACGCAAAAGGCGGAAGATTGTGGGGATTGTTACTGTGGATTTTCGGCTCAAAAGGTTTCTTCACCCTTCAGGCAACACGATTCAGCGTTACCCTACCAATAGTTACAAATCTTTCTATCCTTTCCGTAAGTTTTGATGTACTTAATTAGCGTGGTGATTTATTAAACGCTCTCATTTGATTATTATGGAAGGGGATGAAGAGGACCCCCAGAGAATTATTTTCAACTAAGAAATGATATGCTCGGAATTCACAGCAATATCTGTGTGAAAAACCAAAATTATGAAGTTCTTGGCTATATTTATATTGTGTGATTATGAGGGTATGTCCGTGGTTGCTTGATTGTTTTCGTTCAAGTATTTTCAAATGGGAGTGTATTTTGTACCCTTGCCACCTGGAAATTGTCCTACTTTCTAAGTTTATGTATAAATATAATAATAAACCATTCAGCACAAAATTTTAGCGAACGACACAATTGTATAAAGAAACAAAACATTTAAATTAGTATCGAACAAATTTACAGCTATAAATGGGATGATCGCCGAAACTGAAAAATACGGCAAATATAAATCGGTTAGAATTTTGAAATTGTATAACTCTATATCTGCGCTAAGCATTTCAAATGTTTAGGTTGCGACCTCACATATGACTATAGTTAGGAAGTCGAAGATAAGCTAAGCAAATTTACATCTGTAAATGAGACGAACATGACAACAATGAAAACAAATAAAGAAAACCCATTTAAAATTTTACAAAACTATAGCTATACCTACGTTATATGTGGGAGTGTAGCATTGCTAATAAAAGGAGTAAAGTAGAATACATCGTCAAGAATTGAAATTCTTAACTTAAGTGAAAGGATACGAAAAAGGGGATTATTTAAGATATGAAGCTATCAGAATAAAGGAAACAATAAAGGAGATCCGGAGAGAGGAAAAAGAAAGATTGCTGAGTATGTTATAAATTATTAGTGCACAAGAATAAGAAGTATTAGAGGACCTGTAGAGATGAGTACCGTAACAGGCAGTACGCGAAGTGAAAGAAAGGAGATGGACTTTGCAAACCTAGAGGCATTTCTAATCTTTATGGTGGTGAATAATGATCTTCAGCTGAATGTAATCCCGATGCCAAAATTTGTAGTGAAGGAGCTTGACCTTTTGATGAGTTTGCTTGGATCAAGGTTCCGCATCATATAATATTAAGAGAAGTGCCTTGACGAACTAGCGGCTCTATCTAGTCGGTGCCATGGTGCGGTACAACGTATGCCGCTCTGCGCGGAACTCATGCACTAGCAACCACCGTTGTCAAAATACCACTGCTGTGGGTGGGGATTGATAATGGAAAAGACCTGGCTTTCTTTTGAGTTCTTAAATTTAATTATTTATAACTTTGATTTTACGTTTCAAAGAAGCTATTAAGAGAGGATAAACAAAATATTTTAATGTAGTTAATAATTAAATTATTATAATAATCGCGAATTAATTTTACGTATGATGCCTTAGAGCTTGGTTTCACTGTTTTGTAGTACTGAAAAAGGTTGACGTAATGCCAAGGCATCTCAGTTCGATCTATTGATGGCGGAATGAGAAAATAGGTATAACCTTTTTGGTTATGCCTATGTTTGTATAATTTTTATAGTCATCGATCCAAGAATCAATTCTACATGTAGCATAGCATATCCTCATAGTCAAGAGGCGAGAGAAGTTAACTCAGTCTCCAGCCAATCCCAAAGAAGATGGTCATCACATCCACGAATGAAGTTAACGGGATATTTTTCTCTCGCCATAGATCACAGCTTATGACAAATGGAGAAGTATTAACTCAGTACAAATTTCAGACGATTCATCTTTCACCCTTACCCCTTCAGCAGAGCTTTCCTTGGTGTCACATACATACTTCTTTTCCCATTCCACCGTACCCATCGCTGTATATAAGTATTTTTCCCATGAAAGCATAAAGTACACACGACCTTTAAAAAGCACGGAGACGCACAGCCGTCGCTTGGATTAGCGTGCTTGATTTACGGCTCCAGCGTGCGACGGGGCAAAACCGCCGGTTCGGTTTGTAATTCAACGGAGCGAGCAAGGCATGCGTCCAAGGGGAAAGGGGTCACGCGTATCGTCTCTCCTAAGGCTTTTGCTTTAGAGGATCCTTTTTCCATGCTCCTGCTTTCTCAGGGAGGGATTTATGTGGTCCATTGTCCGGGGGTGGGGGCCTATTGTCGTCCGGAGTGTGATGGGGGAGTGCGCGGGAAGTTAGGCACGGGAATGGCTCGCTATAACTTCCGATCATAAAAGGAAAAGGTGGCGTAATTGAAAAACGATACGAGCCGAGTGAAATCCGGCCGCATGATGCTGCGGGAAATGAATTGGGTTCATGGTCTGTTTATTCCACGCTTTTTTCCGTGGGCACTCCCCAACTAGGGACTAGCTCTTCTTTCCGATTTTAGTTTGAGGGCATGTTTCTTTCACTCTTTTTCTGATTTACATTTATTAACTGGGGATCGATTTTAATCACTTGCTAAATCAAATTCTACAATTCATGCCCTTCGGTTTTAGTTTTATCAAGATCACACCTGAAAGAGTTCTCTCTAGGTACTAATGATGGTGTATTTTATGAGTAGCGTATGTAGAAGAAAAATGCAAAATATATATTTTAAGATGCTTACACTGTAGTGGAACCGGCGGAGTAAATGATACTGTCAACAAATAGAAATATAATACGATTTTCGGATTACGGAATGGGTCTTAACTGAGTCACGGCTTTGAGCACTTAGACTTTAAAGGTATTCGTCAATGTTAATACCAAATATGTTAAAGTCATCCTTTGATGACTACTAAAAGATATTAATAATATTGTCTTTATTTAGGCGAACTTTGCTCTAATGAGAAACACAAACAACCATGCCCTGACCGGGATTCGAACCCGGAACCTCGGCATTGCTAGATTAGCACGCTAAAACACTACGCCACCGAGGCCAGCACCGAGGAAAAAGATGAACAATTAATGTGTACGTCAGCTAATACAAACAGCTTGTAAAAATATTTCTCAATCAGATCAGCGATCGAGTTTCAAAAAAAAATTAAACAAAAATAATTCCTAGTAACATTCTGAACTCTCGGGAACGTTCTTGAGATTTAAAAGTATAATAATAAAATCCTAAAAGTTGATTATAAAATCATAAAATTAAGTTGCAAATTTCAGAAAAGATTTCACTTATTCAAGTAGATATCCCTTTACCTGATCGTCATTCATAAAGTCTCTTGTTGTATAAGTTTTGACTTAGTAAAGCCTCGCGATTGGCCGAGTAAATCAATGTATCGTTAATTACTCTACCAGTGTTTTCAGTAAGTTCTGATTCTGAGATTAAAAATTGGGGATTTTGACTTTGTTGGGAAAAAACCTTCAATTGTGGATTATAATTTCCATGTATTGTTAAGGTAAATTCGAGAGAGAATACTCCAGATTTTCTGCATCTCACTGCATTATCATTTAAAATATCTTAAACAGGCGAGCTTCCCGGAAGGTTTAATTCAGCCCAAGTAAGGCGAGGAGATTTTAATGTCTCCGTAAAGCTGGAATTTCCTCCGTCTCAGCCCTCATTTGCTCACACAGGGTATAAAATTTCAAGTATCTCTTTAATTGGCCCGCAAAATTATTCTCCTCGATTCCGAATAGATACACAGACTCCGTGGAAATTGCGTAATAACGTCCCGGGCCCATTTTCTGGAATTAAATTCTCTCTCTCCCTTTCTCTTCCTATTTAGGAACGGGGGGTTATGAAAACATCGTAAAAAGCGCAGGAGTCATAATGTTTCTGGGGTATAAAAGGCTGACCTTTAAACGGAAGAAGAAGGGGATGCGGAGAAAAACACATTTTAACGGCGCCCGCGCACTTCCGACAGAAAGAGTAAAAGGAAAACCACTCGAAAATGAAAGCGAACTTTTGCTCACGCAATTCACGAGAAACTGCGGTCTCTTATTAGAGCGTGGTCAAGCGAGAGCCCTCCATCAGGCGAAATGAAGACACCCCCACGCTGTGATAAGGACATCCACATGAAGGGGTAAACCCTAACGTTCGCGCATTCTCTCGAGCCCCTGCACTACCCTCGTTTCGTATTCCATTTAAGAGTTCCTTGCCTTTCGTGTGCGTCTGTTTGTTCCCTCGCCCATTCCACTCCCGTTTCGTTTCATTCCATCTTCCTCTATCATCTTTTCCCCTTTCGATTCATCCTTTAAGCTCCTCCCTTCTCTTCTATTCCCATTCTTCGTTTATTGCGTTCGTCCTCATCCTTTGTTTCACGAAACCCTTTTCCAAACCTCATCTGGCGCCTCTTTACGGTCGGTACGGACCTTATGCGTTCTTTATATTGGAGCCTCCGGGGTCTTCGGTGGATACGTGATTTTCTCTTTCCTTCCCATTGTATCTTTTCTCCATCGTTCTTAAATACCCTCCGCGAGTGTATACGGCAAAGAGGCTACGCGCTTCGGAGTAATTAGACCATGAAGTCCGTGCCGTGATGTCGCGGCCGAGAGGTCAATGTTTAATTCTAAACGGGTCACTTGTGGTGCAATATTTCACATTATATACGCGCGGAACTGAAAGCCCGCACTCATGCAAAGGAGGATTTTATGGGGAGGAAAGGGATAAGAAGTCTGAAAGGAACTGAGGACTTAGCTTAATGCATTTCCTCAGGTCTTGAAATTCTCGACTGTAGCATTGAGTTCTCTTTGTAGGGGATTTGATTCTTTTGAAGGTTCGATATGAGTGTGGAGTATATTTTCAACCACTTTCCAAGACTATGCTCTGGATGGAACATCGTCGTTCGCCTAACCTCAAGTTTGTTATGATGTCTATTTTAAATAAATGAAAAAAATCAGCGGAGAGAATATTTCTTAATAATATTTCTTTGATTCTCCAAGAGGTGATGAAGTATACAAATAAACTATTCCAATGTAGCATAAAACTAAAATCAATCGAAATGTCACGAATCAGGTTAAGAAGGTAATTGAAGTTAAATTTAAAATTTTCCCATTTGTCACAGTAGTTTCTTTTCTTAAATCTAGGTTTCCTCATTTTTTCTTATGGTTCTGATTCCAGCGAAATTTTTCTTTGGTGACAGAGAGAGAAAAAGGAGATTGTGAGATGTTTATTAAATTTCCTAAATGAGTCATTTTTAACTACCCTAAAGGTAACAACTTCTAAACGTTTTTATTAGTAGCCTTAAAGCTGTCATTAATGGTTATCTGCGGAGTGAGTACGTCCTTCAGGAAGCGTAATATTACCTAAACACCCACTTATTACGCGAATGCATCTCATGCTGAAGCACACTAACTTAAAAGGAATGCTAATTAATTCCCCAAGGTACGCATCTCTCGTACTTCACTTCTTTGAGGACTTTGATGGGCGGTATTACCTCAAGACGCCGCGGCATTTCTTTCGACGCGGCGTCGAAATTTAATTGCATTCCGCATGCTAAAGACGTCCTCTCGTTTCGCTTTATACCGCTGTCGGAATGAAGGAAATTACGCCCACTACCCAACCGCCGTCTATCCGCTATTTAACGTGCCTCCTTCAATAGTGTATCGGGGAGTTCATGACCCAGCCAAAGAGAAATCCCCAACCAAAGGGGTGTTTGAGAATATTGGTTGTGCGGCGCGTTTTGAGGCGGCGGTGTTGGAAGGAAGCCTGTTTCGCTTCACATATACACACAGCACAAGAGTCGTTTCCATGGGGACCAGTTCACCTTTACGACCGGAACACAGCGTCGTCTCATCTCCTTAACCTCTCTATGGAGTGTTCGGTCGTTGAGACAGAGGAGGAGGGGTCCGTTTCATTGGGTTTGGTGGGGTTAACCTGGAGGGTGCTGCGGGGATTCACTAGCACCTTAAATCATTCGGAAGACCTTTTCCGGTCTCGTGGAAGCAAAAAAGCTAGTTTCCGATACATTTGACGAGCAGGCTAAGTGACCTTCTTTCGTATCTGTGAGACGTTCGAAACCCTTCATCTTTGTTGTAATCGGTAAGTGGATAAATAATTGTATAAGTACGGATTTAAGCAGGCTTCTTATTCTTCGAAAATGAATTGTGTACCTATTTAAAAAAATTGCCTTTCGAAGCTCGAAGTAATTCATTACTGGAATTGGTCGAATTTAAAAATCAGTATTGCGACATTTTGTAAATTTAGAGAATGTATTATTTTAAGTAGTTTTTTATAGGTATTGGCTTCGTGGCCCGAAGTATAATTTAGCGTGAAGATTTAAAATTTGTTATTTGTAAAAACTAATTATACGCTATTGGAACGAGTGAAGTCTTCTAACCAAAAAATAATTAAACACCACGTCGAGAACCGATCCGGCTACTGAGGAATTATACAAAAAATTAGAATTTTAAATATTCTTAATACTCAAATTCGAGCGAAACGAGATTAATTCAGGTTTTATTTGCTTTTTATATTTATCTGTGGAAGAAAAGCAGCTTTAAATGTTATTTATCAAGACACACATGAATTTAATGGTGTTTATTTTTTATTAATTGATTGATTTTTGCTACATTAATTTGGCATCAATTTGGTATGATTTTAAATAGGATCCGATGCTCCTTTGATGTGGTATTTCGATTCTAAACAGATGTATCTTGCATTTCTTTACGAAAGATAGCAATTTTAATTGATATAATTAGCGCCATAAACCTGGTTTTGTAGGAAACAACCGATTCTACGGAATTCTACTTTTTATGTCAGTCTTTTAATAAGAAATACATTTCCTTACGCGCAGGGATTTTATCACAAAAATCGGAAATTAATTTTCTCGTAGTTTTTAATTTTTTAATTTAAAACTCGGTAACAATTTGCCAAAGAAAGAATATCCCGGCGTTTAATTGTGGCCTATTGACTTTTTCATGTGGTAATTACGGACTCTCTTCATCGAGAACTAATCGCCTTGTTTTCGACCGAACGCCGTTTCCGACGTACGGCGTGGTCTTCTCCGACCACTCTCTTATTATCCTATAGATATCTAGAAGGGATCGCTTCCCATTATCGACATGCCTCTCTGTTGGCTTTTCCCTCGGAGATGATTGCAGAAACCGGTCACGTTCCTTAACTCGGCGAAATTTGCCGCTCGGAATACCGGGTACTTAATCTAGGCACTTAAGTCCCATTCCAATAACTTTATCTCGGTTTGTGTGCTCGCTGGACGAGAGGTAGCCCCGGATTACTGGAGAGCGTTTTAGTGTTCTTAGATAAAGGGACGATTTCTCCAACGTAGTGTCTGTATGAGCGGAGATTAAACTGCGGCCAATTTAAAGGAATACTCATGTTGTCGACCATTGCGACTAATTATTATCTCATGAGGACTTGCTTTTCTGTCTTCTATAAATGTTTATGGGGTCCATGAAAAAGGTTGAAGGCGCGCAATTCGTCACGATAGAACTAAATGCTATCCAGTGGTGTTTAGAAGGAAGCAGTGTTACAAGTGAAGCGTTATTTCTACAGCCCGTTGCGATTTTACGTTTTTTCAAGATAAGTCAAGGAAGACTGGTGATGTGGCGTTTTAACTCCAGTGGAATTTATTTACCTTTGAGGAATGGTGCCATAAGTTGGAAGTTATTTCCTGGAAAAAGATACTGTAGTATTTCTTAATCTGCGATCTGAGATGAAAGCTTACATTTAACTACTCTCACGTGATGTGTTTCTACGGAAGAAAGCGAGACGTTGATTCCAACAAGTAATTGATTCCCGTTTCTTGAATACTCAAAAATTATTTGTGGAATCATAAATCTGTATTCTGTAGTCGTAGTGTGACTGTAATATCTTTGTTTAGGAAGCAATTTTTATAATAACGTTCACATTTTAATACTCTTAGATATAGTTTTCATTAGTGAATCCTTGCTGATTGTAGAAGAATATTTTGAAGAAGAAAACAAAAGGAAAATATACTCACTCACTTTTTTTCTAATTTAGATGCTATTTTTCGTTACATTTCACTGATTTTTAATCGTAATTTAATAAAATATATAGACACCAAAAGTATTCAAGCAGTTATCATTATCATAGGAGTTTTTATCTGTAGGTTCATGCGGCTCAAAATTCTCCCCTATATGCTTTTTCTTTTATTTCTTAGCAAATAACTGTCCTTTATATCCCAAGTGCTCTAGTCATTTAGTTATCTTGCCAGAGCTGGCATGTTCTCGCAAGATAGCTCAATTGGTAGAGCAGTCGCCCGGAAAGACCCGGATTCAAGTCTCTGTCTCGGCCCATTTTCCAGGTCCGTTTTGTCTGTGGGATTTTCCAAAGGTGCACACCTTAACGTTCAAAATCAGCTATCACTTTAGGTTTGTCCTTTAAACTAGTGTTTCCCAACCGGTGGGACGCATCCCATTCGTGAGACTTACGAGCCTGTATGGCGGGACCTAGGTCCTTAGTAGGTTGGAGTAAGTTTTGTTTTTTACGTCTTTGCTTTTTGTTTTAAAAATTTTAATATATTTTAATCAAAAACCAAGTATTCATAAAATGTCAAATTAGACCAATCAGTAAAAGAAATTCTGCACATTTGTGGGACTTTGTTGTCTTGAGGGCACAGAAAGGAATTTGTGACCTTAATGGTTTAAACGCTGCTTTATATTATCTAACTTCTTTGTCTTTATATTCATTTTTGTATTTTCTCCAGGGCAATATCTTCAGTTTTTTTCTTTAGCAATACCTCTCTTCTCGATGTTTGATCCGCCCATTTTCTCTACCATCACTTAATTTCTTCAGTCACGTTAAATTGAAACTGTAACCATTATGAAAATAAAATGTCTATATTTAACCTTTGTTTCGTTATTTAATTTAATATACAAATTACTCAAAATGGGTCATTATTATTAGTAGAGCATATCTATTATTTTTTTAATGTTCGCTTAAAATCCAAAGGGGCCAGGCGCATCTTGCTTTCGGAGGGTGACCCAGAGCTTCTATTACTTCTATGGAAAGGCATAGACTAAAATCATTTCCCATCAAGGATTCATCCACGTCGTACTCGAGTTCCGATCGATTCCCACAAACGCAGGAAAAAATTAAAAAGAATTCGGATAAATAGAGAGACGCGTGTGCATTGGAAAGAAAAGGGAGCTAATAATAGACCCTTCTCTCGCTCGGAGCTCTAAAAGATTTTCCTGTTCGACCCGCATCCTTTAGGACCCACTCAAAGGCACTGATCTAAAATGGTGGATAATCAAATTTGCCTGGCGAGGGCTTCCCTCACTCGCTGTTTGGCGCCCCGAGAGCGAGGCACTTGCTTCCGGCAAACCGCCGCCTCCCATCAAGAGAGAATAGAGTGAGGCTGTTTGCCCGTAGTCGGAAAACGGGAGTGTATTCACGGAGTGCACATTAAAGGGCCGTTTGTGCGAGCATCTCCGCTTGGTTTAGACAAGGCTTCGTCAGCGGCTGCGGGGAAATGTTTGGAGATATGTCTTATTCGTGTTTCATGTCGGCGGAATGCGGTGGATCTGGCACGAGTTTTTTCCTCGCCTTTTTCTCGTGATAGGGGGCCTTTCCGTGCCAAAAAGGTCTTTGAAAAGATTGAGTTGTGTGAATAGGATTCAAGGAGGGAATACAGACGTGGAGATTGGCCAATCCTATCCAAAGGGCATCGTTGGAATCGTATGCGGCTTTGGTTACGTAGGAAGTTTGGAGAAGAAGGAGCATAAAGAAAAATTGAGACATTCTTTACTTAATTAACAGCACATATTCTCTAGCAAATTAGAGTAAGGGACCTTACAAATGCGAACGTCGGAAAATGCTCCCTTATCTCCAAGGAAAAGCCCGGTTAGTGTGGATTCGAACTCGATACTCTGATATGCTAACAATTCCGCCATCCCATCGGGTAATAGAAGGAAATCAAAGAATTGCGAAATTATGTAATACGTAAATTTGTGAGGAATGTTTGTTTCGGACTTCCGTAAAAGCATTACTTTATTTATTTGACTAAGTTTAGGTTTTAGCCAGTTCGGAAATTTAAAGTCTATGACACGTATGGCTTCTATGAAGTTTTCAAATTTATATTCGTAGTCTGTTCTCACGTTTCATCTCAAATTGACTGCCTCTTTCTTTGTATTTTATTTTCAGATAGTTTTATTTCAGGCTACAGTTAATTTTGTATTATCATATAACAGTTTGTGCCAGCGTAGGAAAATATGGAATTTTATTTTGAATGGTCAGGGCAATTAACTCAATTACCCCGAAGGGAAATAACGTGCTTTATACGTTTTTATGCGTCATTATTGTGAATATATTACGAGTATAATTTAGAAGCGCTAAAATCATGATTTTAGTTGTAAATGCAGTTTTTGAAAGGTAAAAATATACTTTATCTAGAATCACAAAAAGGAAGAAATGTAAATCAAAAAGGTTAGCGATTAATTTGGTAGATGTTTCGATTACGTTAGAAAATCCCGGGATATATTTTTCTTTCAAGATATTTCGGATCTTTTATCGGAAGGGACTATGAAAATGTGAAAGTGCAACTTTTTCGATCGCTTCAACGATATTTTTTTCGCAGCAGTATTCACATAAATGCCATGTTATACAGTACTCATTTACAGAATCTGGCATTCGAATCAGAGGATAAAATGTATTCGGCAGAGATTGCACAAACCATAGAAAGACATTCACGTTTCGAGATTCCTATTTTCGCTTGTACATACCTTATTTTTTCCCCGCCTCTCCCCGTCCCGCGCTCCGCATCCGAAGATTGCAAAAAAGTTCCATTTGCGAAATTGGTTCGAGCCGAGTTGTCGTTCCTTTTTTCTGCATCCGCGGCTTCGCAAAGAGGGGCGCGGTGCTTAGAGACAATCGTTTCGTGGTTCGAGGAGATTGGAACGAAAAGAAGGCGGAGGGAAAGGACATAGAAAGAGATTTCGCGTGGAAGAAAGTGCGGCAGTGAGAAAGAGTCGCCTCATATACCCCGCCACGGACCAAAAGATGAGAGGAAAAACGGAGGGCCTCAAAGTAAGAGGAGACACGCGCCGATTCTCATCGACGCGATAATTTCATATTTTTCCTCTTTCCGAAATTCCTATTCTGGTTTATTTTTCGCCAGACGTTAAACTTGAGTCGTTCCCTTTGAAACGTGCTTCGCTATATTATATAAAGCCGTATTGGCCGTTTCCGTGCGGATGGGATATCGTGGTGGACTATAAATATAAGGGAATATTTATGTTCGATCTCGAGCGTGGCAGCTTTCGAACTTTTTTGTGTACGAAGGTTACGGTTTTTGCCGTATCGATCTCTCTCAAAGCGGGGCTGATAAATTTGAATCGATCTTTATTGACTCGATAGCAGAAATTCTCGAGTTCCTAACAAATTTCCATAATCAATAGCAGCAGTTGGCGTTATGTTTTCCTTCTCTCTCTGGCTTCTTTATGGACCCGAAATCGAAACTCCTTACGTACTCCTCTACTAATGGCTATAATTTCTCATAAATTCTCCATTGAAGTTGAGATGAATTTTGAATTTGACTTACAAACCTATTAAATGCTCCTCACGGATTAATCACGAATGAAGATAAAGATAGTAATATAAGAATCTCTAGAGGAATCTTTCCGATGCGTACTTCGCGTCTTCCCGTATTCTTCGCCTAATTTTCTATTTTTCCCTTAGAGGATGGCATTACAAAATTTATTCTTATATTGGTATTTATACGTATTTCTCTTTGTCTCTATTACACCCTACGTTTTATTTATCAGTTTGAATGACTGATGCATGTTATGGACTCTTCATTATTGAAGTGAATCTTATTTCTACTATATATTTGACCCTTCTTTTGCATTGTTTTCGTTTCGTGCTGACTTATTTCTGGTTCGACATTTTCTAGCTATATTTAACTATGGATGTGCGCATTTTTTTGGTTCCTTTTTTTCGTACGGATTTTTTTCGTGGTGAGGGTGCTTCTTTCTATGCTTCACGAATGTGTTTTTATATCCATCTCTTCATATATTTCTTTTATATCACTATTTAAATATTTTTACTTTGATTTATTAACGCTGACGATATTTTATTTGGAAAAGAAGACATTCTGATTCTCGCCCAGTTTAGGATGTTATTTTACCATTATTATCTATTTGTTATAAATCATTATTAATTATTCCTTCATTATCTTATACAAAATGTATTCTTATATTATAGATATTTATTTTGAAGAAAATGTAATATTATTATATTAAAATTTGCGAAAAATGTTACTATTAATTATGCCGAAAATTACCTTCGATCTGCATTCTTTACATTAATTTCAGTAATTGAAAGGAGTTATCGTTGTTACTTTACTACCTTTTTTTTACATTACTATCGTTTATCACTTTGTCCCTTAAGGAAAATGTGCGTTTTTTGCATGAATTTATAGATTTGAAAAAATATCTTGTTAATTTTACATTAGTTTTTCTCGTATTCATAATGAAGTATTAAACATGGAGAACAAATTTACATCTCAAAATTTATTTACGTTCTACACGTTCTCTTCCATTGTTATGATAAAAAAGTCGATCAGCGAATATGTATTTTTTATTAGATATCTCTCTCTTTAGCCCGTAAATATTTATGAGTAATCAACTATGGTAAACCCTCTGACGATAAGTCCTTTATTTACGTTGGCGAAGTACCGATAGGCGCAGTTTAAATTACCGAAACTAGAACGGCAGTTCGCTTGATGCACGTCGTATTTTTGTATCCGAACGGAAAGGAAATTAGTTTTCTTCGCTTCTGTTTTTCCGAGGCTGGCATGCAATTGCGTTACTCTCTATTCCCAGAGGAGTCGCTGTATCATTTCATTGGAGCTCATTAACCTGCCCATATTGTTGCAGCGTCGAATCCATAAAGCCTCCGCTGGCAAATAGAGTAAAACAAGGATATCCAATTCGTCGTTCGCAGGAATCGTAGAGAAACCCAATATCTGCCGTTTTTGTTTGTTATTCATTTTGCTTCGAACTCTTCCATTTGCATTTTCGGTTTTAGATTGTATTCGATATTTCGTGTACCTCGAGGCTCCCTCTTTCAACGTGAAACTCGTATTAGAGTTGAGGGTTGCGCATGCGGTCCATGTTACTGACATGAATAACTGCTCTGTTCAGAGCGCTAGGAAAACATTTTTGCGAAACTAATTGTGAATACAGCTCGAGGGCTTTTATTCCCAAGTAATCGGACAAAAGTTCAAATGATATGGTATGGTTTCTAAGAGATGTGGCTCGCAACTGTAAAACGCTTCTGTTACTGAAATAAAAATTACTTTAGAGTCAATGACTGTCTGCGGATAATTTCCAGAGGAAAATGTTATCCTCGACTGCTCTACAATAAAAGCTATCATGGTGTACGTGCACCGAACTAAGCGGAGCGAAATGGAACGCTGTAATAAGAACTCAAGTGCTCTAGTCAAACTACGCGAAAATCTATTGATGGGGTCCTTTGGGTAACTAAGTAGGCTTCGTGTTCGTCTATCCTAGAAACAGTCCCGGGCTCAATTCCCGATGAGGGCTGATGTGTGTTAAATGGCCTTTGTTGTGGAAGATCTTTAAACGATATTACTAATCTATTAACTAAAGAGGGCTACCTTTTAACCCACATATCAATGTTTAAATTAATACAAAGATCTCCTCTATCGGTTTGTTTCTTAAAACGATTTTAATAACAATAAACATGGTGAGTTATTGTTGCAAACATTTCCAAAGCTGATTTTACACATCCATGTTTATGTCTGCTAATTCGGATTATTCGATAATGTGGTTTGCCGTGGCTGCGTGATTAAAATTCGGAAGATTGGGAATCCAGGACGCGCCGTAAAAATTGTTTCGTTCATAGTGTCACAAAAATGAGACCAATTAAGTTGTTCCAATTGATTTCTCTATTTAAGCGGCTTCGATCAAGCCGTTCTCACTATCTTCGTGACCGGTCCTCATTTTTTTCTTACAGTTAAATCTTAAAAGAAGGAAACACACTATGTTATCGAATTTAATATTTCTGCGACTTGATACTAGCTTAAAACAGTTTAAAACTACCGTGTTGAAACAAGCGCTATTATGTTATTACTTACGCTAGGAAATAATAGAGATTGAGTTGCTACACTTTTCATGTTGTTAAAAGTAATTATTATTGCAGGGATTTTAAATTGCTTGTATTCTCTATGTCCTCAAAATCTAAATTATATTTGTTGGGGAATATTAGAATTAATACTTTTTGTACTATTAATAATACTGCCACTTGTCTCTGTTCTTTATATAAAAATGCTGAAAATTTGAAATTCATTCACATTTTCTTCTTTTCCAGGTGAGTGGGCTCCATCTTGAAGGAGTTTGAATTATTCTTCAACAAGTAAGTTTTTAATCAGATATGTATGCACTTAAGAACACGAGATGATACTGCTGGTGAGGTATCTCCTTTAATGAACTTAGTTGTGTCTTCTCATGAGAAATGTGGTATCTTTATTATTGTAGTATTCCAATAATCTTCATTTTTCTAATGTTAAATTATGATGTTGGGTGCCTGAGCTGAAGTATTTCCTAATCCTTCGCGTGCCATTTTAGTTAATGGAATGCAATCCCAAATTCGAAGAGATTGTTAAGATTGGTGGTATTTTGAAAGTTGAAATCTTTACTCATCAAAATCAGCCGTTGAATAAGACGATGTAAAAACGAAGAACCAGAGATACTCTATAGTCGAGTCCTAGTTATTCAACAATTTATCCTAGATTACATTTTTCTTAAGAGTTTTATTTGATTCTGAACTTAGCATGCTGATTGGAATACCCTGAATCATCGATGACAACGCTATTCTTTGTAATGAAATAAAAGAAGGCCGAATATTTTCATCCAGGTTTAGTTCCTTTACGGCATTCTTTGACTAGGTTACCATTATTTATTTTACGAATGAATGTACCGCTGAAATTTAATCTTTCTACGTCATACTTGACCTTATTTTTGAGGCCCTTAGTACTTCAGAGAATTCCTTTTAAATCTCATTTACTTCGATGAAAAAGTAAAGCACGGAACGCTTTCCATTCAAGATTTTTGTTTACTTCTTCCTCAGTGTTATTTAACTTCTCTTGTCTATCTCGCCCGCATTACGTGAATTGAAGACGTTTAAGTTGGAGAAGTGCTCGCAACATGGATTCGTTGGCGAGGACGCGAAAAGAATGCCATTGGATCTGGCTTTGTTTTTCCTCTACTGATTATCATAGCAATTTCGTAGAGAGCGTGTTCCTCATTCCAGCCGCAGAATTCTAGCGCTGAAATCCGCGAGGAATCATCCTGCCGTAGTTCCTATCTTCCGTGGGGAATCGAATTTCCCCGGGAGGTTTCCTCCGTCCTCCCTTCTTTTTTCTGCCAACCGAGTCCTCGTGGGAGGCAGTGCAGCAGTCGAGATTGCATTCGCGAGTTATTTTCGTCCTCTTTGAATCGGTCAGGCAAGCGATGAGGTTTTAAATCGGACGTTTCATGCCTCTTTCACACTAGGAAGCACGGTTAACCTACCATAATAAAAAGATGAGAAATTAGAAGAGGGTCATAAATTGAAAAATAAGTAGCTCTATGTATTTTCTTAACTGTAGAGGGAAGCTTCCAAAATTCGCTTGCGTTACCTTCGGAACTTATCTCGACTGTTACTCATTACTTATCATTTCCATATCTCAACTGATATATGCGATGTGATCCTTCAACTTTGAGAGTTATGTGTTGATTAATTATTTTAATTGATTAATTATTAATTGTTGTAATTATTGCGAATTATTTTTTATGTATGATAGTTTTCTTAAGGATTTTACCTGAAAAAATGATCGATAATGAATGGAATAGTAAAATTAAACGTTTCGTTTATTAATATCATCATAATTATCTATGAGGATTTATTAGTCTACAATTGAAGAATTAGATCTTACTTTTCTTTTCGTGTTTTTATTCGCAATAAAGCGAATAAGATTTAGCAGTCGAAAAGTATCAATTCTTGTACTTGAATTAGTAGTTTACCTTGATAGAAAAACAGCACCGTTCTTTTTGCTCTTTTGGAATTCAATAATTGCGAGGTTATTGCATTAAATTTCCTATAATCCACATAGTGTAGATTCTACCATGTTTTTGTCACGAAGGCGAAAGAATTAGCGTAACGTAAAAATTAAATTCAAATATAGAATTGTTCTTATATCTAAATACGATTATTCAACTTTTTTTCTTTAGATTTAGTGTAATCAAAATTTCGAAAATATTCGGTCGTGTCGTCGTTGTCTTTTTAAGATATTCAGTGAAAATGAATGCTTCGAACAACTAAAGAAAAAAAGCCATTAGTTTATCTTCTAAGGATGTTCAAAATATCCGTTTTAGGGAAATTCAACCGTCATTTAATTGTCGACTATGATTTTCAAATTCAAAGGTTGTCAAACCTTGCCAGAAAGCTTCTAGTTATTGTTTTCACGAAAAGCAAGAATGCAAATCAAACACGATTACGGTACCCTTTTATCAGCGATGTTTGCTATGAGGGCACTTTTATGATTAGTCTGTCTTTGACAGATATGGATGGAGAACAGTGGACAGCATCGCAAGGATAGAAATGAATCAAACCAGACGGGCATATCTCTTAAATATCTTTCCAAGCTTGAACTTCTTGCTACGGTCACGGCTTGTTTTCGCAGTTCGATACCTTCACTTGTCGAGTGAATTTCGTATTGATTGATCGGGAGACCTTTCCCTTCGGAACGTGTTGTATGTACTTGATATAGATAGATGCATCAGAAATGCATCAGTCAATATAGATTTCCAAATGCTCAGCAGATAAACACTTCAGTGTTCGATCGATTCGTACCCTAAAGGGTATAGCGCGGATGTTCACTGGAAGGAAAAATAGAACGTTCTCGAAACTTTATGTGTATTCGGACGTGGAAAGGTTTTCTCATTTCGCGGTAAAGTGTTGTCTGAATATTGGTTGGGCATGACTATTACTCGGATGATTTAATTCCTATTTAGAATTTAATTTGTTTCAGAGTTCACTTTTTTATTATAATGAATTAAATTAAAATTCGATGAAAAACTCGAAATGAATAGTTGAAGATCTGAGGAGATTACAGTGAATAACTCAGCTTCAAATCATTGATCAATTGGTAAAGATATTGTAAATATGCATTTCATATTTTATTCCATATCCATATCTATCGATGCATCTTTAAACCAGTGAATTTGAAAAAGTTGTGAAACCAATGAAAATCAAAAATGATCCCTAAAAACAATTATTTCGCGATTTATTGTTTCTGTGTGTATGAATTAAAAATGCACAGATTCGTTAATCATTTCCCTCAAAGTATTGCTTGTTGATTCTTTTCCAATTTACTGAATTCCATTAATATATTAAAAAGTGGAAATAATTCACAGACACCTCCGCCACGTGGGTAATGCGTACGACTACGGTGAATGCGGTTCCAGGTTCGATTCCCGGTGGAGGCTTTCGTGCGAAACGATCTTAGCTGTCGAAACACTATTAACTATTCATTTTCTACAATAATTCATAGTTCGTTACTTACGTTGTGACGCTTTTAAATTAACTTTTCTGATTCTCAAGCTGAACCTCCAAACCATTTACGGTACATAGTTAATAACTTTGAATGAAATAACACCATGTAAAATCAATCAGTGAATGTTTTCAGTTAAAATGGTGGGTTCTATTAAACAGGGAACCGAATATAACATACATGTTTCGGAGACTTTCGGAAACTTTTATGCAAGTATGCTCTTTACATTGCGTCTCTTTGTCATCGTCAAAGGGCTGTAATTTTATAAAGTCATACTATGAAGAAACATCACAGGATTACCTTTACGTCACCTCCTCAGCATCTCATAAACCCCGGTCGAGTGCTCCGCATCTCTGCTCCGACACTTTAAATCCTTTCAGAGATACCTCGAAATATTCCATACCACCTAAAGAACGGGGTGGGTGCTTTTCGGTAAGTAACTCATATCTCTCACGGAGCTTTCACGCTGACATATGCACGTCTCCCATCACAACACCCATCTTCCCACCACAGCTAACCCGCTCCTTATGTGTTGTAGGTTCTTCTACCATTCTCCTGCGAGAGGAGGAACCGTACCGCGCCCTTCATCGTCGGAATGCGCTGAAGGATCGTCCCTTCGCGTCTTTCGCTCTTCTCTTGTAAATCCTATGTGTACTACGTCCTACGTAGAACCTCGCTCCATCACCTCTTCATTCCTCCCTGCCCAACTTTAAGGATTCGATCGCGTTGTCACATGGCTGCTTTTTCGCCGCACCGTGCGATTTTTTTCTCCATCGCGAACTAATCCTCCCATGGATTTTCGATCAACCTGTTCTGAAATGCGCATTTGTCCCAACTGTGCCACATTGCGGTTTAGCAACCTTGGTTCGCGATATCGGGTGCACGAGTTTTATGGATGATATTTGCATTTTCTCTCTTAGCTCGAATCGAACGTTCCACATTTTCATTGTAATAACCAGAGCCGGATTCAGGCAATAAGCGAGTGAGGCAACTTCTTCAGGGGTGTTGCATTAGTTGAGCGGTAGTCATAGTTGCCCATTTAGCGATATTGTCGTTAAATATGACGTTTTTTCCTTCTTTTAACGACCTATTTCCTGTCTTAGCGACGTGTCGTGCTCAATCAAGATAAAGTACGAGATTCTATTGCGTCGATCCTTCTCTTCCCACTCTTAGCATAACAGGTTTGACTATTAAAGTAGCATGACTTTTAGTCGATAAAACAGGTAATTTTTATACTATATATTGAATTGGTGTCATAATATAAACTGATGCTCCATTTATAGTAGCGAATTTAGGCTATTTTATCTTCTGACTAATTTTTTTAGTTATTTTTTCTGAGTTTAGCGACTTTTTTGCTAATTATCAGGGTGCAACTTGCGACATTTTAAAAGATAAATTGGCATATATGGCGGTAATATGTTAACATTGGAAAGAAACATACTTCAAACTTAGGACCACGAAAATTTAGGGCTATTCATTATATATAATATAAAACATTGTATGTTATATATAACATATGTTGATGACGAACCATGATAGACGCCAAATCAGGTTGCAGTAAGTGAATTATTTAGTTAAATGCATTAGTGACTTTGCACTTCAGATTTTCTAATTATTTATTGTTGCTGCTAATGTAGTGATACGCATCCGTATACATGTAATCCGTTGAATCTGATTCCGCGAGGTGAAGTAGACAACTATCATTCATCTAAGTCTTTATGTTCCGCTGTTATGATGAAATGTACAAGGATTTCCATCTTCTTCTTATATCTCCGAATCTGTGGGAGTTTACCGATAGGCTTAGATAATTATTGTTATCTTTTTGCTTTGTTACAAACAGCGAATAGTTATATTTTCTGAGAGACTTTGAGAAATTAATTACTATGAAGTGTCTCCTAATTAGTAAGATTTACACTGACTCTAGTTTTTGTGAAAACGCTCACATACTTACTTTATCGCCAAATACGTAACACTTTGTGAATTTACGTTAAAATTCTTCGAGATTTGGTTGTAATAAAATGCCCGAAATACTCAGCTACCCTAATTAAAGATTATTATCATTTGTTATTAATTTAAGTACCCATTGATCGGAGTCAAGTAAAAGATGATCTCCTTGAGGGGACTTCAGTGGGACATTCATTTATAATCAGCCATAATTAAGTCATTGTGTAAGACTTTAGTTAAAGTATTCGTCATAAACTGTTGGAGAATTATAAACGTTTAATTATTTTAACAAAGAAGTTATTTGATGCTGACTATAGCAATTATGTATCAGTAATCAGTTTTTTATTTTTCTATTGTAGTGGAATATTGCGCTACAAGTTTATTTTTATTTTTTTATATGATATAAACATCCTTGTAACTCTTTAGAATAAGATTTTCTTTATGTAAAGAGATATTTAGTTGTTAATCTCCTTGTTTTTATCTCAAATTTTTCATCATGAATATTATTTTCATAAGTTACGCGATGTAACTTTTTGGTACTCTAATGTGTAGTGTATAATTCTATGGATATAATTGTTTTTATTCATATAAGCCAAGAGTTTGCATTTATTTTCATAATTCTATGAAATGTGTTTATTATTATATTTCGATAATAACGTAAATTTGCACATTAATAATTGATTTTACGGATCATTGAGATTTAAGATTATTATCACGATAAATATATTATCATATCTGACAAGCTCTTGGTCGCGTTCATAATTAATTAAGTATCGGTCAATGTCAAGGAATTCAGCATTGCGGCCTTGCGGTCAACCAATATCCGCCATCCCGTCTGCCATTTAATACATTCGGCGAGCCTCGCGATGGGTATTCCTTCATAAATTTTGTCGATTTCAGGTTGGGATGTATTCAGTTATTTACGATATATACGTATATATCGTTTCCTTTTTTCTTAAACTCCCTCATCGATTTGTCCAATCTCTATTAAATCCTCTATTCGCCCTCTCAAACAGCGCATTCATTTAAGCCTCTCTCCAGCATCATTCACCTCCTCCGCCCTCTTGTTTCTTCCCCTAAAGAATCCAACGCCCGTTGGCATGGTTACAATCTAGGGCGTTGTCAGAGGTTATGGGTGTTACAAAATCCACCTGGGAAAAGTTACCTTTACATAGGATAGAGAGGCTGTGAATGTTATTTTAGCCTCGGAAATTTAAATTATTACCTTTTTATTAGCCACGGGTGGAGCTCTTCTGCTGCCGTATGATATAATAGATTGTCATCTGTTTTGTTGAAAATGGGCTGCAGATGCTTAGATTAGGAATGAAAGAAGGTTTTCATAATAATTTCATGAATATGGATGCGTTATAACATAATTCACGAAAGGTATAAAATTTCTATTATGTAACACACGAAAAGTCGGTGAAAGTGTAATTTGATGTGTATAGCCCGATAACAACGGGACCTTTCGCGGAACGTGTTGTGTGTTGAACGTGCTAGTTTTACGAAGCATATCTCCGTTAAAACATCAAGAGAAATTTGTATCTGCCGTTTCCTTCTGCACCTCGAAGTAATCATCTTACACTTGCCGTTTTTCGGAATCATTTGCTTTTCCATTTAATATTGCAGCTCTCATGACTGTGTAGATATTTCTGGTTTCATTTTGATAGAAGGAAGTGGTTTTTCGTTTTTCGGAATCATTTGCTTTTCCATTTAATATTGCAGCTCTCATGACTGTGTAGNTTCCATTGACTAAACAATGTAAATATGTAGTGGACCTCAGTAGGACATAGGGTCTGGAAATATAACTCTTTAGAGACATTCTGAGGCCATGAAATTATCATTTAATTGCAAAAACTCAATGATTAAATCGAAAACACTGTATGGAACCATATGTGAAATAATGATGCCTTGAAATTTGTAAAATTTTTGGCAAACAAATTGTGAGAAGTATATACAAGGCGATAAAAAACACCCCCTTTTAATAAGTTTCGGTGGAACGATTTTCCTGTCTACATGACACCACTTGTACTGCAGAATGTCTTTCTTTTGGCCATTTCCAGCCTTTTTTTGCTTTGCGTCCAAGTAAACCCCCAGGGCTCAAGGAGCCCCGGTTTACGGTAATCAAAGAGTAGAAAGAAAGTAGTAAGAAGTAAAATCAATAAATGTAGCATGATCCAGAGTAAATAGTATATTGATATTATTATTGATTAATTGAAAGATCTCCGATATCGTTTATGATGATATGTATATTATTACGTTAATATACACAAAAAACGTTAATATTTCCTTATTTGAATATTATAAGTCCTAACGTTCCTAACACTTTCATAATAGATCTCTCTTCCCCATGTACTCCGAAGAGCGGAGAATTCAAAAATGCCTGAATTCATCAAAGTGAAACTTTTTTAAAGCCTCGATATTTTTTATAAATATCAGTATCTTTTGCAAAGTCTTTGCAAATCCCGTCATAACCCTTTTTCACCATGTCTGGTGTTTGCAGATAAATAAATAACAGCTACATTTTCTAAATTAAAATAATGGTGCACGCTGAAGATTCGATTTTTAAGTGCGTTCTTGTTGAAAAGTAAAGCACTCCGATAAGTCAAACTAAAGTTCATAGGATAGACAAACATTTGAATGAAAAGTAGCGTATGGGCTGCTACATGACGAAATTTAATGTTTTGCGGAGTTTGAATATTGTACCAATCATGCTTCTCCAATTTCCGACCAACATCATAGACAACATAGATACCTAATGTCAAAATAACTAAATGATATATTTTATGAATTAGTCAATGTTATACTTCGGAGAATTTAAGATAAGTTCTGAGTGGTACCAGTATAAAGTTGCGTTTCATCTTATTACGATAGTGTTTTTTTTCTTAACAGTTGAAGAGGATGTGTTGAAAACTACCGGCGTAGACTGATTTTAATTGATAAGTCTCATGTACAGCATAATTAACTTCCTAATTACCTGATGGTCAACAGACGAAGCATTACCACCGTATTCGCTAATTATTTTGATTGCATCTGTGTTGGCTTATTTTAATGACGACTCCGAAAGATTTGTAATTTCCATTATTGCTGCAAGAAGTTTCCGTATTTATATAGCGGGAGCTAAATAGACAGTGTTACTCGTAAATCTTTGAACATTCGTAATTAATGATGTTTATAATAAAGCATCGAAGTTCTTTAAATTAGTGGATTTTAAAAAAAGACGGGAGGAGAGTTATATTTGCCTGTTTTCTTGCGGAGTATTCTCAGTATCTTGAGTCGTGCGATTTACGCAAATCTATTGCAACCGTCAAAAGTTACGATAGGAATAAAACAGGAGATTTAGGTAAAACAGCCACATTTCTGTTATATGCGTATGACGGAGTTTATCGGAATGATATTTTCGTTTTAAAAACACACGTTTTAGTTAGAAATGAGGCAGTATTTGCAACTCAATCATCCTTCAGATTGTTGGTGAAGCTATTTTAAAAGAAACATTACATTTAAAAGATATATTACGTGACATTTAAATATTCATTACATTTAAAAGATTCATTGCCTCTTTTCGAATTCTTCTTTAACGCGACTTTATGAGAACAGGCGCATGAGTTGGGCATAAAAATAATTTGCACGCAAAAGTTTTATAAAATGGAATAGCTCAAATAGCTATTTTTGACCCGAAGAGCTTTGATTTGAGCTGGTCATAAAGTATATCACTTCACTCTATACATATCGAGGTTTATAATGCACAACGTTGCTTCCTATCTTGGCTGCATTATGTCGACAAAAAGTCTTCGATCTCTTAACACCACAGACGCCTCACTCCATCCATTTCAATCTTCCGCAGCGCAGTTATTTTAATCCCGACTTCCGCAGACCACTCATTCCGAGCACGCAAACTCTGGAAGCACGTGAAGATATTCCTCTTGCGTGCGCTACCTTTATTTACCCTCGATGGAATTCTTCGCAAATTCATTTTCAGAATATAAATTTCCATTTGTTTCTCCAATCCCTCGCTGCGTTATTGTTCTCCTCAGAGCTTGACACCTGAGCCTCATAAGCTCCCGGTGGCGACCTACGTTTCACAACGCCTATCTTTCCGGAGGCTGTGCGCGCCTTCCATATCTTTCTTCTGCCTTTTCCCCGTAGCCTTTAACCCCTCCTCTAATGCATCGCCATGAGATATTTGTTAAAGATTTCTTCAATTGAACTGCAAAGTTTCGCTTTGACATTTTATTTAGCTGTGAATGTTTTCGAAATTACGATCTCTAAATCGAAGCCCTTTGAAATTACCATTTTTTCGAGATTGTTTTTTCCAAGATAACGATTTTTCGAATTTACACGTAATAGCGAAATCACGTTCGTTTTTTCATTACGTATTGTAACGAAATTACGTATTTAACAGTTTTATAGTCATTCGTAAATTTGAGTTATTTTCCACGACAATCACTAGAGTCTATCGCTGGAATAACAATTGCACCTAGCAAATGACGATCAAAATCACGAAATACCGACCACCAATTAACATCCATACGGAGAGTAGGGCATAATACTACAAGGGGATAATTTAAGTAATTATGAATTGTACGGAAGGCGTTAGTGATCGTGGGATTGTTAGTTTTACTTCATCGTCTACATCTCTGCTATTTTTTTACGCGTTACATATATTTTCATAATGAAATTTTATTGCAACTTAAAATCTCATCATATTTGGCCAGACTTCGTGGAAAGACATTCCGAAGGAGGGAAGAAAACTTTGTGACATCCACAATTTGCGGAGTTTTCTTCTTTCCCACTTAAAATTTCTTCTTAATGAAGTGGAAATTCTTTTTGATTATTGAAGTAATATTTGATATATTTGTTAAACTTGGTCATTTCAAAATGGAAATCATATATCAGGTGGTGTATATTCGTCAGCGTTAGGGAAAGGTTTAAAATCCCTCTCTTCATACGTCCCCCATCTCACGGTATCCAGTCCAGGTATCTCTCTCAAGCGGCGCACTTGCTGGTCCAGAAGTATGAGGCGAAAGGTCCTTCTCCCCGCTTTCTATTGGCCCCGAGGCCCCAACACCCTCTGGGCGGCAAGGCGTGACGAGTTCACCTCTCCCGGCGCAACACGTACTGTTTTCTCCCTTCGGGGGAATTGATGTGCATGTGTTGTTCGTAGCAGTACTCGGTAGGTCGGGATCGTTGTCCACGGTAACGCTATATGGCGTCTTTAGGTCGGAGGATGGGGAGAAAATTGCAGTCGCCTCTCTCTCTCGTCGAGCGTGCGTGTTGGTACATCGCGGAGATGATGACGGGCAGTTTGTATCTTTATAACTATGCAATTGGGAACCGTTGAGTAATTTGAAGGGTGTACTCGATCTTGCGGTAAAAATTTCGAAGGGAGGTTGTCTTCCTTTTTAACTGCGAAAGTGAGTGAATGGTGTTTATGCGGGTAAAGACCACTCCCATTCTCATGACTAGGCGGTTTGCGAGCGTCCGAGCTTAATCATTGTAATGCATTGGTCCTAAAATAAACAAGGGAATAAGGTATCGTTTTAAGCGGTCCATTGAAGTGATTTCCCAGCAGTTTCGTAAACAATGGTATATTACAGATACATCTACGAAAATACGCTGTGCATGCATCGCTTACGTAATGTATTGGCTACATCTATTGCTATCGCCCATATTTTGTGGGTATATGCTCTCTTTGTGGTTTAAACTACCGCTGTAGTAGTGATTTTAATGGTACTTCGACAGCTGTGGCCATTTGCACCTATGGGTTCCCACCGGGAATCAAGCCCGGAATTTCTTTTACCAAAAGCGAATGCTCTACCTACTTGGCTATCTGTAAGTCTCCCTTTAGCTACCGTCTCATTTGAGTGACAAAATTGGTAAGGGAGAGATGCATAATCATTGCGGATTCTGAACTTTTTATGAAAAATTACGCCTGATTATACTTCTTAATTCGAAAGAATGATTAAGCCGACGAATTTATGCAATTAATATTCTGGTAATCATTATTATGATTTAATGTTGACACACACATTCTTTATCGGGAGATCATAGTTTTCTTTTCCTTCTTTAATTTGGTACGTGAATGGTGATATTTCAAGAAACTGGTTATAATGGTGTTTCGCCATGTTCCACGAGATTTAATCTATTTGCGAACATTTCCGAAGAAAGGAAAGAAATTTCTGAGGTTGTTTTTTTTAATTAGATCCAAATTCTATTCTTCTTTCTTATAAAAATGCCATAAAACATTGTGCTTTAATGTCTCAGAATTCCCAAGCCAGGAAAACCCGGCTAATCTTGGTTTTCCTGGCTTGGGCATTAATGTTTTTTATCGTCATCGTTCAAAGTTATTAACACGTATATAATCCCTTTTTTCGTTAAAAATGTCTTATTATCATCATCACATACTGCAGAGGCAACAAACAAACGTAAAATATTGTGCTAAAAACTTGCTGTCGGTGACGTCTATCTTAATTAGGGGTGTACGTTGACCCCAAAAGTATGTCACGTATTGATAAATTGTTGGTTATTTTTTATTTTTCTGAATGAGATTTGCTTCTTTTAACATATATTTGCATGTGCTATTGGAAATCGTCACAAATGTTTTTGAAAGCTTACCCTTTCGTAAGATATTTACAGTATACTCTTAAATTATTTTTTAGTTATTAGAATTTATCTCTAATATGTAAATTTAACAACGTGGTACCTCTTTAGTCTAGGATGGCTAATCCAAGTAGTAACCATTCTTTGGTTTCCTTTTCTTTTGTAATTGAGTCATGTCTCTTGTTATTCTTTGCTCTACTGTAGATGTGGTCCCAATCGCACTGGTAAATGGGTTTTCTTCGCAAGAATCCGCTTTAGTAAGACTTTTTTCGTTTTATAAGACCGAATGAAAGCGTCTCGTTAGTCACGCGCGAAAAATCCGGAGGTCGTAAAAATCCGGATTGTAAACTCTGTTATTCGGCGTTATTTTCTTAATAAGTAAAGAGCGCTCGAGGAGCACAAGACAACCTGTGTTTATTACGATACCTCCTTTGCGCGCCTGTGCTCTTTCGACACGATTCAAAGGAATTCCGAGCGCCACGAGGACCGTTTTCGTTTCCCAAAGAAACTTTTGATCGGCTTTTACGCAGTTTCAGGTCGGGCCATTAGCGGAGCATTTTACTCCGTCGTTTTTGTTTCGTTATCGCAAGGCTTTGGCCGCGCCCACAATCGCGAAACGAGGAAAAATACAGCGTTTTTCTCCCGAAGAGACTTTCACTTCAAATTGAGATGAGTTGGTGCGGAGGATTTTTGCGCGGTGCTGTGCTTCAGATAGGGAGACCCTTTATTGGCGAGGCCCGTACAGGCCTCTCTTCCACTTAACCGCGTAATTCACTTTAAGATTTACTAATTTAAATTAATAAAAAACATGATTATTTATTAACAACAAAGTAAAAGATAGTTGGGTTTGAGAATAGATCTTTGCTCCTTAACGTTAACAAAAAATAAACACACGTTCCGGGAAAACACCCACATTGAAGAGGGGTGAGAACCAGCAAAGCAGTCAATTACACAATGATAATAACACGTCTTTATTAAAGGGCGAGATTGAGACTCCTTAGTCTTTTCTTACATCTTAGTCATTCCAGGTAGAATGAAAGAGATATTGGAAGTTGAACTTAAGAAAAGCAACAGAAGAAGGAGCTATTTATGTGGGTTTAAAAATAGTCCTAAGAATGCATTTAGGAAAAAATTAAAACCCTGCAGGAAAATACTCACGTGAAGGGATGCATATAGAGACCCGCAGAGGGATAGGACAAAAATTTAGGGGAATTGAAAAATTTCAACACAAATAGAATTTTGAAGAAACAATAAGTGATGGAAAATAAACACTGGTACCAACATAGTTTGGGGCGGATTCACCATTAGGCCCTCTAGGTGCTGAGTCCATGAAGAGGGCCCGTAATAGGACATATTGTCGTTTCTTAAGATGAACAATCTCTAGGCGGGACCTAAATATCGGTCCTTGCGCACTTGACTCCTAGTGATTGCTAAAATCGACCCGTGGTTACAGTGCATACCACTAGAAAATATACGTATAATAACATAACCACAATATGAATGTGTATGTATAAAAATATAAGATAGAATTTACATAGATGCCGTATTTCCCTCGGTATAACATGTACTTCTTTAAAAATGTATGGTCTAAATATTGGGTGCGTTTTATACAACGGTTATGGCGAACGAAAGTGAGGGTGAAATCCGGCGACCAATTCCAATTTTCGGGTCTCAAAATCAAGGTGCTTTTTATTCATAGGAGCTTCTTTATATATATGGGAAAATAGGGTAATATAAATTGATGTGCAATTTTTTAAAATTCTCCAATATTTATTCTGCGTATAATTGCAGCTGAAGATGTTGAGGGGATTGTGCGTAGGTGTCGGTGGGTTGGTGGAAAGAATAGTTCATGTCGCAGGCATTGAAGTGACTTTGGGCGAGCATTAATTGGGAACGCGGTCGCATAAGAGCCGCTCTCCGCAAACGGGGGCGTGAAAGTTGGAAAAATCGGCGGAGGGTAAATGATTAATTTTCCGGCGCCTCTCATCGCGACGGATTTCCAAGCGGGAAAATGCGCCGCTGCATTTCCGAGCCTCTCTCGTCGCGTCATTTAATCTTTTTTTAATCGCTTCTTGTAACAGGATTTTTCCCTTTCAGTTTCCTTTTTGTTTCGCCTGGCTTTATTTCGCAGCGCGGAGTCGGTGGCGCAATAAATTCCCGGTCGGCGCCCCGCGACTGCAGGCTTTCATGTCGCTCCGTCTTGCTCGCTGGCCTTTCCGAGGAGTGTGGAAGTAATTTATATAATGCAAAAGACTCGATGGAAGGTTGTTTGCCACGTTGGCGGTTATTAAGGTCGCCGTAAATCAATGGCGGGAGGATTATTTTTAAACGCCCCCGATGCGAATGACAGAAATGAAATATTTCCAGATCGAAAGACGTAGTTGAAAGCGGGGTTAGGTTAGGAGTGTTTGGTTTTTATAGTTGAAGGTAACTAAGGGATTGAGAAGTGGTCTGCGGAAAGGTGTGGATTACCACCCTTTAGTACTTTCTCTGCGTTTGAGTTCCGTAGATTCTGAGAGCCTAGCTTTTGGCTGTTTTTAAAGTTTCTATTAAGCATCTTGTGCTTATGATTGTTGAATTTGTTTTGAACTTATAATTCACGTAAAATTTCGTGAAATTGGATCAGTAAAAATGTTGTTATTGTTATTAGCGGTTCCGGTGGTTTTAGTGGCGGAGTGGTTTGAGTGGGTTTAGTCAACCCCAAGGACCTGGGATCGAGTCCTGGCTAATCGGATTTTTTCTGGCAATGGAATGGTTGTGCGCGTTCGTCAATAATATTTGTTTTTATTTCATTTTGATTAAATTGGATTTAATTAGGTCAAAGAAATTATTATTATTAATGACTTTCTGTAAATATTTAGTCTATAAGATCAACTTTTTAGTATCAATATTTACAATGTTATTGATTTAGTCTATAGAATTTAATTAATATCGAAATTTTATTAAATAATTTAGCAAAGTTAAATCAAGAACTCCTAATCGCTGGGAAATTCACTGAATAAAATTCTTCTTTGGAGACAACATCATTTGCTAATTTAAGTAGGGATTTAATAATGAATTTTTTGTTATTTCTGTACTTTTTTATAGATACATTTTAAGCAGTAAATTATTTCAGGGAATAAATTCGAAGGTTAAGTTAGCTAATTTTTATTTTAAAGCGCACAATTATTACAGTCCATTTTTTTAGGGACATCTATCACGTATCGCGTTTTCATTCGATTTCACCCAGTGGGTGAAATCTCTCTTACATCTCTTATTCGTATAGAGCTGAATTGTGGAAATAATTGGTCCTTCTGCTGAGAGTCCCTCCTCCTCCGGAACAATTACTGCAGCTGTGTTTCCATTAGCCGGTGCTTTGGAAAGCGTCCTCGTCAGAGCTTTTCGCGAATTGTTGTCTTTCGTTCAGAGCAGGATGTTCCCCGCAACGACATTGATTGAAAGGTTGCTTATTTAAGTTAATGAACTGTGCGTTATATTTTTTTTCCAAAAATGTTTTCACGCGCAGATGCTCCGCTTATTGATGGTGTTGGACAGGTTGAAAATGTTTTCGCGAAAATTCTTTCCCTTTATATACCTTGTTTTCGGCCTGTATGCTGTAGATAGGCGGCTAATTTTATAACCGAAAGCTTCTCCGAATTCGTATTTGCGTCTCTTTGATTAATGTCAAGCTCACAGTGGATGAATGCATCAATGTAATGTAATCGTAGGAAGGGTATTATTTTTAGAAGATGATGGGATACATTTTTCGTTAAAAAGGGATTCAATACCAAATTAACTCTTTTGACTCTGATTTTGAGTAAATGTTATCCTCGCATATCTCCTGGAAAACTTCGTTCGTAATACGATTTTCATTTAAATTAGAGTTTTGTGTTGTGCGTGTCGCTTTCATAAGGAAACTTTTATAATTTTCCTAGTTGAGGAATAATTCGTTATTTTTTCTTTGCCTTGCTCTTACAGAAGGAAAAATGACATATTTAAGTTGGTAATTATCTTTCCTCTTGATTAGATTTTGTTTTCATTGATCGTATTTAGAAGTAAGATTTCGCAAGGTTGGTTATGGAAGCTCCTTCGTTTAAAAAATGTAGGAGCATCTATTGAAACTATTTTAAGAAATCCAATCAGCGCCTTATTTTAATTAGGTTTCAATAAAAGGGTAAAATTAATCCGGCGTTAACAAAGCGCTGTAAATAGGATTCGAAGTACTACAGTAAATAATAAGTAAATTTAACCACTGCCAGTACTTTTGAACCCTTGATTGCTTTTTTTATGTGATTGTGTACTAGATATTTCTAACAAAATGTAATTCTATGTTCATTAATTTAATAGAATCATTTTTAATTGGCTGCGAGGTACGTTTCAAGAGAAGGTATTGATGGGTTAACAGCTTCTCAGTGTCGAGAAAATTGGTGTTTGAGGAAGAGATGTTAAATATAAGGGTTTTTCTAGCAGCACGGGTGATTGCGGATTATGTTTTTCCGTAATGAGATCTCCATTTTAACGTCAGAGGTTCCTAAGCGACAAAAAGAATTGTTCGTGATTGAAATTTAACTGCGATTGCAGAGAAAATTCGCGGAATGTTTGCTTTCTCTTCCTCTTTCACCGATTCCCAAAATGTTTGAGTCGGTCCAGTAAGCTCGAGATCATCCAGAAAGGCGTCTGCGGCCGCTTTAGTCCCTTTGGTATTGACCGCCGCGGTGCTTTCATTCATTTCCTCATTATAGGAGCGGTGGCTTCGGGGTGCCCTGTAGTGGCGCACGCTATTTCGGGTGAGTGGTTGTCGAAAAAGGGCGAAAGAGAGAGTCGGGGAGAAAAAGGGGTGAAGAGTGGAACAATTTGAAGGAATGGAAAAACTCCTTCGCAAAATTCCTCTTTTTATAAAGTATCTCCCCTTCGAGGCACAGTGAAGTTGTTATCAACGTTGCCGACGCGAAATAAAATTTACCCTCATTTTTTGTTTATAGGCCGAACTTCTAACATTTTTAGTGTTTTCCTAATCATAATTTTGGTTTATTTGTCGATTAAATAAATGCATTTTTGAGTTTCTCTCTTTTTCTCTCTCCATGTTTTAAATATTTTCCGTGTACAAATTAAAACAGTTTGCCTTTTGCAAATATTTCGATTTATTTCGTTGCTTTAGTACGTTCTACAACAGTTAGACGTGATTAACTTCAATTCTTTTTATTCATTGCATCAATAGTTAAACTTAGGTATTGAAATATTTCTTGATGAACTTCATTTAAACGAATTCTAGTAAAGGAGAGGACGAAAGTGGCACCATTTTTTTATCTACAAAAGTGGGGCGGAATGTTTTCCCCTTATTTGTGAAAGAAGCATCTCCCGAGGCTAAGGTAGAAGTATTAATAGTATGATATCTTCGTTAATATAATCGATTCCGTATTTTTAGCTTAAAAGTAAAACAAAATACTTATATTAATTGATAAAATATTAACTTTCTCGGCGATAAACCGTGTTCAGTATAATTCACGGGTTGCCAGGTCAAATCCCACCTCATATCTGATAACGACATGATGTACGATTGGTCTGTTGGGCTCGAACCTGACGCTTGCCCTACCTGAGTGGCAACCCAAGAATTATTTTCGATTTAACGTCTATTTGCATTTACCTTTAAATTGGCATTAAGTGATTATAGAACATATTTTAAAGTTGCGAAATTCTTTGTCCCTAAGGAAGATACGAGGAAAACCACCTTGTTTGCTTTTCCAACTGAATCATAGGCCCATGTTTTGAATTACTGTTCTTTGCTACATCATTTACTGTGACAAAATTTTCTTTTTTTTTTAATACTTCTTCAGGTCGTTTCGACGTCCAACCCAACGTCAGTTGTCCAATACATTGCGTGATCTTTCGCCTTTGTCGTTCCATAAATCGCCGAGTTAATGGATTCGACCTGCAACTGTTTCGTCCAGACGGTCGCCCCCAAATTTTAAAGACCTTTTCGAATTTCTGAATTATCTTTCGACACGTGTTAGGACCGAGGTTTTATAGTCGTGACCCAAGGGGTTCACGGCGGCCCCTTACATTTTTCCACTTGCGCCGTAAATATCACGCTGGTTTATTTTCCTCTTGTCGGGATTAAGCTGTTATCGTCGAACGGTTTTTCCCTCGTAGGTTTTAACTATGGAAGGCAACTGGAATTACAGTTTTTATTTCTTTCCACCATTCACAAGTAGATTGATACGGTACTGATAGTTCATGGATTAACATCCATTGCAACGACAATGAACGTTAGGAGCTATTATATTTATATTTGAATTTGTTCAGGCATATTTCTTTGCTATACGGGGTTTTAAAGTGAACTAAATGTTTTGATGATTATTCTTTTCGAGTGATTTTCAAAGGAACGTTATGACGCCATTTCAGAAGCTGCATTTTCGTAGGGGTTGCTTTATTCCACTTTTAATTGCTTGAAATGAAATTCGTATATACATTCATATACATATAATCAAAATAATGAAAGTAATTAATTTAACTGAAACCAAAGGTTGTTATTATGTGCTCAAATTAAGCACTTCCGAGTATTTGTAAGATATATCGACTCTGAATTCAAGAAAATTCAATTTCTTTCAAGCATTTAATTTTTTCGCTTTGCTTTCATATCTTCCCCATGTCGAATTCCATTTTAGGGAATTGGAAAATACTATATTCCCTATCATCCACGCTATCATCTTTCATGAGGAGTTTCATTTTTAATTATGGGCACTAATATAACTCTTCCCTCCCTCGCTTTGAGATTGTCGTCGTCGAATGCAAGTCCTCAATGAGTTTTAGGGTGGATTTGTTTTGGTCCCGAAAGCGTTCTGCCGATCGAAAATGTCCGCACCCTATGGAGAGGACTTGAGCTTGAGAGGATAAAAGCATCGCCACCCAAGTGTATTTGTGTCCAAAGCTTTAACGAACGACTCGGACCGGACCAACTCCGAATCCGCTTAGCAACACGCAGTTGTCTCACCTTGGGGTTGATGAAGAGCCTCGCAGGTGACGCCATTTCCCTCTTTTTGTTGGATGCGAGGCAGGGAAAGGTGGGGACGATGAAGATTTGCTTCCGCGTGCGCTCATTAACCACCCTCCTGACGCGAGGCGCCCTCGCTTTGCCCTAAGACGAAAACTCACGCCCTCCCCATTCTCTACCTCAAGACATCCCTCGGGGTTGGAATCCGACGATTTTTCACGCGCGCTGGCGTATTTTTACGGTTGGCTTTTAATTACGCATAAACTCGTTTTAATTTAGGTGGCAGTGAGGATCTCTCGTCATTTTTGTTGTCCAGGTGGTGTTAATAACTTAGATAATAAATGACGTCTCCACATCGCGACCATATGGAGACATTTATCACTCATTAAAGAGGAATCTTTTTGGTTTCTCTTATTAAGTGCTTCGCGGAATGAAACATTGGTCTTTATGATGCATCACTTGACCATCTGTCTGTACACGGTCCAGTCCGGAGGCCGGTTAGAATCTCTAAATATTCACCAATAGAAACCGAAAGAATGGGAATGAGGCTTAATAGACGGAATGAGGAACGAAGAAATCCTTGATTTGCTAACAGTCAAAATGCTGGGTTTAAAAACGTTCTCTTAAGAGCTGTACAATGATCCAATGACTAACCATTTTCGTAGTACTCAATATGGTGGGACGAAATTAACACCGATTTAATTACTCTAAAGGTGATGCTTTGTGCATATGCCCGATGTTGAAGGTAGACTGAGAGGGAATGAGGTAGGACTATAAGTCAGGTCTCGCCGTAGCTTTGATATTATCGCAGCCATGAGTAAGACTAACTAAAGTAAATGAAATAGCATGACTATTCTGTACGATTTAAATGTTTTTACAGTTTGGTTTGGGATTTAATTTATTCAACGGCATAAGTAAAAATCGAATTTGCATTTTTTCATTATTTCATTTAATTGAATAGTTTTTTCGTTGATATCTATATGTGATATGAATAGCTTGATTGGATTGGAATCATTTCTGGTACTCATGTACTGCTTTTGGGTATCGGAAAGAGTCGAAGTCATACCTTTCTTCGCTGCTGAAGGATTGCCATCCGTCAATAAGAAACCAGTGCAGAAAATCATAATTGATTCTGTGTTAATAATAATTTGAGTTCTAATTTTCATAACCAACATTAGCATTTGCATTTCCTAACACCGCCTCGTCATTTATAATTGTTCGTATAATTTCATAATTATTACGGTAAATCTGAATTGTAACGAATCATATTATTATTATTATTATCATATTTGTCTTTAAAGTTATGAAACCAATTATATTATTTTTACAATGTAAATTTGATTGTTTTTATGATGTGTTCTAGTTTAAAAAATCAGGGACCAAACTTTTTTAGCTTGATGTTTACATCTCTTTAAATCTCGCATTTCCAAATGTAGTTGGTTGCTTTTTACGCAACCAAACGTTAACTGATTGGACGATAACATCGGATGCCCTTAGTTATAAAGTACCGCCTTAAATTGAATTGAAAATGTTCAACCTTTCTTTCATAACTTCATTTATCACCATGTGCAATAAGATAACTTGCACCGTCTAAAGATTAGGTTTGCAAAAAGTATTAAGAAACTGCATGATTGAAAGTCTTGTAAGGTTTAAATTAAAGTATGTATCATAGAGTGGCAGGGGTGAAATTAAATACTCGCCCAACTTACTCAGAGTCTATTTCTATGTGCCAACATCAAGTCACGAAGAGGAAGAGATTGGAGATATAAAGTAACAGATGGAGGAGATCCTGTTAGATGACGGAACATTTAACCTCTCTTGCATTGTAATCGGAGATTGGAGTGGTATAGCTCATAATAGGAGAGATGAGTTTAAAAGGCCAACGAGGATCGGAAATTCAGAATCTCAGGAAGATAGGTACAGTACTACATAATACAGTAGGATGCCTATTACGTTTTGAACTTGCTCTATCGAGTTTTACCTAAAAACATAGTCATAGTCGAAACATCGGGAAAGGTTAAAACCATATGAAACTAATAAATTTATATAATAAACTCAGTGATCCAAGTAATCAAAATATGCAAATTATTTTTCTGGAAATGGTTTTGGAAAATATTATGATTAATTATTATTATAAGGTATAAATAATCAGGAAATACAAAGAATTTGTTTGAACGCAGTGGATTTTCATAGTATGTATGTAATAATGGTGTATTTAAAGAATCGCAAGCAAGAAAATTACCAATTGGTATAATCGATGTTAGGTCTTCACTAAAAAGAAGACTACTCGGTGGATAAGTAGAACTTATTTTCGCCAAAATGATACGGTGGAATAATTCCTTGAGCAGTGCGTAAACAACTGAAAATTTCTGCTTTTAGAAAGGTTAGATATAAAAAAATTAAGATTTCTAGAAATGAACGTTGAACTAGGGGATTTTAGGTAGTATTTGAATGTAGAAAACTCATTGGATTTCTTAGAGAGGAGAATGCTAGGCTCCGAATCTACCTACAGGATATGAAAGAGAAAGATTTTTAGGATATTTGATGAGATATAGAGTCAAAAATGGAAAAACTGAGAGAAATAGGGAAATGAAAATGACTTTATGATTAATATTTCAAACTTAAAAGATTGAATTGAAAATTGAAACCTTTCAAGATTCATCGTATTTTTGTCTGAAGTCAGTGATTTCAGATATTTGTCAATTAAGATAAATCATATATTTCTAACTTTAAACGTAAAAGAATGAAAAGATTAAACGGAAAATATAATTTTAAATAAATAAAATCGATGGAATCAGCCGTGAATTTAGTTATAGCATTGTTATTTTAACCATTCATTTTAAGATTATTCTCATTTTGCAGCCGTTAATTTTTCTTTAAAGGTGGACATTTATTCGCACTAAATGAGGTAATTGTAATTTTTTTCTAAAGAGTTTGAATGTTGAATACAAAAGTTGAGTCAGTTGACCTTTATGCGTACCGTGAATGAAAATCAATTTAAGAGTGGAAAATATTTCAATTCATGGCTTACTTATGATGAGGCTGATTGATGCCATGCTCCTGAATTCGATTTAGGCACTTCAGAGATCAAGGATGTAAATGTTTCAACTCTGAATGAACCTATTTTTTGTTGCTAGGGTAGATTGTGTGCTATAAAACTTTTCTGTGGTGCTACATAGGGAGCCAAAATTAAATTAAGATAGCCTCGATGTGCTACAATAATGTCTCTTGAATGTTACATCGGTCCATATAGGAACCGATTTATTCTGTGACTTGACGGAATGAGGGTCTGTTACCATGTAGCGATGCAGAGAGGATTAACATATTTCAAGCTTGAATTAAAAGTGAATAATAGTTTGTAATGAGTCCACCAAAATATAATCAAAATGGAGCATTTAATCCGAAGCTGAATTGGTAGAAGAAAGTCACAAAAAATTCTATCTAGACCCAGAATTGGACACCATTGTTCCAGTAAAGTTGTTGAAGCAGCGGAGCATTCGACTATAAGAGGCTTTTCCAAATTACTCTTGCCAGTTAGCACAATCTTCATTGAGTTACACACGTTTTCAATGTAAATTTTTGTTCGTCAAATTAATCGCCAGTCCGATTCTGTCCGCTCCAATGACTGCACCATTCTAAAATGACTGCCTCTTCCACCGCAATCCATTCTCCCGACTCAAAAAAAATTCACTATCGGTTCGTTTCCCTTCGTCAGCGTCCTTTGGACTTTTGGAGATTTCTATTCAAAATCAGAGGGTATTTTTTCTATTCTTTCGCCCACTGGATTTTCCCTCTCTAAGCCGCCCGAAGTCCCATCAGTATTTCTGCATGTGCGAGCGAATCCCTGGTTCGAAAACGTCGCCTAGTGATTGGAAGTATTCCATCAATCAGTTCTGTATCTCAGACTTTCCGTAGGTCACCCGCCTCCCGATTTAATTATACCGGAGAAGTGTGTCGTTTTGAGGAGCAGTTGATGCTCTTCGCGCTTAAAAAATTCGACCGAGGCTCCATTTTTTCCTCCGCGCACGGCTGACCAATTGACCTCGTTTACGCTAAATTAATCTTGTTACACCACGGGGCAGCGCCGCCTGGAAAATATATTACGCGAAAGTTGCGGAGTCACATGCATCGCGATTTGCCTGGACATGAATTCAGCGGGCGCGTCGGTTCTCAATTATTCACCGACGACCGTTTCGAAAGGAAATATTTACATACCGTACGCAGGCATTAATCCTTCGAAAATGCGGCGCGGGTTCGAAGCGAAGATGGATACAAGACTAGTTTTTAACCCCTCCCATTATTAACTCTTGCCCATACTTGTCTATGTAAGGCGTCTCAAAGTTCTGCTAAGGACCGCTAATAAGACCCCTGGGCGAATCAATCCAAAGCCAATAAATTGAATTTGCTTTTTATCGGATATTTTTCTCCGCGTGCGCTTCGGTTGTTTATTTTGAGTGAGAAAGCGTTTCCAACGAGTTATTTTCGGTTGGAGATAGCGATCATATTTTAACCACCAATGCCCCGTTGTTTTTTCGGTTTTAATTTTCCCGTTCATTTGGGTTCATTTATTACATCAGTCGCCACCGCTCGGAGGATTTTGCCAAATTAATAATCGAACGGAAAAAAAGGGCGCGTTTTTCTCGCAGAGGAGACTGATTAATTTAGTTTACGGAGCGCCAATCCACTCGTGTAATTGAAAAGGAAGACGTAACTTTCGTAAACAACTTTCCCGAAAAGAAGCAAAAAGTCGCGTTCGTTTCTAAAATAATGCGGGTTTGGCAAGGACGGCAGGAACCGCCCATCTGAATCGCTGTTGTGGGAGGGTTTGGCGCCTTTCCTTGTGGAGTCGGAACGTTTCCTCATCCGGACATCATTTCTATACTCTTCCTGCATCTGAAAATTTGATCTCACTACGCATCGCCTTTCTCCAGCGCTTTTTTAAATCGCTGTCTGTGTCTCAAATAGATTTCGTTGGATGATAGGGATTTGGTAATGCGCATTTCTTCTTGTTTGGACATCCAGCAATTTCTTTTCTTTAGTATATTTATTTTAATCGATCTCATTTTTATTCTACTCTTACAACGTATTCCGCGCATATTATTAGATGTAAATAAAACTCAGGAACAATTTTCTAAAGAAAACAGAATTAAAGTTAACAATTTTGTATGTAGGCATAGCTGCACACATGTGCGAACTTTTTCAAGGGCTTACTTTCTTTAGTAAAATTTTATTCCTTTGTTTGTTGATATTCGGTATGGATGTCTGATATACTCTCCAGCCACGCGTAGTCTAATCTCTTTGCTTTAGTCTACTTACATAAATACATTGATTTCAAACATCTGACATTTCATTATTAGTAAATTATCTTTGTTACGGAGGAATAGGTAAAACATGTTAATCTTATGTTGTCCTTTAATACTAAAACTATTTTAAATAATACCTCGATTCATCAGTTTATCTAGTCCCAGGGAAGAATGGACTTGAAAATAGTCTGACGGGACCGGGTATCGAACCTGGGTCTCCTGATTACCGGTCGGGTGCTCTGTCCGTTGAGCTGTCCCGTCAGAATATATGTAGCATTGCGTCCAAGTTTTCCAGTCTGACTGCCTGACTTTCTTACTTTCTAAGTTGAGGCGCTAGCATCCTATGAAACAATTCAGAGGCATAAGTGCAACAGAAAATGTGGTTGTTACATCACTCCCCTTGCCAGAGGTGGAGTTAAACAGAACAGAATTCTTATTAAGAACAGAATTATAATAAGAGATAAAAAAAAGAAATATAAATACATGAAATAGTACTCTAATTCTATAGCTAGTTGGCATCAAGAATAGTTTTAAAAAATCATAAAAGATAATATTGTACAATAAATTCTCTAAATGTCTTGAAAAGTGCACCCTTTTTCCATGAACGTCTTGGAGGAATAACCTCTGGTTGACTTCTAGTCTGTTGATGTTGACTAAGGTAATCAGTTTCAATAGGGTCCTGGATTTCTGCTGGGATAGCTCAACGGACAGAGCACCCGACCGGCAATTGGGAGACTCGGGTTCGATTCCTGGTCCCATCGGACGTTTTTCAAGTCCATTCTTCCTTGGGATTTTTCATGGGTGCGCACCATCTTGCGCTAGATCACCCTTGCCCGTTTTCTATGAGTTTATCTAGTGTAGTAATAATGATTAATTCACTCGTAATTTATAGAGAATCCTTCACTTCTGGAATATCACATTTGCACAGTGAGTTAACTAAAATTTGCCAAGTTCTATATCTTTATTTATAATTCATTCATTATTAAATTAAGGATGTAAACCATACAATTTATTATACAAAATATATTCTTGTAGAAATTGTGAACTCTATTTTATTAAACCTTTTTTTTGATCATAACGCACGGTCAAAAATCGAAATCTTAGAGTCATAGTTCTTTTAATCGCTTGTCTCAGTAAAATCCGTATTACGAGATCAAACTGAACGTAACCATTTTTCGCGATACTACCTAATTACATCCCGATAAATCTGTTTATGCGGTACATCTGTTTGTTCCTCAGTCTGTCCATCTTTCCTTTTCGCTTAGCTGTTAACCTCCGCCCCTTCAGATCGAGACCGTAATCTCTTTTTCTCTCCATTCTCCCCTCAAACTTTATCGCACCAACGCTCTCTCGCTTTTCCTTAAACCTCTCCCTAATTCCCTCCCTTCTAGAACCACTTCTCTTTTAGCACTCTCTTCCCTCTCCCTTTCTCTTTCTCCGTGCGACGCCTTAACACGCTACTCCTCCGAAACGTCGTCCTTTTCCTCGTTGGATTTCACCGCATAGGTGCTCCGCCTCTCGAGGGATGCCGGAAGAGGGCATCCGTCCGCAGTATGTGAATCCCGAAGGTCTCCGAGGTTAACGAGAGTGGGAGTCGAGAGGGGGTTGGGTGCGAATAGAGAGAAAGGCCGGTGAGGATTTAGGTGTGGTCCTCTTACTGCTATCTCTCCCCTTCATTCTCTCCCTCGGCTACACCCTCTTCTCTTATCCCATGGCATCCATGACCAGTACCACCCCCTCCTTTCCTAATCCACTGTTTTTAATCTCCTCATCTCCTTTATTTTTGCTGCGAGGCTGTAAAGTGTTCGTCCTTGGAGATGGAAGACTTCATGGGGCATTACCGGATTCGCAACTTCGTTTTCCTCCGCACCTACTGAACGGAGTGGTTGGTGATGGGATTGGAGAAGAATATGCTTTCGTAAGGCGGATGCTCATTAGATAATGGGATTATGGAGTGGCTAGGAAGTGAAATGAAGATGTCGACCTGCTTTCTCTTAGATTATCATCTTGGTTATTTTACATGAGCAAATAATTATTCCGGGAATGATTTAAAATTCTTTTTTAAACGCTAAGCTAGTCTTAACTGATTCTACTGTGAATATTCTATGTGATTAGATTTGTTAAATTACCTAAAAATACGAGGTAACATCAATTTTTAATTAGTTTTGGTACAATCCTTTACTAGCTCAGTATTCAAAACAATTAATTACAGCGATGTATGGGCTTATTCTTTTATTAAGAATATGTATAATATGGGCTTATTAATTATTTTGCTAACGTATGATTTGCGGTTTAAAGTTTGTGGTTTATTAAAGTATTTATATTGACTTGAATATACTACTACTTTATGTTGAACCATGCTTTTTGAATCAATTGTAAGTAATTTCTTTCGTCAATAACTCACCAAAATATATGCTTTTTATATCTCTAAAAGGAAAAGTAGTATTTTAATGTTTAATGTGATTCTATTACCAATAAGTGACTTTTGATGATAAGTATTCATGCTTTAAATGAAGCAGATTTCCGTATTAAATCCAATTAATTTGTTTCCTAATTTTATCTCCCGTAAACAATGTATTTTTCTTTGTAATCTGGCGGAATAATTTCTCTTGTAACGTTCGGAATGCTATTCTTAAAGTTTTAATTCTAGGTGTAAGGATTCAAGGCTCATACCATAGATGAAGAATTGAAGAATGTTACTCTTATTTCCAGGCTTTCGTATTTTTTTACCTTCTAGGACAAAGCAAATTTATGCCAACAAATCCGCTCCGCGCAATTGTCATCTGCTTTCAGAAACAATTTAAAGCGTCTCTCAACTTTCAAATCCTGTTAGAGAAACGGGATCCTTTTAGAATTCTATCCCTTTTCAGAAGTCCAAGAGGAATAAAATTCTTAGAAAAGCTTCTACTATCCCTTAGTCTTTGTCGAGCATTTTACGCTAATTGCTCTGGGGAGCTTAATTTAGCAAATGCGCGTGTACTCTTTGTGAATCTTTCGACCTCATCTCTCTCCATCGCATGCTCTCAACTCAACCCCTTCTCTCATTCATCTTCCCATCTCTTAGTCTTCATTTTCTCCTCTCTTTGATACCGTTTTCGGGGTCCTCTTTACATAATCCTTTTCCCATTCCATTCCGCAAGTTCTCATCTTACCTTCCCCGAGTTCCTGAGTATACATTCAACTCCTCTTCGTAGACGGCGATCTTCAGGGCTGACTGATTTTTATTGGGACCTTGGACGGCGTATTTCAGGCGACCCATTTAAATGTGGATTTTATGAAAAATCTATTTTTGAAAAGATTTGTTATATTTCTGGCGATTATTTTTTCTGGCAATTGGTGACGTTCAATTTGGCTAGTTAATTTCATTTCTATTGCATTGGCGATAGGGAAAGCATGAAGAGCCGATCGCGTGATAATTTTCTATGTGAAGAGGTACTTGAATTAAAATCTGACGATGGAGTTTTTTAAGATCACTATACGTCTTCTGCCTTGATCATGAAGGATTGGCGTTTTAGAAATAAATTGGAGACGAGTTCATCAGGAAATTGTCTTTAATCACCCCCTCTTCCTTTCGCTTGACAATTTTCTATTTCCATCCCTGAATTACAGTCACTGTAACACCAAAACGGAGCAAAAGTGATAATTTTCACAATACATGATTACAGTACATGAATCGATGATTAACATCTATTGCGTTCGATCGATTTTTTTCGTGATTAATTTATCAATTCATTCACGAATCCTTTCTAATTCGCAATGGTTACTTCCGATTATCAATTCCAAAGAAGGAATAATTCGTAATAACTAAAAAGGTGTAATAGTAAAACATCCTATATTTGTACCTTGCCGAGATTTCTGCACTTCACGGGAGCTTCGACGAACGTAAAAAAACATTCGTCCTCAAAACCATGGCGCTCCGGGCGACCTCCCGCCTATCTTTCTGCACAATTTGCCACTCTTTACTTTACGTGGTGTGGTGGTACGGTATATTGTGTGGATACGTGCGCAACACGGCATCTGCCTCCAGCTGTGTGTCATTGGTAACTGTAATTCATTTTCCCAAGGCTCGCGTTTGGCCGTTTTTCCTTTTTTTTGTCCGAATCATTTTTTGCCGCGGTTTGTTCCCAGCAGACGTTCTTTTTGCATGAGAATCGATTTCTTTTAAATCGCCGTTCCAAAATAACGAAAATTCAATTGTTATGAAATCTAATGATGGGAAATCAAATTCTAGGTCTCTGCAAGGATTCGTGCGTGCCTTTTTAGCCGCCGTGATTGAGTCGATGGACTTTTAAGAGCTCTTTTACCTTCGGGCTCTGCATATAGTATGCAATACCCACCGAAATAAGGTACGGTAGAGATATTAATATTCGTCGTGATTACGATATGGGCAATTTCCTCGTGGATTCATTCGGTGTTGAAATAGTGACTTTGTCATTTGCATTCTTTTACCTTGCAAGGAAGAGACGCGTGGCCAATATCCATTCCCCTTGATATTATTTTTCTTATTCGAGTTGCTTTGTTTAGAAAATAATTCTACAATTGCCATACTTTTCAATTCTAGTCTCTACTAAATCTTTAGGACTGTTGAGTTCTTGGGTTTGGCTGGAAACATCCAGTGTCTTGTTTGAAATAATTGTAGTTCTTGAATAGAAAATATTTAATTAATTGAAGGCGTAACGATAGTGAAAATTTTACATTTAGGCTCTTTAACTCTTAAATTATTGTGTTATGTTCTTAATTTACAGAAATTTGAATTCTCAGATGATGTGAATTAGGAGTTCTTTTATTTTTCCGGTTTGTAATATTCCTTCACTTCGTTGGCTGGGTGAGAGACATGCATTAGCTGAGGTATTTTTGTGGTTGCGTTTTTGTTCGTTGCGAGATATTTGAAAAAATCTGCTGAAAATTTTATGGTAAGAAAGTAGCCCTTACGTAATGGGGCTGAAGGAATATTCCTATTAAAACCATAGCTACTTGTTTCCACTTGCTTCATAGCAGATTGGCTCTCGGATAACTAAAGCTTAAGGGGATTGGATATCATTTAAACTAGCCGTTTCAGAACCTCAGAAAGGATCATTTCTTCTTAATCCCTTTTTTCCGTTATGATGGTCGTGTGTGAGGAGAGGAAGCGGTGGAGGGGCGACATACACTAGCGCCGAAGCTCTTTCGATCAATTTGCTACGCAATGCATTGGACATGTTACTAAAATTACTCGATTACGGAAATTGTGTGATACTTACGTACTTGGAAAGTACCTGGATTCGAAGATAAAGGATTAAGCTAAAATTATGTCCCAGGAGATTTTCGTATTACTTCTTATTGCCGAGTACCACTACAACGAAAGGAATAGATTTTTATATATGTTCTATAATTTATTTCTCCATTATGGTTTACATGAACCTAACAAGGAATGTATGCAAGTGTAGCAACATCTTTTAAGTATCGAATGGCGAAAACAGAGATATTTTATCTACATGCATGCAATTATGGCGATGTTATTGCCAACAGCCTGCAAACGAATATTCAGGCCTTGTATCCATTGGCCTTAAGCGCGTTCGCTTTTGTTGAGAGCGGTCCCGGGTTCGATTCCTGGAGATATCCCATATGTGCGAAACGACTTCAACTGTCGAAGTACTTTTAACAATACGACTACTTTATAGCAGCTCTCTTCGACCTTTGAAAAATTAGAGCATAGTTATTCCATTTTTATTCGTTATTCTATTATTTTAAATCTCAGATAATTTCTATTGGATGTAATAGATCGATAAGGCCAACTGATGGTTGTAACAGTCAGACAAAAACACACCAAAAATATCAAGAAAAATTTTCTTTGATGATTTAGGTGTTTTTTGCCTCTCTATTGGAAATATCAGTTAATTAATTAGAGCTCGGATATATCTAAGCTATACTTTATAATACACTCCGTAAGCCATGTGTCGGCAGGCGTAACTCGCGTTTAGAGACAAACGGGAAGTTAAGGATTACCGATTTCTGGGACGTCAGTAAGTCCCTCTGTGAGCTATGCTTCCCAATCTTTTTCCTCCATAGCCCACTCACAGTCCACGTCAAATTTCGCGACTCGCCAAATTATTCATTTGCTAGCTTCAGTGATAATTCAAGTTCATAAAGAAGAGACTCGTTTTATGAAGATGGATAGTTGTATGGTTTTGCTTTGAAAGTCGATTTAAAGATGGATGTACAATATAGAGTGTATATGTAATACGTTTATAGCCATACGTTACCTACTTAACAGTATTAGCAGCGTCTGGTTCTCTGAGATATTACGCGGTAACCAAATTGCTTACTCAAAATAAATTTACGTCCCAAAGCACAACAGTTAGGGAACACTGGTAAAGAGCGGCACTTTATTCTGCGAGGTAACGTGAAAAAAGGACGAAATCGTCTAGAATGAACATTTGTCACGGGCACGTTTATATAGCTGCGCCGGAACATTGTCCTCTGATTCTCTTTTTCATCCACTTCTTCCTGAAAAATTTAAAGTGGCCGCTCCGGCGAAAATATTGCAGCTATTCATAAATGCAGCGGCCGCGTATAGAGTCGGACGAACTTTTAAAGGGACAGGGCCGTCGCGAGTGCCCACGTGAATATTTCACGAACTCAGCGCCATTTTAAATTTCGTCGCTATGTAGTCTGCTTCGTAGGATTTGCGGATGGAAATAAAAACGGGGAATAAATTCGAGTATTCCGGAAACTTCGCCGTACCCGTTTAAATTTTACGTCGTCCAATTTGGTCGAGAAGTAAGCTTTTGCATCTCATCTGAGTGTTTTATTTTCGTCCGGCGACCCTCTTTGGAGAGGTCTTCTGTTGGCCGAGAAATTGGATTACAAGCGGGAAGTAATGCAGAGGGAAATGAATGGCGGAGCTTATTGTAGAGGTAGTCGGCGATTGCATTTGTACCCTTGTGTATGCTTTCATCGCGCGAACTTCTCGAGTTATGAAGTTCTTTCGGAATCCTCTTAAAGCGGCGTTATACATGTTGCGTTCTTATTTTCCGATCACTTCTTGATGGAAATGGGATTGTGGTAATTTTCGTGTAAAAGTGTATTTAAAGCAAGATGACCGTGGTTTTTTAGAAACGATTCATGTTTAGTTTCTAACAAATACTAATATAATTTTATAAGATTTTGCCACCTTAGTTCAATGTACCTCCGTGGTAGGTTTAGGACAACGCAAGTCTGGCCATGTGCGTTTGAATTATTCATATTAGTTCAGTTTATTTGCTCTTTTCTGCTTAGCATCACGTCCTTTATTTGTTACTAGTAATTGCGTTTCCTTACGATATATTTTCAGTGCATTACTCCTATTAAATAAGTGAGAGTAAGAAATAAATGTGGCATTGGCTTTCTTTTCGATTAAATTCCAAATTCACAAAGAAAAGTAATTCGGTCCACAATTATTTTATTTGAACGACCATGTTTTTGGTGTTTGGTCACACTATCGTCAGCTTAACCTAATGATAGTGTGAATTTATAATTATATTCCACTAAATATCTCCATCAAATACATTCAAATTATATGCATTTGATATCGAGGATATAAGTATTCTATATTTATTTATATTTCTTACGTAGACAATAATACCTTCAGAGGCGCACCAAAAATTTTCGCCTGGGAGGACTGAACTTATGGATTATAACAAATAATCTCTTGAACTCCTTCCAATTAGCGATGCAATGTGTAATAATTGAATCTTATCATAAGAATGCAGTGCCAATATTTTAACACGTTCACTGCGGATCACTCCACCATCGGAGTGATAAATTCATTGGAAATGGAGCTATCAGCAGTAAATGTGTTAAGCGTACAAATGTTTGTTAATGATACCCTTGAGAATTTGGTTCTGAATGAAATATTTGTAGAAATTTGGGAGAGAAAGCCACCCCCCTTGGTGTGCCCATGAATCCTTTCATAGTTTATTTCTGAAACAAGGTACCCATAATCTTTTAAAGATAAATTTGTGCAAGAATTAATGGTATATGGTAGCAGTTATTCCCTGTAATCTTCTTTTCTTTAGTTGTTAATCGTGATTACATAACCTTATGAAATTAGAATTTATCAGAAGTTGAACCGCGCCATAGTTATTGCTAGATTTTCTCTCTCTTCAATGACCACAGAAATGATTAATTCAGCGTCGCCATATCTCATATCCATGCAGAATTACACTGCCTCGAGAATCGCTTTCAAACAGGTGAATTACAACGGATGCCAGCGTATAAGGAAACCAAAACTGAAAGATTAGCCATTAAAAGCTTCTTACTCGCAGCAAACGAAGGAGACATTTTCCGTAATTTAATAGCCGAGTATTAATGTCTCGCGTGTTTAATTATGAGAGTTTCTAATTAAACGCGTGCTCGGTGGGGAAGAGAATGGCTGGATTAGGAGACTTCTCTGGCGTGCACCTTGCGGTATGACGCATGTTACGGATTTGTACGGTGAAGGTTCCCGTTATATTGGTCGGGACCGTACTTTTTGTTGTCTCTTTCATTTCACAGTGATCAAGGAGTACCACACGCCAAGTACTCACGGAGAAGGCTCCGTTTGCACACAATGCTCATATATATGCTTGAACAACCTTAGTTACTGAAATAATCCTATCAAACGTTTCAGTTATTAGTTAATTAATTAATTAACATTATTTATTAATAAAGGGAATGAATAATTCGGTGGTTAAAGCAACAAAATGGCATATTCTTGGGAAAGTAACATTAGGTAATTCTCGTTCGGCTGTGAATATTCCTTTAATACTCAAGATTGTTCTCGTTTCAACGTTCGAGTTAGTTATCCTCAAATGACACTTGGTGGAACTCAATTTGAACGTGATGAAATTATGATAAGAGATTTTTAATGCCCAAAGATTTTTCATCTCATATGAGTATCGTTTCCATTAGGTTTACCACATTAATAGATGAAGAACCTTAAAATTGACCAAATTCTGTACACTAATGTCAACTGTATTGCTTGTCTTCCCTCCTTCATAATCTTTCAGTATAAAATCTGATTCATTATGTTTTATGTCCCTAAATGTAGAAAGTAGGTTTTAGAGTTTTCCTTCGCAAAGAATAGAATTGTAAACTTTAAATTTTACAATTAGCAAAGTATTCAAGTACATGTGAGAGTGTGGAGTGGTATAACGGAGGGAGTTTGAATATCCCAGTGTAGTTTTTCTCGTAATGTATGTTAATACCAGGATTGTAGGAAATTAGTGAAACGCAGTGATTGTCGGAAAAGTCATGTGTATCGGAGAAACGGGCGAGAAAAACATTGGTCTGAGGTTCTTCAGTATCTGAAACATGCAAAAGAAACTTCTAATTTAGGTAAAAAAGGTTTTATGCTTAGCAACCTTCTTCCAATTTTGCGCAAACGTACTCATTAAAACTGGTATCGGTGTAATCACCGTATCGAGTTCGAATCTTTCTTCAAGTCAGTTATTACAACCCCTGATGAAAGATGAAACTTTATATATTTACCATCCGGCTGAATAAAATACCATTACGCTGGGCTTGAGTTGCGTATTTCCTACACTCAAAGTTTATTATCAAATTACTGCATTAGAAAAAGAATTAATTGGATAGATGAGCTAAAAGAGAATATTGTACATTTTATTTTTACTTTGCGTTACTAGCGAAATAGGTATATGAAATAATAACAGAAAAACTGCAGCTTCCCCACCTTTGTGTTAGAATGATGGAAGAATATAGGCTTTTATATGAATGGAAATGTAAATATTGAGGTGAGATGGATCTTGCTTTTAGTCATGCGTTTTCCAAAACAGAAATAACGATATTTGGATTACCTGGACCCATCAGACTCATATCATAGACATGCTAGATAAAGAAAACAAACGAAGTAATAAGGATAAAGAAGTAATTGTGTATGTATTGTGGTATGGATTAGAAACCCAATGAGAAACAGAAGCGAAATATATCGACATGACTGAGACTCGGACCCAGGTCTCCCACTTTCCGGGTAGATATTCTGAACTCAGTCCATTTCTATTTCTCCTCGGAAAACATACGAGGTTGATGCAAAACAAAATATATACTTTCCTATCTGATTTATTAATCTCCATCTGATTCGTTGTTCAGTTAATATTCACCTTATTAATTTCTTACTTGTTCCGATCTTAATATAGACGTGATGTGCGCATCTCTGTAATATTCCATGTTGGATGGCGTTTGTTTGCATCATTGGTGTTAGACCTAAGTTTCCGAGAAATTACGTGTAGAGAGGGCAATTCCGTACGGACCAAGCATCCCTTTCAGTTTCTTCCTTTCCTCCAGCACGTTCTTCTCTCTTGCGACTGTGGCCTCAGCTCCGGGACCTAATTACCTCCGAGGCAAACCGTCCTCGTTGCCGGCGGTTGTTGGGGTGGATAAGGTGTGCGTGTCGGTCGAAGCAGGCGGTTGGGGAGGACGCGGGTGGTGTTGGGTCGGCTTGCGGTGGCCGATGCATGGGGATGTTTCGGGCCAGGGCGGAAGTTGGTTTTCCGGGTCTCCCCGTTGTAGGGGGCGTGCATGTCAAAGCGAGGCGGCGCACCGAAGGGCCTTCAGAGGCGAAGGGACCCTTCTTCTGCGGCTTGTTTCAGGTGATGCGTGTTTAATAACAAGAGAAGTTTCTAGACGGGGGAGTGTGAAGAAGGGATGGTCTTCCGAGATAAAGTTTGATGTGATGCGGGGGAGAGGTGAGAATTCTAGGGTTTCTTGGAGGGAGAGGCTCATGAATCTTCTGCGGGCACTAATCAAGGAAATCCGACGGAGTTATATCGTCTTTAGGTCGGGAGGCGAATGACTAGAGGGTTACATCTGTCAAGCAAATGTAGCCGCCGAGAGGTGGTTGAATATGAGATATTATGTGCCTAACTGCGGAGGTTGCTTGTTTCATTAATATCAAAGTAAGTTATTTTTGAAAACAGCTTATAGGGTGTATAAAGAACGGAATTTCCTAATTAGATTCCTCTAGCATTTTCAGTTCGTTCAAATTTATTTGGAATAGAACTGTAGGTATGTTTTCTGAACCTCGGCAAGTATAATGCAGTTGTCAAAAAATATTGGAGAAGCTTATTTTGCTATGATTAGGCCTGCCTTAGTAATCGAGCAAAAGATGTTTGCAGGTTTGCATAACATCCCTTTGGATTTTATAGGAGTGGTTGTGAGCGCGATGTCTTCTTGTTCTTTGTCTAAGTCTCTTAGTTTATCTTCGGTTCTTTCGTGGTCTGTTGGTCATATGGCTTGAATGCATGCCCGTGTAAAAAGTATTTTATATTATTATTATAACTTTATGTAAAATTTTTACCTAACCTCCCTCCGTCCAATCTTCATAGACAAGATACCTTACATTATGATTGACTCCTCAAAGGCTGTAATCCGTATCAAATAATGGATTATTGGACCTTCTTGAATGATGAATTTGTTTCATCTCCAATTGTAAATTTAAAGCTATCGAAATGTTCTCAGCTAGTAGGGAGTAAGATTAGGGGAAACAGATTATTCCGTACTCCATTAGATACTTTCAGTTCATAAGAAAAACAGTTTTAGAATGAATTTGATGACTTTCGAATTATTTAGTCATTAGATACTCTTGCATCGTAGCTAGTCGAAAAAAAACGAAATATTTAATCCTTTTGTAACCTTTTTCCCCACATCCCCATGCATCATGAAGTGAGTTTTAGAAATTCTAGTGCTCGTCACATGCTTCCCTAAGATTGTTGAAAGAAGACGTCAAGTCCAGTGAACCGTCCAAAACCGACGCGATATCTTCGTAATCGGTTCCTCCCATCTTCTAGTCCACTTCCGCGCACGTCTTTTGATCTCTTAGCGGTGGGTGTTTATAGTGGACCAAGTCCCAGCTGTCAGGATAAAAAAAAGTTCCGTGAACTTTCCCAAGACCAGGTTTATACGGCTTTATTTTCCTTGGGATCGGGAATCGCGTTCTTTTGGTTCGATATGAAGGCTGCGAGTTGGAGATAAGAACGTCTTTGTCGAATCTCTTGATTGATTGTCGATGAAGAACGCTTCTGCGTGCGTGGACGGCAAGGGCTGTGTTATCGGCTTTCGATACCAACTCTTCGATGCGAAAGAAAATGGTTGATGGAATGGACGAAGGTTCAGAAACCTGCGTTTGCCATTCCAATCAAAGCACGGGAATCCCAGTGCTTCGACGTGGAGTGGTCAGGGAGGGCGATTCGTCTGCGACGGAATTGTTCTTCCGGTGTCAACCAGGTCATCTGGCAAAAGCGTAAAGGAATCTCTTTTGTTCTTTTCGAGACGGAGGACGCGTCTTCGAGCTTTGGCCGCATCTTCGTTAAGTGTCGAGAGGGAGGGACCTATTTTGTCGGCGCATTGAATGATTGCTTGGGAATTGAGTTCGTAGGAGAGGTGGTCTTTTGTCGGGCGTCGCCTTGGCGTTCGAGCCATTTCAAATGAACACTTTATACTCAGCTGAGTCGAAAGATATACGATGGTGGATGGAAGACTTCCAATGGCGAACTGCTAGGCGCACAGCCGAATTGGACTTATATCATCGACCGCTCTCTTTGTGCTCCATAAGGTTAATCGTTCCATCGACCTAAGGTACTTGCAGAGTATCACTCATTCGTCGCTTGATTCTATTATTTGCGCTCACATTTTAAATGTCATTACTTAAAATTAGTCTTGACGTTGAATGAACCTTACTTAATCAGTTTTCTGGTCTTCTCTGTGGAGATTATTTTCCGCTCATGACAGAAAAAAGTCATCAGAAGAGAGATTTTTATAAGTTACTTGTTGGAAGATAATAATACCAACACTTTGATATTTGATAAATTCTTCCACCTTTCTTTTATTTCAAGCTTGCAAAACTGATCGTGAAGTCGAGAGATCCTGTAAATACTAAAAGTTCATTACTATAAATGTCCGAAGCCACACCTACAGATATTGATTTCGGTTAATTATTGAAATGAAACCCCATGTAGTCTGCAGTAGACGGAGTGTAGGTACTCATACAATGATCTCACTGTCATTATCGTTGCAGAACTGTAGTAAAGCTCTGTGTCATGTTGGAGTTTCTCACATTTATACATATAACATGCATACATCTTTTCATAAGTGTCATGTCATCAGCTTGGTTCGAGTTCAAGACAGGCGGTCACAGGGAAATTTTCCACCGTATCTAACCCTGTCAAGCAATATTTGACAATTTCCGAAAACGTCGTCATTGCAGAAGAAATCTCCAGTATTCACCATTGTTTTATATTTCCTCAAAACAGTATAACATTTTTCTTTTTAAATAATTAACATCTTCTGGCCGTGGCTTGAATAAGGATAACTTACTCCAGCCCGGAATAACTCTATTAAGAAAGGAATAGTCTGCAATCTCGGTTCTTTGCCTCCTAAGCTAATATTCGGGAGATCAAAGCATTTGGCACATCATCTCTCTCTTTTCTCTCTCACCTCACTGTGCAATATTTTCGTGAATAGTTTTTAGGTTGTCACCTTTAAGAAATCTTTAAGATTTCGCCTTGGAAGTGGTTAATATAAGCCATAGAAGAAATTACGATGAATAAGCCTACCCTATTAGTTAATCCTCTTCGAAAGACCCATTTAGTAATGTTCAGAGAAGTAATTTAATCTGAAATGTTGCAAAATGGAGCAATGTTGAAAGTTACTGTTGCTAATCAGTATTCTTTATGGTAAAAATTCCATTGAAGTATTTTTGTGTCTTGAAATTTTACTCCATTATTCATTATGATATTCAGTATTATAACTATTATAAAATTCACAATTATAAGCAGTGAAGTTTGAAGAGCTTTCTTCGAGATTAACCTCCATGAAATACAAGTTGAATTGTTGCCTCCATGTAAGAGCACCCTGTGAAACACCCACATTAAAATCCACGAACGTATACTTCTCTTAACGTATATTTTAATATTCTCTTATTCTACCTCTTTTTTCGCTGGAACCATTTTTACTCATCGTGAGAAATGTTTGAAAGTAAAGAAATGTGCCCCACAAAGTTCCCGGTTCATCACCGTCTCGCATCTTCAAATTCGACTCCCGGAAGCGCCTCAGATTCAGTCATTACATTCGAAACACGGAAGCTGCTCACGAGTTGCAGGAGGCGAGGGAAAAGGGAGGCGAAGGGGAGATGAGTGCACGTGTTTTCGGCGAGGAAGAGGGCGGGGTCGACTCTCACCTCTGCGAGGATTGAGTTATGTGCGGTAAAGGAAGGAGGGCTGGGTTATGGTGGAGAACGAGGAGTAAGGTGCACGAGTTGCTGTCGGATACCTTTGCGTCGGAGAGATGAGAAGCAGAAGGGAAGGAACAAGTTAACTACTATTGCTGAAGTACCAAAAACATCGATCCCCATTCCCAAGAAATTATTCCTCACTAAGCTTTAGTTATCGGTTCCGGGGTTAGAGATGTCAAGTTACATCTTCGATAATTCGCTACAGTCGGTCAAGACTAAGTCAGGAATTTGCGAAAATGATCATTAAAGAAAGTAATCCCGCCTATCGAATAAATGGAACATGGGCACCAAGAATAAAATTTTCTTATGTTCTTTTATTTCCTTTACAACTCTTACTTAGTTCGTATAAGTAGACACACATGGTAAAAATACTTTCAGAGGCGGGAAGTTCCTACGGAATAAGCGGAATATTGGCTTTACAAAATGTATGCGTAGGTACATTAACTAATCCAAAACTTCGTCTTCTGCCTCATTAGGATATCCTCGCGTAGAATTAAAGCTAGATAGAGAATCTTGCAGAAATCGCTGGTAACGGTAGTCATGACTATTTGCCGAATTTCCGGCGAACCATACCGAACTCTTAAATGTCAATTTTCTCCGTTGCGTGACAGTTGATTCTGCCGGATCTAGCGGAGCAAAGGAAGATTGGAAGCGCTGGATAAAAGCTCTCACATGATAAGAAATTATCCATCTTGAGTGTAGTTTTCGCTACGTGACTGTTGACTTGACAAAAAAATTAACAGTACATGTTGAAATCTAACTATACGCACTAAGAATATGTTAAATATAAGTTAAAAGTTAAAAACGAGTTTCTAGTTGATCGGTATCGCCAATCGCTTGATATCTTCATGTCCTTAGGGCAGCAAGTCATTTCATATGAACATTTTTTGGAGGGATTAGGTCAAAAGGAACGAACGAGTTCCATATCCAAATTATAGTAGATCTGATAATTAGTAATGGTTTCATAAATACTTGTGAATCTGTAAAGGAGTTGTATATCTACACATGCAATCTGCCTTTCTTCGTGTGGATTGGGGTGAGAGCACAAGTATTGCTCGCTAATATTTCCCCTAGGGTTTATGAACATTCTCACCTTTCGAGCTAATGATAAAATGATCAGATAAAATAATAGTCAAAGTATGAAGAAGAGAGATCATAGATTTTTGGCAGTAGTTCTCAGCAAAATACACGTATTCTACAGTTCTCGTCCATTACGAAAGCGGCATGGAAACGTTTGAAATAACCAAGTCATCAAAATTTTTGGAAACGTTTTACTCGCGCTGCTATGCAGGATGTAATTTTTTTCATTTCACCTGGCAGTTCCTGAAAATTTCTTTCGTAGATTTCAAGCTAAAATGACAATCAGGTACGATTTGTGTGAGGAAAACGTGCTAAAACGGGAGTGAGTTGGAGGGCAGAAAGATACTTGGGAAGATGTGGAGATAGCAAGAAGGGCGCGGGAGGAAATTGGCCAGGGAGAACGAAAGTGGGGAAGAAGTGACGTTTGGCGGGCAGGTCGTAGAAATGGGACGTAATGGAAGTTGAGGAGGGAACTAAGAGATGTACGATATCTCCTGAAAAACGAATGAGAGGAGGGGGAAAAGGTCTATATATAGTGAGATATGACGGCGTCGTAAATTTAAAGAGGTCTGTTGATGTAAAAATTATTGATAAATTGAGAGATGAATGGGGCGGAAATGACTTCATCTTGCTAGTTTGCGTTGAAATCCCCATTATTCTTCGTATCAGGTTGCCAAAGGAAAGGGAAAATGCCTATTTCCTTGAGCGGAAAGTTATAACGAGCCATCCATGGATGGATTGGTGTTTTTTTGTGCTATACTCAGCCCAGAGGTCGGCTTGAATCTCAAATCCTCTAAAATTAGCCACTGATTGCTCTGAATGGGGATGAAATGAGGTTTACTAGGGAAAATAAGGAGTGAGGTAGTTTGCTAGAACACTATGCAATACGGTACAAACGTGTTTATTGGTCGAAATTGGCACTAAGAAAGTCCCATCTTCCATTTAACCCTTGTCAGAATATAATTCAAAAATACTAATACATAAAATATTTTCTTTGAATAAGATTATGGTGCAGAACGTTCCCAAAAGCGCAACTTATTGACCCTAAAAACAGCAAATTGTATATATTTAAATTTGATTTTTCAGCATCATTCATACCTCTGTAGCTTTCATATCCCCACAGATATGAACAAGACCGAGACAAAAGTAAATGAAAGATGATGCATTTTTTAAATCCTTTGTCAAAAGATAAATGAAAAATTTGTCATTCATTAAGATATTTTCGTAGGAAAGATATATGTTTCTGAAGAAAGTGATTGACGGTAGAGTGGGAATAGGCAATGGGGAAAAAGAAAGAAAAAAGTGTTGGGTGAGTTAAAGGGAGCTGTAAATAAACAGATCGCATAGAAAAGGGTGTTGAGCGGACGATCCTACATTACATGAGCCTTCCCACAGGCATACAAAATGTTAATGTAAATGAATGATCTACGTATTATTATTTATTATGATCTCATTAGCCATTCCAGTAAAGCACCACCTAATGCACAATCATTCGATTCTTACAATGAAAATGTTTGCTTTGAAATCTGTATCAAGTGACATGCTCAAGTGTGATGCACATCACCTTCATAACACAATTATTTCTATCGTTATTCATAACACGTAAAGAGATTGGATCGCCCTCCTCTAGAATAGGCAAACATTTGTTAAATATTCATTGTGGACTGCGGTAGGTTTGCAGCGAAGGTTAAAGAAATACTTAATTCATGTACGAGTACACGTGTATGAGTAACAAATGGACTATGCCTTAGGACGTACTCTCAACAAAATCAGATATTTGAGTTTCATAACTCATATATGTGCTTAAGTTTGTTAGTATATGTATGTTATGTATGTGTAGAAGTTTAGAAGTCTTCGCAATTTTATGCAGAGGAAATTTTGCTAAAGGGACCTTTAATTTTGCTTTATATCTTCTATGTCATGTTCCATTTGATCATGTGTCCACGTATGGATACCTGTTGATACGTCTCCAATGGAGAATAAATGTCATAATCAACGGTTACACTTCGTGACTCCTCGGCCCAATTCTTATAATAATATTAATAAAACGGCTTTATTGTAGGGCGAGATTGAGACTTCCTCGTTCTTCTTACATCTAACCCTTTTTAATCGAGTATTTAAAAGAAGGGCTCCCAGATAGCCAAGTGGGCAACGCGTTCGACTTCGGCGAAAGCGGTCTCAGGTTCGATTCCCGGTGGGGGCTCACGTGCGAAATGACCTTAGCTGTCGAAGCACTTTTAACAATACTACTATTTAAAAGAAAGATATAGCTTTTGAGAGACACAAAAAAGAAAAATCAATAAAAGAAATGAAATATTATGTGGGTTAAAAAGAAACCCAAATCTGAACTTAGAAAAAAATATAAAACCCTGTCGGAAAACACCCACGATAAGGTGTGCGTGAAAAAAATTCGATTCTTTTAATTCTTATTATGTCTATATGGTAGAATACGTAATAGGCTGCGGATTATCAATTCACGTATGAATAAATCGGCCTAATATTTGAATTATAAGGAAAGGGTTAAAGAGCATAACTTCGGCTGCACCGAAATCTATAAGTGCTTCTTCATCGGCCCAATATAGCATTGATTCATCGAATTTATTTGCACTAATTTATCATCTGCTTCTTAACTCAACACTATTTTGATGAGACCTGGAATCACGGTGCCGCGATTCTTCTTGATTGAATTTATATGTATTGCGGAGTTCTCTGTTCTGTATTAGTTATCACTCCCACGTTTTATGTAGCTAGACAACCTATATACTACTAGAGGTAGCATTAGCTCTAAATTGGAAAGCCGAACCTCTTCAACAAAAAACCCCGGAAATAGTTTTAATGGTCCCCAAATTTGTGGTTGAAATCATTTTACATAGTTATTTACGTCTATTTGTTACAACTACTAGAAGAATGAACTTCCATCGAAACATCACCTCCATATTAAATTCATACTTCAGAAAGTTAACTAACCATAATTAGTTACTGTCTATGTGAATATGCTTCTTAACCCTTTGAGTGCCAGCCAATTTCGTAGTAACTGTGCTAAAATTGCCAAAGAATTTTTGCTGATTTTGCCATAGTTTAGGAAAAAAATATGAATTACAAATAAATGTAATTTCATATTCAAAAACTAAAGGAAACCTTTATTACATTAGTTTTCATTTTTTGATATATATTGCTTGCTGATTGTGTCAACATTATAGCATCTAATAACGACACAGCTCGAGGAGCGCTATCGCGCTCCCCGGCACTCTAAGGGTTAAATGCCTAGTGTATAGTTCGTATATTTTCTGTGATAATCGAATGTCTCTTTCGAAAATATATTTAGCCTTATGCTTTGCTTTTACTCAGCGATGACTTAATAATATAGTCATCATCAGGTCTGATATTGGTTTACTATAAGTGATCTGTCAGTTTCTTCCCAGATATTCGCTTTATTCCTGCATAGTGTTATTTTAATCAATGAAATGATTCATGGACAATCAGAAAATGAGAGTTAGTCTTCGAGGGAACCCTCTTTTAAAAGGCTGGAATATTTTACGGCTAAAAAATTTTTCCGGAGCAAGGAAAGTGCGTAGGCAACGTTGGCAAAAGGGTTGTAGTCAAGCGCAGAATGTGAGTTATGCAGGGATTCGGAGTTGAGAAGGAAGAGTGAAGAGATTGGCGGAGAAAGTGTGAGATAGAGAGAGATGTGAACTTGAGGATAACGTCTCGGGAGTTACGAGCGCGCGTGAGCTGCATTCGTATTCCGCAGCACGTGTACATAAACTCACGCAGCGAACCCTTCTCTAATATCTCTCCCCCATACGTTCTCCTTTTAAACTCTTCTTAAGGTGCGGAAGGGAGTCGTTCATTTGTCGAAGGTTCTCCAAGGAAATGGATTTTGCCTCTCCTTTATTTTCCTCCTCAGCACCAAAAAGGAATGTTTCTCTCTTCCCGAAGCAATTGCTTTCGGAGCATGTAAAGAGTGCCTACGTGCACGATTGAGGTATCGCTCTCGTCACTTTGATATCCTTTGAAAGAGGGAGTTTTTTGTGCATGGGAACCGAATTCGAAACTTTAAAGGCATCAACAGAGGATTCGTTTTTTCCTGCAGGCCTTCGGGTTGGCGTTTATTATGAGTTATCTTTCGTGGCGTAGGTTTTTTTGATGTTGAAGATGTAGGGAAAGGTGATATATTTATGTGATGTGATGTATTCTATTTGATTTGTAATTATTTCGGCTTGGTGAGTTAAGCACATATTATAATAATAAAACTGGAAAAGACTTATTTCAGTGGAAGTATGTTCGCAAAGAATTTCTGGCATAACCTATTTCGACTCATCCGCAAGAATTCTCTTCAGTAGGCTCTGTTTTGTTTTAATATTTTGTTTTATAAATTGGAATCTGATGCCTACACAGTATCACTCACTAATAAAATGCGGCAAAGAAAATGTTGACAATGTTGAAATGTTGAAATGTTGAAATTGATGACGTTAAATTCTGGAGAACCCGTCTGAATATGTACTGAAACGTGACTTCAATGGGATTTCACAGCTGTTCGGAGTTTTGTGCCTCTCAAACTTGCCCCAGGATGCCCACGGTATGCGATATTTAAATTACTACCCTGGCGCGTAATTATCCAACCAGGTTTCAGCATTTTAGAAGGGATCGCAACCTCCGAAGACAAGGCTGTTTCTCAACGTTAAGAACTGGTTCCTCCGCTGACGTCTCATCCATCTACTTCATACGATTCGGCCTCATTAAGTCTCCGATGTTTTATCATCCCATTCAACATTCCTTCGAATATTTCATATTCTTCATCCTCTTTGCTCCCTTACCGAGCAAATTTAATGATTTTCATTTCCCTCTCTGAGTCCTCTCGTTTGAGAAGTGCTGTCGGATTAATGAAAGACATTCTTCATTTTTTATTTCCTTATTTATTTATATAAATGAAGCAAGAGAGTATACTCGTTGGAGTGGTTTTAATTTATAAGTGCCTTATGATGATGTAAACAAAATGAATGATCCGCTATAATTATGCCTCTTCTTCATATATCGGTTATTATTTGATATACTTGTTCGTGAGAAGTTCAAAAGGCGATAGCAGATGCTAGATATATAATTTTCTACGACGCAAGATTCCTTTTGATAAGGTAAATAGATATCGTCTTTATTCTGGGAATATTTTTTATCGTTCAATAGGTCTCCTCAATATAACACAACGTGGGGAATCCGTACCTATCCCATCCACGAGGGAAATAGGGTTCTTTTGTCTGGAATTTGTTGACGATAACCTTGACATTGGCAACATATTATGTCAGGTGTTCCCTGTCTTTTCGGTTCCCTTACCTTCATTAACTTTTAAGTCAGTAAACCCCATTTATAACACGATTTCGATTACAGTGCCATTAATACAGTGCCAGTTTCGAGTAACGTGGAAATGTTGCCGTAACGAATAATTACATACAGAATATTTTATTGACGAGCGTCAATAGTTTATTTTAAACCATACCTGTGACATTCTGCTGAAGTAATTCAAAGGTATTCTCCTCGAGAGGCTCTTGGATAGGTAAGTGGTTAGTAGTTTGATGTAAGTGATCGATTTAAGGGTTCGATTCTCGATGGGAGCCCTTATTAGGGAAATTTCCTCAGCTGTCGAAGCACTTTTAACGATGCTAATACTTATGTCCTTAAAAGATATGAAGCGTCTACCTTTTAACTTAAACTGATGAGATGCTCTATGAACGAAAAACATGGAAATATATGGTAGAACTAGCTACTTCAAAGATAAATTTTTCCGCGGACTATCCTATCCTACTATAGTATATTGGAGAGGCAGAAGAAATGCATGCACCTCCTACCACTCGCTGCTCATGCTGTATATGGGTAGATGTAGATATTCTGCACGATTTCGAATTGTATACATTTATTGCTAATATTTGACCCATATTTTACCTGTATATCCATTCGTACGTCTTTATCTCATCTGAAAGAAGATAGATTTTTTTCTATTTCAAAGTGGGCATTATTGTAAAAAAAATAGATTTAAACAGCTGGTTAATGGTTCTTTCAGAACACTTCTTCTTTCTTGCAACAACTTCCAGATAATTCCTATGTGAAGGGGGCTTCGAGCATACCCCTTTAAAAGTCGCACGATGGGAACTGCTAGTCTACTAGAAATGAAATGGTTGAACTTTATTTGAAAGGATATCTGTGCCATCTCCGTTTTATTACTCGAGTGACATCGGATAACGTAGCGCCCAAGGAAGAGAAAGGAACTTAGATGAATCGAGCCCACGTAGCATTCCTTAACTTCACTCGCCCTTCACGTATATACATCCCGCTTTCCATTCTACGCAAAATTGCGTGACACAGCCCGTTTCATCTCGTAGCGTCATCTCCGATTCCGCGGACGTCCCTATCAATTACCGGAGGGTTTTTCCAGACACCCCTCAAGAGATCTCGCATCGGAAGACCTTAAGGAATGGAGCCATTTGAGGGGCGGGGAAAGGAAAAAGAATTCGGGATCGAACTTTTCGATTCCTCCCCTCTTCCTTCATTTTATTTTATATTCTTTCAAACCCGGTCTCTTTTTGAGTAGAAAAGGCAGCCGTCGGTAATGGAGGCAAGGCGAAGAAAAGGACGGGGATTCTTTTGTGTGTTTGGAATTCGCTATCTCGTTCTCTTTTTAGGCCTTCCTCCCAAAGGTGTTTCTACGCTCACCTACGGGACGTGGATGGGTGAGTGATGTGGTGGACCTTTCACCGAGGGTAGGTTGGAAGTTCTCCTATCCTCGTCGCTTTTCCCCCTAAGTCTTATCCGAGGCCCTCTCACGGGCTTCATTCTTCGGCCCGTGCAGACAGGTGCCGTGACGGGGTTCTGCTTAGTGCCTCGGGAACGTGTCGGTTCTTGTGACTTCAGAATGTGACACTCGAGTGAATTCAGCAATTCGTTACGTATAAATACAAATATACTTCGGTTTCAGAATGAATTCGATCTGAGCTGTTGTTGTCATTCGAGTTATACTTTTAATTAGAATAATAAGCATTTGATAGATTTATGATCCAAGTTTCCCTCGAAAATCTTTTTTCTTTGAAATATTTCAGAGAAAGAATGATAAAAATGCGTGTTATGTCCTTTTCTAAAAATCAGGAAAAGAATGTGTGTGAATTTATTGACGTGTCCCTTAAAACCCAAGGATAAACAAATGTAAAATATCGACATAACTTGGACTTGAACCAAGGTATCCCACTTCCTTTCATTACAGATATTCTGGTTAGCTGAGGGTATTCTGAATACCTTCAAATGATCCTATTTGTCGAAGCTACAACAAAGCTAGTATTACTAATAATACTCTGAATACCTGCCCGGATATCCCGTAATTGTAATTCCTCTTTTGTGATGACGCTTTGTGTAATCTAGAGAGCTATAATCCGATTTCTCTATGATGTGAGCCATACATAAGATAATGGCATAATATCGATAGCATGCTTTCTCTTTCATTGGGTAAAACGAATAATTTGCTTCTATTCTATTTCGAGAAATATTTTCATTCATTATTGTGCTTAACGTTTAGAAACTATTGGAAAATTTTATTAAGAGTTTTCAAAGATTTATTCGTAAACCTGGGGGTTCCTGGAACATGAGTTAGTAAAGTGAGGTGAGTACACGTGTACTTTCTTTTGAAGTCTCAGAAGTTTGGGGGCAAAGTTACCGAGAGGACAAAATATGAGGAGGTCGGACGATATTTTGTCAGAATTGCGATTGCGCGAGGGTAATGTTCCTCAGTGGACCAGCGAAGAAAATTTCTAGTGAATAGTTACGGTCATAAATATCAATTTTATTTCCTGTCTTGGAAAATTGAGATTTATGGGAAAACTTTTTCATTCCTTTCGTTAGTGCCCTGCCTGCTGGTCTTTCCTGATCTGACACCGATTCAGGCCAAACACCTTAAGACATAAAAGGAAAATAAATAGCGCTATTTAAATTTTCATGAAATATGTTTATTATAATCACTACCGGCTTCCACTGGTTTTTATCATTGTCAGGTGTAGAATGAGCTAATTATACCAGGAGGAGGGGTTGAGGGGTAATTTAGCGTAAATGGAACGAGGAGGTTGAGGATGCAATCTTCCAGGGGATCACGAGGGGGAATGTCTTGAATCCGTTAGAGTTATTTTAGGGTATAAATACTTAATTAATTGCTTTTCATCCTCATCCCTTCCTCTCGTACTCCATTAGCACCTCCGTAAGTCCTTTTACGTATGCACATATCCTCGCATAATTCCCTCGTTTAACACCTAATGATGTCTATTACAAGTTGAAGTTGTTAGTGTATTTTTAATGCAGTGTGTATGTTGTGAAATTTAAAATGGCGTTATTTCTTTTCCTTCGGTGATGTAGTTACACATAGTAAACGCTTCACCAATTGGTGATTTTGTATGAAATATTATTTTTATTTACTTATAAGTCGCTTCGAGGGCAGAGGAAATCTTTTCAATCAAAATGTATTTTCCTTTTATGCAATTTTAAAGTCATAGTTAATGGGATTTGAATCTTTGATTGATTGATTGATCCCCAAATTTGACTATGTATTTGTATTTATTTTTGTAATCTTTGTTTCTGTTTATTGGGCAGCGATTTGTAAAAAAATGTTTATCTTTTGCATATTTCTTTACGTTCTATGTTGTACTTGTTCCTTCGTTTTTTTCCCTACATATTCCAATCAACTCCCTTATGTTAATATGTTGGATCTCTACTCGTGTCACTTCTAAGGAAGTAACTATTTCACCATTGAAACTAATTGCGGAAGTGTAATGTATGTGTCAAAGCTAGATAACCGCATCTTATACCTTTTGAACGGCCAAGGAATTTGGTGGAACCTTTCCTAAGTAAGGGAAATAGGAGAGAAAATTCGAACGTATGGTTTCCCTGTAAATTTTTCTTTTATACCGAATTTTTTGAAAGTTAGACCGAAAGCATCTTTCAGTGGCAGATGTCAGCGGTTTATTTAAATCTTATCATGATGTCACATTCGTCTGAAAGACTAATTCATCTCTGATGTTTCTCTCAAAAAATACGCTTCTCATATTCTTGATGAACATTTCTGTCCTTACGAATTCTAAGGAATCTTGGAGGAAGGAATATCAGAATGAAAACCTGCGTCACCAACCTGCGTTTTTTCATTCTGTGCTATTGTTTTTACATACGTAGCATACGTTTTTATTCGTGAACTAGAATTCTAATCTTCGCAAGTGAAATCTTGGTTAACGATGGTGACTCTTTCCAAATTCATATTCGTTAGCCGAAATTCTACGTTTCGTAAGTTGAAGATCCTAAAATACATGTTAACTCAGCCAGAAAATTATCTCGTTTATTAGGAAGCAATGTTGGGTAATGGCCATTTCATCCATATGTGAATGTATAGCGTATGTATGTACCTAAGCTTCCTTCAAAACATTCGTTAGCCGGATTGGTAATCGTAAACATAAATCAGGCGAAAAGAATCAACCGGATGATCTCTTTAGCCGAAAAATTCGTCGGCCAAATACCGTGAGTTTTAACTGCAGTTGTAAAGCTCTCTTTTTATAAAAAGAATGTATATTCCATATCTTGGAGAAGTTTGTCTGAAGGTTTTCTGTGATCGATTAACTATGATTTCTCCTAATTAAACTCAGATGGTTATGAATGACATCTCGCGAGGAAAGATTGTCAAGAGTTACTCAGTTAATAAATAGCAGCCTAAATAAAAACGGAATCGTTCCCAGCGGTAAAATGTAGCAATTCCCTCTTTTTTTCATTCCCATTCTTTTGAACCTCATGAAATTCCCTCTTCGCCGTTTCTCTTAAAAAAATCCTCGACCAGGCCTCGATCTATCTTCCTCAATTCCGACACCACTCAAGCCCTCTTTTATTTTTCAAAGCCTTTCTCTTTCCGGGGATACCTTCACACGGAGTCCTTTTCCTCCCTTTTCCGTTTCGTCTCTCGCAAACCCTTTTCAGTTTTGATTCGAAAATATTGCTGGCCCTGTAGTTCATTAGAGAGAAACGTTTGACAGAAATATCCAGTCCTCTCTTTTTTTCTCACGAGGTAATTTTTCGTACCCTGTTACTTGCATAAACTGTCTTTCTCGTTATTCGCTTTTAAGTTCATTTGGCCTGACTCCTTAGATTTTGCTGCATTAAAATTATTTTCCTCCAGGATTTAGGTTATTTTAAGAATATTTTGTGTGATACAACCACCATTCAACGTTAACATCGTATACACGAGGCTTAATTGAATTCATAATGAGGATTCGTTAAATCATTTTAGTCTAATAGCACGACTATATCTATAGATTATGTAGGTATTTTCCTCACGCTCGACTTACGAAATAATATAATGTAATCGTGTATTTCAGTTGATGTTACTGATTTGTCTCCTTTTAAATCTAGAATGTTTAAAAATCAATATAAATTTATTAATAAGAGCTTGAAATGTTTATTTCGTCTTCCGTCTTCTGCTGCTAAGCAAACATCGACGTATAAAATCAAGGCATACGGGATTACGCTCGGAGCTTTGCTTTAATCGAGTTTTCTTCAACTCAAAGAGTGCGATCATCTGTTGTTATAGGACTTTTCGGTATGACATCAGAGATTTTAAAAAATTGATTTTCCTTCTATGGCTACTACTTTACTTTTGAATCAAATTAGTTTTTTGTTACTTTTTGATTAAGGTCTGAATGCCAATCAGGAAAGCTTTAAAGGAGTTATATATATATATATATATTAATTTTCAAGCGAAGGTTATTGGCTTTCCATTGAATTTAGACCTTAAATATGTATCTCACAGTCATATGTTGTTAAATAGTATTTAATAATAAAACTCACAAATTCCAAGTTTTTTCATTAAATACTGCATAATTATGAAATTCCATCAAGTATCACTTGATACTATTCATTTTATCATGTGTTGTAATTCTTCTTGAACTAAAATATTTTTGACCTACTCTTGGATTCCACCCTCCATTAATCCATAACACCTCCATTCGCGGAATTATCATTCCGCGAATGGGAAGATCCTTTTCTAAACTCTTCCATTTTTTCGTGAGTTAGATCTTCAAAACAGTTTTCTCTCCCAGGTCTGTCAAAGTTAGAATCGCATTATTCCCAGATGTCCACGTCCCTCATCTCTGAACCGAGGAAACTGGGAATAGCGCTCGCTTTTGATTCCCGCGCAAAAATACCTTACGAACGAGACTCTTCAGGGTCGTCCGAATCCGTTTCGCAACGCCCTCTTTACCGTCATCTGCCCGTTTTGCTTCCGTTCCCAAGAAATAGTCTCGTCAACTCGTCCTCTCGAAATCCCCGTTTTTTTCCTCCCCAACAAAGTTGAGAGTGCCTGGGAGAGCGGGGCCGGAAAATTCACTAATTAGTGTCGCGTTATATTTTTCTTTTCATTTGTTTCCTACCAATCTCGTCACGTCTCTCTCGCCCTTCGCTCTCTTCACCTCGCAAAAGAATCTCCCTAATTCGTTTTCCCTCCACCCCTCTCTCGAACTACGTTTCCCCCATCCGCCGGTTGCATTCCCCCGTCCTGTGAGAAACCACGGCGGCAGGGGGCGGCTCTCAGATTGGAGACGGCGGAAGTGAGGAAGAAACTGCGTTCCGTGGTTCTTTAGGGGGTGTGGAAATTGGGGGAAAGTGGATAAGGCGCGAGTAAAAGATAGAGCAAGAAGAACGGGGCGGGGAATTGGGGGATGTTGGGGAATGGGAATGCTTGGAAGATTGATTCGGATGCAGGGGTGAAGATGAGGGAGGAGGATTGGATTGGTGTATTAGTAGAGTGTTTTTAGCGTAGGTGGATGAAATGGGCTCGGACACGGCAAGAAATGCGATCAAGGGGACGGAATGCGTTCCGAGAGCGTTCGAGGAGAACGGTTAAAATCAGAGAAAGGAAATGAGGTAAGAAAAGAGGAGGGAGTAATCCTTGTGAGGCAAACAGAGCCTTTGTGAGAGTAAGGGTATCAGATGGGAGTACGCTTAACAATGGATGTTATGAATCCTCAAGTAGGGTAGTTTTGCCTACGCTTTTTGTGTTCGCTTGGGCTCTATCCTATTAGGATCAGGGCTATTACAAACCAATTTTGAAAATTTCCAGCTTATTACATACGTTTTAAAAGGTTTTATTGATATTTAAAGTGTGGGTAAACTGTTTCCCCTTAACATAGGCGAGTGATAGAATGAAGACCATTACTTAGACCATTATTGGGTACGAAAATGATTTATTTTTATCATCTTTCTAAGTTAATTAAGTAATTGATTCAATGCAATGAAGTGTTACGGGAATTTTACTTCAGCTTATAAGGTAGTTTAAATTACTATTCATTGTAATCTAAGCTGATAGCGGTCCCAGGTTCGATTCCTGGTGGGGGCCCGCATGTGTGAAATGAATTCAGCTTCGTAGCACTCTTATAAATACTACTACCACTATGAACCGTTAATTCGTAATTCTAATCGAAATTTCTTTATTTATGTCCATGGTTTTGTACCAATGAATTAAATATTTAAGCGTTGTAAGATTTTCACTTATCTTTATAGTTCACCTTATGAAGATACACTTTTGCTTCGGTTCCTCTCGAAAATTTTCTTTTGGTAACGCTTTTACACGTAACGAAGATTTCGATTGTCTGTTATTTCCTTCAATATATGGAATATATTGAAGGAAAATATTAAATTTATGGTATTGAACGTGAAGACATTATTTCGGAATTAACGGTATAATATTACGTCCTTTTCCATGCTATTATGGGAACATTGTATTTTCCAGTTTGTCTCTTATTAGATGTTTTCATGTATCTCGACTGGCGGTTGAGGTGACTCACAGTCTACATAGGTCATATATACATATGTCGAGGGCTATCTTTGTCATAGGTAGTACTTTAACCCCGGTAGACAAATATCTAATACGAGACATTAGATGTGTATGTTGTGAAAGCTCTTTCAAATTTTTGCAAATACAAAAGAGATTGCAATAGGGAATCATTATGTATATGGAGAGAAAAATTGGCGTCTCCCTCGCAATGAGACAGATTTAATTAAGAATGTTTAAAGGAGGTAAAATGAAACGTCATATTAAAAAGAAAGATAGAAAAAAGACGAAAATGCTTCGCGAAGCGACCTTACGTGGGTCCGAGAGGGAGGGAGAAAATAACGAATTCAGGGAATGAGAGGTTTTTGATAATCGAATTCTGCCAAGAAGAAAGGAAGGAGAATCTATCGAAGTGCAAATGGAGAAATATGAACGTGAGGTATTAGGGCCGAGGAAAAGAGGAAATGGGTATGCGAAGGTGGAAATATAAAATCCCGAGTGGGCTACGAGAATGGGGGCGGATGTCGGAAACGAGTTTTTTTTCGAATTTGCTCGGCGAGATTCCGGAGTGGAAATGTGATCAAATACCTTTCAGAAGGGAAGTCATGGGGAGGGCTCTTCATTACCTCCCACGGATTTACTTTTACTCGGTTGCCTTTGGTTACCTTTCGGTATTAATTCTCACCAGATCTCGTTCTCTCGCGGATTCGATGTTTGCCTCTTTCTTTCCCTCCCTCTTTCCCAGCAGACACATTCATGTGAATGTTACAGCAACTTAGGTGAAAAGTGTAACGGGGAATTCCGTCCAACGAAATTTTCTGTCCAGAGGGGTGCGGAAAGCAACGCTTCATTCGTGGGATGGGCGGATACTAAAGGTCGCCCTGGTCTGAGAAATTGAATCGGGAGTGGATGAAAAGGTTTGATATTTTGTCGTCGATGCCGTGATGAAATCGTTTTTGGCAAAAGTGAATTAGAACAGCTCGATCCGTTTTGATGAATTTCAAGGAATTGTACTCCTTGAACTATTATTTGGTTTTGTTTTCTCATATTTGGTTTTAATAAGATTATGTTTGAAATTCCTGAAGGTCTTGCACCCATGGTGTATGTATATGTATATATGATGTGTATATGTTATGTATATGTGTATGTATACAGGGCCGTAGAGAGGACAGGGCAACAGTGGCACGTTCTTAGTGTCCCAAGGGGGTCGCATAATGAAAGTTATAGTTTATAAGAATAAAAACTATCGTTTTCCTGAAAATTAAGAATAACATTTTTAAATTTATAACTTATGCTGTATGAAAAATAATTGAGTAAGTAATCGCATAGTTAGCGGAAGAAATTCAATGTTTTAAACAACCCCAGTCTTCGGTTAAAGAGTAAACTGAGATATTTTAGTATTTATTGAGTAATGTCTAAGAAATTCAGCTCTTTCTCTCGTAATACTGTAACATTGAGCTGTGTTAATTCTTTACCGTTAATTTAATTACCCAAGTTTCTCTGCCCAAGGCGACATAATTCGTCTCTATGGTTATGTATGTATTTGTACATGTATTTATTTCTACTTGTTTATAAGTACATATGTGTGAATGATGTGTACTTGAATGTTTTGTATTTCCTATATGCACTACTGGCGCCATTCGAGAGGCGTCAATTTTGTTTCAAAGAAGACCCTAATTTCCAGATGAGAATAATGGCTGGCGACCAAAGCTTCCGTGGCTAAAAATTAATTTCTCTATATTTTGATTTTTTTAGCAAGGGCGGATATGGAAACTTGCTGGTAGCGGTTTACGGCAAGTTTCTTTCGAACCCATGTCCAATTAACTTTTAAATGCTTTTAACTTTTGTCGTAATATATGTAGTAGATGTACAGTGTTCGTGGAAAAACTTCTTAATCTGATTTTAATTCAAGCTTCTCGTCAGATTCTAGTACTGAAAAGTCGTGGGGGAATCTCCCTTCACCCCTGGATCGCTAATATTTCGCAGCTTGCTTGGTAACGATTTGATTCTTCCATCAGTGTTGTACAATTTCACATATCAATTTCTTTTCCTGAGCCAATTAAAACACAATTGTTTCAATTTCTCTTGATCTCAAACAATTTGTCGCTTTAAAACATCGGCAAAGTCATTCAGCTATTGGCAGAAAGATAAATTAAATAGTGCCCATAATATCGGTTTCTTTCGGTTAATCTTTAGCCGTTATGATTTAATGGCGTCGCAATTACTTGGAAGCGAACAGTCATGCGTCTGCTGGGCATTTGTAATTGAATCAATTTGTCGTGTGCGTCAGCAGCTTGCGCACACGGTAACGGGTCCTTCGGCTTAGTTGCAGCTTGATTTGAAATATTTATTGCATTAAGGCAAAACTATGGTGAATAGCTCTCTTGTGCATGAATTATTCTCGCATATCCCCGTTGAAATCAATTAATGAAGTCATTTGTATTCAATATTTCCAGAAGCGTGGCAACATGATTCAATTTCACGGAACAATTTAATGAATTTCAGTTTTTGTTTTGTTTTCGTTTTCCGTTATTTCTCTGTTTCGACTTAAAATTTATGAGAGCAAGCAATTATTTAAACGTCATTCACCTTAAATTTTCATTATTTTCTACGTTTAGAATGTTCGGGTGAAGAAAAATATGATCTACTTTTTACGATGACATCTTTCAGGCCTTTCAGATAGCATGTGTGTAATGCGTTCGACCTCGGTGAACGTGGGTCCGGGTTCGATTCCCGATGGGGACTCACGTGCGAAATGACCTTAGCTGCCGAAGCACTTTTAAATGGCTAATGTCGACATTTTTCAGCAGCCAACACGTTTATAATTGAAATAGTTGTTGTTTTATTTTTTGTTCTAATTTGATTGAATAAATATCGATATGATAAGTAGAATTTTAATAAGACGTAGATATTTTGCATTTCTATCATTAGTAGAGGTCTGTTAAAACAATGTACTCAAACTAAAAATAATGTTTTAGAAAACCTCTCTCAACGAACATTTTGTATCCCCATTTGTTCATATATTATGTAAAAATCTATATGTGTATGACAATGGATTCTCTAGCATCGCTTGTTACACCGTCCTTCAGCTTAAGTTATATTACAGATTCCTCGTTTTCCACCTTTACCAGATGCATGGGGTACGCCCCTTTTTATGGATTATTAAAATACCCCAAACTCTGAGAAGAGAATTTGGCAAGTTATTGGACATCTGTATTTATTCGTGGTTAGTCCCATATTCAAAGCATTTTTTCAAAACAAGGGGATATTATATCTTTGTTATTGTTCTGTAACGAGAGAGTAGAATTCAAATGTTTGGGTTGGCGAGCCTCCGTCAGTTTTGTTGCCAAGAGTTTTCTTAACTTTATATGTTTATGGCACGAAAAGTATTCAACATGTAATATATCAACTAAAGTCACTAGTTCTCATTGAAAGCTTATTGTTTTGGTTAAAGCTGATACTCTGGGAGTTGCTTTAAGGAAGCTTCCCAGAAATTTCAAAGTGAAACTATAAAGCTTATGTTGTTATCCTTTTGTGAAGGATATGGTGCTGAAATTTCTCATGAATGTACTTGAATAAGCTATGGATCTTTTAAAGAAATGTAACGGATCCGTAATTATTTCAATAGCACAGTTATTAAAATTTCGAAAACCGAATGACTCATGAGGACAGCATTTAGTATTTCCTCTAGAAATATTTTTATGAGTTCAGTAATTCCGTCCTTGTTCATTATTTTCCGGTAAATATCTCTTAAGATATCATTTAAAGGATAAAAGCTCTTTAGAAAGAACGATTTCACAGTTACGTATCTTACTCCAATTAATAATAGCGTTTTAAGGATATAAGCTCACTAGGATTTTACTAATATAATTCTTACTCCAGTTATAATTATTTAAACCTTTTTTGAAGTTCACTATCTACTTGCTTCTACAGCTCCTCCGTTTTGGTCCGTATTCGCTTGGATAATTCTCTTCGTGATCCCTGGATGATATTTTTGCTTCACCGGTGACGTTTTCCAAACCAGCAAAAAACCTACCTTGATTACAATCCAGTTACAGCTGAAAAACTTCATAACTTTTCTTCGCTGATGCATTGAGCGTTGCTGCACGATCGCATTGGAGGCTGTGCTACGGTTGACGCTGTCACGGGTTTAATTTCCGATGGAAAATCTACATTTTGAGCGTGGGATGTATTCAATTTGTAGTTGAGATGAATATCGGAGAGTTTCCGCGAGGCTGGATGGATACTCCAGCTTCGTATGGCGCGACGCAAATTAATCTCTAGGAAAGAATTCAGAGGTGGAAAAAATGATCCTTGTTTTAATAGGAGGGTCATCCTCATGTCAGTTTTTCTAAAAAATTCTATTTGATTAGTGGAACTTTTATTTAGCATCAAGAGAAGAATTCTTGATATAAGAAAGATGAAACTAAACTCAAATTTCATATCTATTTACTAATCACTAGTATTACTTTATTAGTTAATTATTACGTGTTTCCGCATCACCATCTTGTTAGCAGACAATTCTGTATCTATCCTTATTACATAATGAGCTGTATGAAGTGTAGTGAAAGAGTGAACCCCGACAGCGAAATACGATGCGACGCTTGCAAACTTTATATCCACGCCGAAAAATGCGCCGGCTTAACAAAACAGGAAATAAGGTGCCTTGCCTCAACAAAAAGACTTATCTCCTTTAGTTGCGAGAGTTGCCGTCAGAACCTGAGTTCTCTTGGCGAATTGAGACAGTTAATTAGTGACTTAAGATCTGAAGTTGAGGCACTTAAGAATAAACTAGAGGATAACCGCATCACAAAAAGATCAACTGATGAAAACATGGAGGACATGTACGTTGAACTTTCTGAAAGGCACCGCAGGGCCAACAACATTATTATTTTCAATGTACCAGAATCCAGCGACAACGACTCGGACGAAGTTGCCAAAATCAAAGAGACCTTGAAAGCTGTCCCTGACGTCCCTCTGCACGGCATTCGAGTCCATAGACTGGGAATCAAGAGAACAGCCGGTATCAGACCAGTGACAGTAATAATGGAGAGTCCTAGGGATGTACTTCAAGTCCTGAGGAATAAAAAGTATGTAGATAGTAAAGTGCGACTGAGGGCCGACTTAACCGTTATGCAGAGGGAACACATGAAGAAATTGCACAACGACCTAGAAGACAGAAAGCGAGCAGGGGAAATGGACTGGATAATCAGATATGAAAAAAGAGTCCCAAAGTTGGTCAAAGGATCATCCAGTTCAAAAAACGGGGAACATTAGGCGAATTGAACATTTATTATCAGAATGTCAGAGGCTTAAGAACTAAGCTGAAAGAGCTTACAACTGTTACTAACTGTGAGACTTCGACATTCTGATCTTCACCGAAACCTGGCTAAATTCAGATATCTCCTCAAATGTACTTGGCTTGGAACAGCATAATATTTATAGATTCGACCGAAATCACACAACGTCCAGTAAAAAAAAATGTTGTATTGAGAAGATGGAAGAAAGATGGTTTTCGTTGTGATACTTAGTATTGCGAAATCAAAAAATATAACAATTTTCCTTCCGTTTGTCTACTAATTAATTAATTAATTACAATATGATCGGTGGTGTTTATAAATAAATTCTTTATTCGACTTTCTGTCGTTGCTGTGGGATATAAATACGTTGATCACAATATCATTAATTGATTGCCGATTTATTTTAGATTTTCTCTCTAAATACTTCCTTTCAAGATTGGATTTGAATAAAGTTCAACATTGATTTCATTATCGAAACAAGTCCAATAATTTCGGCGAAAATCACACCGTAGTGCAAAACACCACGAGTTTGAGTGGTGGTTGATTTCCATCGTTTTCTCCAATTCACACGGAAGCGTCATAAGAATCGTAGGCTCAAACTCGTGGGTATTCACAGGCTCCTCCAGGTTCTCCCCGGCTTAAAGCGCAAGGGAAATCTCAAGCTAGCGCGTATTTGCGACGAAATCGTCAGCAAAATGACTATCGATTTTTCGTTTGCGCCGTACCGATGCCATCTCGAAAGAAGCGATTCAGTCTAAACGTCCTCTTTATTCAACCTCCCCCTGAAAAATAAAAATAACCTTCCTTTAAGGCTGCATTTCTGACGAGCGTCCGTATTTCTCCGCTCGTTTGTCGTTTTCACTTCTCTCGTGGAGGAGGGCTTTTTGTGGCCTCTTAAAGAAAAAATTCCGTGACGCTCCTCACGTGTTAACGTCCTGCAATCCAGCGTCCCTCGTTCCGTCTTGAGGCTGTCGGAGTGCTTTTCATCCACGACCCCCAGGGAGCGCGAACCAACTACTCTCAAGCCGCGACAATGTGTCTGGGCGTTCGCACGTCTCCCTTCTTTCTTTCTCGGGATTGTTAAGGAAGGGGAGAAACTTAAAGGGAAAAGTGGTAGGCGCCAGGGTTGGCGTTGTAGTGTGTAGATTTGAGGGGCGTAAGCACGGGGATGTGGAGCCAAGGGAGGCTTACGTAAGATGAGGGGTTGAAACGTTCGTGTGACCGACGAAATCTGAGTGTAACACGCTGAAAGGGCAGTCTCCTGGAGTACCATGATGCGTTGTTGAGTACTGCGGTAGCTGTGCTGGCTGAAATGATTATTGATTCCTCTCTATGCCTATATGATGAGAGATCGTGTTTGTATTGCACTAATAAATTCAGTTCACTCCAACGCTACCATCATGGTTTGCCAATCCAAGGATCGGATTGCTGCAGCTCTCCATGGCGTCCTTCCCCTGCCAATTGCTTCTTTACCTCGTAATTCGTTTTAACAGTTAGGCCCTTCGGAGTTATCTTCACCTACCTCTCATAAATCATACTGCTTAGGTCCTGTTTTATGTACCCTCACTTCCGCTATTCTCTGCAACGCATAACTCCGAAGAAGACTTTGGTGCCTCTGTGTGTCCGATTAATTTTTCCCTTTCCTATTTACCAATTTTTCTGTAGACCTCTTTTCACTAACCTCTTCAAAGAATTTCTTCACTGGGTACTCGGTGGGACCATTCTATTTTCTCCTTCTACGATATCTTTATTGCTTCGTATCTTACCTTCTCTTTTGATGTTACTGTCCACTATTTTCAGTCATACAAAATAATCCTTAAAGCCCGTCTCTCGGCTACATGAATCCTAAATGCTATGCTTCTATGTAACTGATGCTAAACTTATAATTTCTTTTCTCTGTTTATAATTCACAGTTGCTTATATTGAGGAAAAAGTACAACTATTCTCATTCTCATCTTTTCTCTGTTGTTTACGTTGACTAAGTGGTATAAATTTCCCCTTTCATTCGTTCTCTTAATTTCTTGAGTTGTAACTCTCTAACGGTTTAAATAGCGACGGGAATAACAGCAGCAGTTATGAAGAGGAAGTCTGAGGAGTTTTCCTCTCTTTCTGCAATTTTTCTCACCCACTTTTGTATGTCATTATTTCAGTAATTTATTCCCTTTTTTAAATATCAAATATATAATGATACGAATTTATTACGTATAAATATTTTGAAGAATGTTTCGAAGTCCTAAGAATACAAACGTACGTAGGTACCACTATTCATACTACACATACAAGGATCCCTCAGATGACGACTCTTTGCGAACGAATATTTTGGAGATATTTTACCGTTTTGGAATCAGCCAAAGTGGGCAGATAGGGATAATATACTACTTAAATATAATGAAATAATCATCTATATTAAACGATTGTTTTTTATTGAGGTTACTTACACCCGCTGACTCACAATGAAGACCATATTTTAATCTGGGACTTGAGAATTTGCTAGTCTAGAACCCAAACCTTTTGCCTCCGAGGCTGGCAAGTCTAAATTAGGCTAAATCTATCCTTTGTGATGGAAAATGTATTGGAAATGAATATATCGACAGTGAAAATTTACGATTAAATTTTTTTTATGTTTACATTTCAAAGGTGATTCATGCTGGAGATAAAAATATGTAAATAATGTTCCATTAAAGTTAGACAGCGTATATCATCTTTATGCTTATGAACATTGCTTTTCACCCTTTTGCCCGAAAGCATTCTTTATTAAGCTTCAATTCATAATAGACCTAGATCTTTATTGATGATTGAGTTCTAGAAAAATGGAAGGCGGTGATAACGAAGAGGAATCTTCCCGCCTATTGATCGCGATTCTTCCTTCACTCATTCCAGTCCTCACTTTTCCCCCACTTTTAATTACTGGAGAATTCTTTGTTTTCGAAACAAAAAAATACTTGAGGGAAGGACGAGAGAGTTGCGGTATACTTTTCACTCCTTTTCTTTCCGTGAGGGAGGAAGTGGACGGAATGTTTCGAAAGTGCAAAAGAAGAAACGCGCAGTGAAGTGAACGGGGAAAATATTTTATTCCCGCAGATGTATCGCGTCACAGATGCGCCTCTCACTGCCCAACGACCCCCAAAACTCACCGCCTTTCCATATACGACCCGACAAAAACCTTTTTCCTTTCAAATTCGGATTAGAATCGTAGACCGGGTTCCAAATTCCTTCTTCGGGAGGAATAAGCTTTTGAAATCGAGGATGGGATAATCTGGAAATCTTACGAGTATAGAGTGGCTTCAAAATATCTTCTTTGTGACAAATATCGGCAAGGGATTGGAATATACCGTGTACAAATTGCCCCCCTTTCCCTTACATTCGCTTTCCATGTATAGTCTGTAAAGTCATCAGCCTGGATGTATCCCTCAACCATTAACTTCCGAAAGCCCTGGAATTGGATTGAGAAGTGATCCCAATTCTGTTGAAATGAAGAAGAGGGCAGTTAGCCTTCGTTTATTCATTCTAAGTATATCATTTTAGATTTTGGATGTAAGAAATATGTTCATTTGTATTTTGTTATTCCTTTGTTGCAAGTTTATTTTCGCAAAAGTATATAGGTCAGAGCTTTGTTATAATATAGGCTGTAGCCTATGAGAATATATTTTTCAGATTGATTTCGATCATTGATTATCAATGTTGATTCTAATTTCAATGAATTTACTGTACGGAGAAGGAAATGTTAATTAATCTGTTAAACTAAAATTGTAATTTGTCTTATAATTAATGATCTTTTTTTGCAGGTGTGCGTGGAAGGATTGGAGTTACATAGAGGAATTGTACACAGGGATTCATCAATAGCGAAAAAGGTAAAATTAATGTCATAAGAACATTTTAAGTTTTCTTCATTTCTTTTCTAACTCTCAGTAAATTCCCAATTTTTTCTAAATTGAGAAGATACCGACATGGGTAATTTGAACACAACTTCTGTTCCCTGTGGCCATTAAGCTATATCCCGTACAGCGGCGTACGCGGATACATTTTTAATTAAAAATGTTTGCGTCGCTTTGTAGCGTTTCAATCGAGACATTTTCCATTTATTTTTGTTTTTACCTGATTCCCTTTGTTTTCGTGCAAATCCGACGAAAACCGAAAGAGATAATCGAGGTGCTCCGCTGAGAAAAATTTTCATCAAACGACCAAAACCTATTCGACCATCTCCCTGATGTGAGATCATTGCTCCGAATCGCTGTGACTACGGCAGTTAAAACGAAATCCCTCCGACGACCGCATCCTCTCGGGCTCTCGTAGCCGAAATTAAAGTTAAAAAATGAACGAGAATCTTTCAGCCGAGCGGCGATTATGCACTTCTCTCGTTGCGTCAAGAGGTGCGGGGGAGGGTACGGCGGAAAGAGATGGGGGTGAATGGACTCCGTGATTCCCTAAGCCATGAGCGGTAGGCTGTGTCACAGGGAACGTTGGCCGCTGGCTAGATTGTAGTAACCTATCGGAACAAATGCCGGATAGTGTGTGCTCATTTGGGACTTTACCCACCTCGTCGTTTTTTCTCTGTCATCCTCCTCGCCTATCTTCCTGTGCTTTTATGTTACGTTTTCTACATCCAGTATAACTGCCGTGGGGGCCAAAAGTGCACTTTTCTCTAGTCAACAATGACCGAGATAGAAGGAATCGCATGCCAAGAGTGCATGCTGGGAGCCAAAGGGTTAGCATCGTTGGGGTTGTTTTAGAAAAAGTGTTTGCCAGTGACATTTTCAAGTAAAGATTTTGTTTGGGTTTATGCGTTCATTATTTAATGATGGGCGTGTTGATTTTGAATACTGACAGTGACCTTTAATCGCCCGACCCAATATTTCTCAGTGCAGAAAAATCTGGGAAGCTTCAAATGATCCTGCCGGGATTATTTATCACAGCGACTTAAATTACTTCAATTTGTGTAGGCTCATTACTCTTTTCGTACATTGATACGGTAATAGACTTTGTAGTTATTGAAACTGAGATCATGCATTTATTTGTTAATTTCAACCGATGTATTTCGAAAAGTTGTGACAGATTTTGATTTTAATTGCAGATAATGCTTAATTATCTAATTTCAAGTGATGAAGGCGATCTTTTGAGAATGTATGGAAAGTATATGAGATTTTATTGACCTTACAATGAGGCACTCTTTTTTTATGTTAATATACTCGTGATCTCACCCGTTTGCAGATGATCATGCCAGCCGTTGACAGGTTGATATGATAAACATAATTGAGCTATCATTTATTTTCTTCTTCTTTCTTCAATTTGGCCGTCTATGAACCACATAAAAGAAGGGCTCCCGGATAGCCAAGTGGGCAACGACTTCGGTGAAAGCGGTCCCAGGTTCGATTCCCGGGAGGAGCCTATGTGCGAAATGACCTAAGCTGTCAAAGCACCTTTAACAATACTACTACTACTACCCCATAAAAGAGCTTTTTCGCGATTTATACCCATTTTTCTCTCTATCCTTGCTCGTTTTTCATTAGCTCATTCAGGTTTCTTTCTTATAGCTCGCCTCCATTCTTTGCCATGAAGTTGTCTTCTCCTGGAAACCGTGAAGGTTTTGAGTTTTTTTTTCATCTCTTTTTGTTCTATTTCTTCCTCGGATTTGTTCACTCCCTTTAGTATTTTCGTTGGCTGTGCCAATCATGTAGTCTAAGGTTCGGTTATTTAATTTTAATTCATTAATTTTCATTATACTTTACTCAGTCTATTTTGTTTGAATATTTTTCCATTATAAGAAGTGTTCGCTTAGGCCAAATATTTTTTATTGAGAGTTGAACGTTTGAATGCTCTCCCTCTCCCTCAGAAACCATTCTCAGGCTTCCCTCTGAAGTATCCAATTAGACCTACCAAGTGTATAAAGTATTGGTTTGTTCTCTCGAGGCATTACTTGAAGAAATGTTGCTCATTAAGACGAGATTTCAACGACGGAGAGAATCGTATTAAGTCAGATCCCGTTAGCGGAAAGGGAAACGTTTTCGCTGTCTTCCTACGCTCCATCTCGTATCCTCACATGACAAATGTACGAGATGAACAGGAAGCGAGAATTAAGGAATTATTGCTCTGCATTATATCCTCTTCCTCGAGAGTACAGTGTCGTAATTGTCACTCTCTCTTGCATCTCTTTTTTCTTACCTCTTCGTTTCTTTTCCTCTCGCAGTGGAGTAATGGGTAGGCTCTCGGAATGCGCGTGGGCGTTATGGGAGGATACTGAGGCACTTCCTCTTCTCTCATGAGCACCCGCCCACAAACCACCGGCTGTTTTTATGCACTTGTCATCACCATCATCATCCACGGCATGTTGCGTGAGCGCGTTTTATCAGCATCACTCGCATCAGGTCTGCGCAGTTTATAAAATGGGGAGGGCCGCAGGAATTTGACAGAAAGTGATCGCAAGTCGCGAATGAAGAGATTGGGAAATTTTTTTTTAAATCTACTAAGATTATTTATTGGAGCTAGAAGTTGTGCATGAATATATAATTTGGTGCGTTATTGTGTAATCAATATGATCAGACCTTAATTGGTGGAACGCTATTTAATAAATGAGAAATTTGAACTTATTTTCCACAACATTTTGTTATTCAGATTGTAATTGATTTATTTAGACCAGTTTTGGCTTTACAACCATCATCAGGTATAGCCTATGGTTCTCTCAGTAATTCCATGGATTGTACGTGATGATGGCTATATGGCCAAAACCGTTCTAATAATAAAATCGTATGGAAAATACGTGTACGTACTATTAATATTTCTCATTTATGGTACGTGCATCTTTATATCTTTCGGGTACAATTTTTTCGTGATTCGGAATGAAAGGAAGTTTGGCATTCTTAAATATCTCTTCAAGAATCTATTTTTGATTTCTTTTTCTTCTCAAATTTGGATAATAAACAATTGTATGGCATAATCTGGTATTTTCCGGGCGAAGTTGATGTAGGAAGTTCTCTCGGGATATCAGCCGGGTTGTGCCAAAACGTCGATGGACTTCGAAACCCGGCTGATATCCCGAGAGAACTTCCTACAATTGTATGGCAGTCTTTCGCAATCGGTGATACGCTTAGTAGGAATAACGAACCTGTACGGTAGGGCTCGAGCAGTTGGAAGAAGTTTTATTTTATTGGAATAACAAGTGTGAAAAATAGCGACACGACTTCTATGTCTATGTTTATACCTTGCAAGCCGCCTTTCGGCGTGTGGCAGGGGGTGCCAGCACCATGACTCTATTTCCTTAATCGATTATTTTCGCGTATCGTTCGCGGAAAGAATGAGTTCTTGAATCTATTCGTTCTGGCATCTATTTCTCGGATCTTTCTCGCATTATCGGAACGGCCTATGTAGCATGGTGAACGCATAATATCCGCTACATCATCTCTGAACGTGCTTTCTCTGAATTTATCCAGTAAATTGATCCTTTGTTGAAATCTTCTAACTTTTAAAGATTCCCATTTTGCGTCCTGGAGCATCTGAGTGACGCTCACTGATTTATCGTAGTAATTCTTCACAAAATGTATCGCCTTTCGCTGCACCTTTTCTAATTCTTTAATACAAAACTTATCGGCAAGCTCCCATATACTACACGCATACTCAAGATGAGGTCTAACTAACGCAAGATAACATATCTCAATCGCTTTATTCGTTTTACTTTTTACTTGATTGCAAATAAATCTTCCAATAGTTTCGATGCTGTTCATCAACAGTCTACATATTCGCAACATTTTTAAATACATTAATCAACAAAACGAAAAAAACTCTTTGAACATCGATGGGACATCGTTGTCTTGAGGACACGAACAGAGGGACTTAAGACCGTAAAGGCTGGAAATACTGATCTGTGGTATGACTTCAGTACATTATCTGCGATATTAATTTTGTTACTTGTATTTATTTCCAGAACCCGCTGCCGACCGCATGTTGCCTTCCACATGTTGTACATAACTGCCTTACATTTTACTCCATCATAGCAAAAGCATCGCCACATGATTTCAATGACGTTTGACGGAAAGTTCGAGACATCGGAGTTTTTTCTTCGTTTCCCAATATCGAGTCGAATTTAGCTTTTTTCGCGAACGAGCTGTCGCATCTCCTCTCTTCATGTCCCATGGTAACGTCAGATAATGCGAAAAGGGAAGTTTCCATTCGTTTTATTTTCCTTTCGACGAAAACAGGAAGGGGGTGGGAGTTTTGTCGTCCATCTTTCTCCCTATTTTCTCGCTTTTAATTTCGAGTCTCGCTAAGTTCTCCTGGAAAAAGTTTTTACGGAATTTCTCCCGCTCACATTCTCTTTCCTTTTTAACGGAATTTGCGTCGCACTCTAGGTTCCAGTTCATGTAATGAATACTGGTGAGGAATAGGGTATGAGAGCGCTCGAAAGGTGTTCTTTTTGCGGAGCATCGATTTTTCGTTGAGGCTGTGTCGGCGGTTGCCACAGCGGATGACGAAGCCTGTCATACACTACGTCTCTATTGAATTTATTTCGGTTTCTTTCATACTACGCAAAGAAAGAAAAGCGATCTGTTGCCTCACATGAATTTATCGGCTATTGGTTCGTGGTTTTGAAATCATTTTTCAGATTCAGATGCTCATATTGCTGGTATTTTTATATTTTATCTCCTCGCCTGCCCGTCGTACGATATATTTGTTGAGGATATGGGAGAAGGCGTTGCTATTTATGTTTATCCTACCGAGAGCTGTTGGAATAATGAAGTTTTGGCCCGAATAGACTTATTTAGAGGAATTTTTATCGGTAGTGGTTTGTCTCTGGTCTCTAAGAGCTGTGGAAACATTTTCACAGAAAATCAGATAGATCGTGTACTGTTAGGTATTGGTTCGTTTTTCCGTCCGTAATCTCTTTTTTCGATTTTCATACAATGTTAATGCGTTAGAAGTCTAAAATTAGTTAAAAAAGAGGCCATATTTACTGTTTCTTTTTTGATTAAAGAAGTAGTTTTATTTAGTACGAGTTAATACTTATTACTAACTGATTAAAAATGACCATTTTTTCTGTGCTGATTTACACCATTATCGTGTCCACTAGCTCATAGGTTTTGAATTATTAGAATGGTTTTTTAAATATGACTGGAGAAGATTAAATTCATCGATGATACTCATGTTATACTATTAGATGATATAACTATTAGACTGTTACTATTACTAGTCTATTTACATTGTTATTGCTTGTTTTCCGTTTAAAATGAGAAAATGAATATATTGGTATCTCATCTTGTGAACCGTTCTACGCACGAACTTCTCGACAAACGAATTTCTTTCTCACTCCATTTTGACCCCAAGATAAAGATTAATTTCGAGATATGTGTCGAAAAAACGGAAAGATATAATGGGAAAATGGGTTTCGAGCTACAAAATTTTCCAGTTGCGTACGTCGAACTGGGAGGAATTAAGTTCGTTAGTCGAAGTACAGCTATATAGGAAAATTAATTCTCGTCTGCAATGATATCTTTTAACCGTCAAAGCTTCTTCTCTTCTTCTTATCTTTCTTCAAGTATGATCCGTGATAATATGTAATAACCGCGATGTACGTGATAACCGCGATACGGCATAAGTATTCATGTTACCCCTAAGAAACAGCTAAAGCTCACGTAACCTCTTCTCAAACCCAGTGGTTCGAAGAGAAAAATAATTTTTAACGACGTCATCAATTCCGGCGTAAAGTTACCGCGACCTTTTCATTGGCAAAGTTAGTTGTTTCGGCATTATAAGCGACTTTTCTGGAAGGACATCTCTTTCTTATCTTCCGAGAGCTCCCGCTCTTCCATACATCTCCGAACCCAATTGCCTCTGCGAAAGGAGTATTCTTCGGAGCCTAATGGGGAGCCGTTTCCACTTTCCTTTCCGTCTTATATCTCCACTTAATGCGACCCCGGCATCCTTAAATTATCGCGGCCTTTTTCCTCTATCCAAATACCGAAAGAGAGGCGGAGTGGGGGATACACGACCTCTCTTTCTCTCTTGCTATCCGGTAGTTTTTGGACACATTCCCGTTCCCGGAGTGGATGGGCGGAGAACGAGAAGTCTGGCACGGAAGGGAGGAGGTCACTCACTCCTCCAATCTGCTCATCCCCCCTTCTCTTTAACGCGGAAGATAAGTTCGGTGACTTATGGCTCGTTGCAGTTTTGTTGCGAGGGCTCGCTTCATTCAGAGTATGTCGCCCCCCGTAATCCTCCCTCTTCTCCGTCCTGCCACCTCTCGTTACTTCCAGTAATGCTCTCTTAGGTCCATTGTGATTTTTCGCGGCAATGCTCCCCCTCCAGTTCCTCCTGAAATCACGATGTTCCCGCTCCAATCAGAAGTTTCTCCCTTTCCGAGAATATGCGTTTCCGGGTCTTTTTGGACTCCTAGAACGTTATCCTCTCAATAGACTTGTGTCGAGTATCGCGACGGAAGTTTAAACTTGGAGACGCTCTTGGTAGTTATCGTGGGAGTGGAGTTATCGTTTTGGAGCCCTAGTGTCAAAGGCAAAGCGATCTCAATGAAGCTACGGAAGATGTCAGAATGGAGAAATCTGCGTCTGTGCGGAGATGAAGATATTCGTAAGAGAGATGCTCCGTGGTATTCATTGCAGTACCCGAGCCGCCCTAGTACATACATAAATAGGGAAAACTTCATCTTCTTGTTAGCAGTTACCTGTTGAAGCTTTTGTCTTATTTAAGTTCCTTTGAGTGACATAAAATACCTCTTTTGTTGATAGAATTCTTTTGAATATTTTGAATCAGATCTTCATCGACCGCTTTTGGGATTTGAATAATTTCTAATAATAATAATAATAACTTTCGGGTTCTCGTTGGAATTCCTTCAAGTTTGCGATGTATTTTTTTATTCAATAGCCCCTTCCCGGTATTACTCATTGACTGAAACTCCCACGACGTTATTCCACCCCCTTCCTCTGTCTCCCAGTAATATCTCGATTTCCTGCCTTCTTCCTCCCAACCTCAGTCTCTCTCTCTATTCCACACCCGGATGCACGTCCGCACGCTGTATCCCTCTTCCTTATCTAGCCTTCGTATCCTCTTTTATGTCAAATACTTAAAACTGGCCGCGGCTAGGATATCTGGAAAAATGGAAAATTTAATGAGGTCGATTATGTTAATCCATCACTGTGGTTCTCTTTCTGTTAGTAGCTCCCCTATTTTTTATTGGAATTGTTTTACTTCAATTTCGTATCTATTAAGTGATGCACTTTTTCACTAGGGTTGTTATTCATCCAGATTGAGGAAAGGTGTATTTACTTTGCACGGTAAAGCCGTAAAGCTGAATCCCAAGGAATAACTGTGGAAGGGTTAGTGTTCGAGTCCTAGTCATGTCGTTATTTTTCACACTTGTTATTTATCCATTTAAGTGTAAAGAGCTACGCTATCTAATTATTTTTTGAAAGAGGAATAAAGGAATTTATTTCCGAGGATTTCGATTTTACAATTATTAAATTCGGAAATCGTGTGAGCTCGTAAGAATGCATAAGGATTACGATTTTATGTTTTTCGAGAAGTTAAGGTTTGTTTGCTATATTCGACTTCAAAACTTCCTTTATTTTTCTTTGGCGAACATAGTATAAAAAAGTTAAGAGACACAATGAAGCCAATTGAAAAAACTGCTTAAAGTTCTGAGACGCATTCGAGTGAGTAATGATATTATTCGAGGGAAAACCCCAAGCACGAAAAAGCAAACAACATTTATATTACCTTTCTTCTCTAAAGACCTCCTGGGAGTGGATTTTTTCCTTTTTGAAAAATAAAGAAAACTGAGCAAACATTCTCTTTGACATAGGCCTGCATTTGTCACTCTCGCTGCTCATTTATGCTCTCTTTTGCACTAACCCTTCCCCAAGACTTCTGCCAAGAATTCACTTGGCTCGGCGAGACAATTCCGAACCATCACCGCCTTTATCCCCTTCTCCCGCTTCGTCCACACCGATTCTTTCCCGTCTACGTCTTCTTCTCTCAATCTAACCACTCCCCCACGAAGACCTCCACTTTGCTTGACCTAACACCCTCGCTTCCTCATTTCGCCCTCTCAATTTCTTGCTTTCTTTCCAAGTGGTGATCTGCCCTTCGCTATCAACACACCCTTTTCTATTCTATCCTGCCTCGGACTCGAAATCTGAACCTCCTCCATCTCTTCCGACTAAATGGTGCTATACCTCCTCGCCCATCCTATTCCTTAGCTGAAGAAGTGAACTTGACCTTATTAAATGGCGAAGATTCGGCGATCATATCCTCAATTGATGGGATAGTTTGGGTCATGCAAATCAAAACCTCAAGCATTTACTGATGATAAAGTTGTGCTCGAATAACGCTAATGAAAGTCGTATCTTAGGCATAGTAAATTTCAGGTCTATTTTGAGACGTAATTGTTGCTAATTTTCCCTATAATCTCACCCTTTTAAAGTTATTCCTCGGCAATTTTTTCGTCTTAACATCTAAACTAAGTAATTTTGGTACATCTAAGATGCATATATCTCCCTTTTTCTCGTAAATCCTGTAAAATATCTTAAGCATTTTGTTCATGTATTTGAGATGTCAAAATACATTTCATCAGAGTAGAATTGAGAGAAAGGTGTTTTATTTAGAGTGAGTATGCCCTCTTTCCTGTATATCTCCTTTCGAAGGAATACCGTTGATCTCAGAGTGGACTTGATAAATTCTAACATCATTACTTTTAAGTTAAAAATTATTATTAATAATAAATGACTGTAAAGACAGATCAAACTTCAGGTTAGTTACAAAATAAAAGAGTTAATATTTAATTGACCTCTGTCTGAGAAGTTTTGAGACGTTGTATCTCTCAGAGTGATTATCGAATTCCCTGTCAGCCTCTAAAGATCTTTTATTTTCTGGTCCTATTGTGTCTTCTCAATAGCCTCTACTGAAGGTATTCAGGTGGTATTCTTGATATTTACATACGCATTTTCATAGAAATTCGTGTACAGTGAACATCTTAAAATCGACCGAGAGTAGTATTTTTTTTCAATTCGACCTATGAAGCTTTTAGATTTATTAAATCAGGTTGCCTTAATTTTCTTGGTTGCTATTGTATTTAGTTTTAAAAATCAACCATTCCCCAAGTTGACGATTCTCCTCATTTATTTTTCAAGAAGCACGGAGATTGTTGTAAGAAGTTAACCTTTGAAGGTATCTTACGTAAAAATCACTGTTTTAAAAGCAAAAAATAATAAATCGATGCATCTCAAGAACATTTTGGACGCAGAATCGCAGAATAGTACGTTAACTGGAGAAAGACGAAAGAAAAGCATGTTATACTTGCATTTTTAAAACCTTGAATTATGGAATTTCAATTTATCGTCTTATAGAGGTCGGATTTCTCTCTTTTTATCACGAAAAATCCGCTTATAGGTCATGGTTATGAAGGCCATGGTGGATTTTCGGAAAAGAAGTCATATTCTGTGGAATGAGAAGTTGGAGATAGTACAAAATAGCCAATTTTCGTGGTTCCTATCATTACCTCGGTTACATCATGATATTGAGAACAAGAAACGGTAAATTTGGCAATTTTTTGATAGAAGTTACAGCATAATTTGAACCTTGGTTTCTGGCTCTGATAACTACTTATTAGATCGAGAATCGTAAGGATGGGTTTCTATTTCCATTCAGAAAATTGATAACTTAGGAAACCGACTCTCGATGAAGCATTTAAGATGAGTTCGCTCCATCCTGCCGGATTCTCCTAAAGCAATTCGTGCGAAAGCTGAATTAAGTTCCCCCAGCTTGTATTCATCTTATGAGGCTTTTTCAGGGAATGCTAGTCTCCTCTTTGGACGAGGTCTCGCAGTATTCTTCCCCAATCCTTGCCCCTTCCCGGTATTACTCATTGACTGAAACTCCCACGACGTTATTCCACCCCCTTCCTCTGTCTCCCAGTAATATCTCGATTTCCTGCCTTCTTCCTCCCAACCTCAGTCTCTCTCTCTATTCCACACCCGGATGCACGTCCGCACGCTGTATCCCTCTTCCTTATCTAGCCTTCCACCCACTCCTTTTCATTCTCTCCAACCGCACCGCATTCTCCCGTCCATATTTCCAATCTCCTCCCTTCCCTTTCATCTCCCTCCTTTTTACATACATCTCTCCCATCTTTCACCGCAAAAGATCGATGCCATCCTCGTAACCGCACTGTTCCCTTTCAGGCTTCGCAATCCGATCTTTTTCTCCTTTTTTCATATCTCGCTATTACTTATTTTTACGCTAAGCGGGGTTGGATAATAGTCTTTCGTTTTTCCCCCTCTTTGGCCTCATGCGGGGGATTTATTTTAATGGTTGGTAGGTGGAATGCGCTCGGCAAAATTCGGATTGAATCGCCGTGATTGGTTGGCCGTGGTGGAATGGGACGCCAGCTATCGCGACTTGCATTTTGGATGCCCATTTTTTAGTAAATGGGAGTGCAAAAGAGCGCAAACGTTGCGATTGAAATGGATCGCCTTCGAAATTGGGGTGGAATTATATAATTTGCTGGGGTTTGCGTTCGGCGTTCCTGCTGGTGGAGATCATTCCGGCAGTTTTCTGTTTCCCTTCCTCGGCGGCCGTAACGCTATGTGCAAACCGCTGGACACATGCGGCCCCCTTCTAAATGTTCGCTCGATGCCCACGAGAGCTATTACTCAGAGGAATTTTGATAATTCCCTTACTATATAGAACACAACGTGTAGCGATGTTGGTAAGGAATTGCGATGAATTAATATCTGTAGCGCAGTAGTAATCAATTTTTTTAGTCTGCAGGCCAAATAGCACAAAACTGTGGGGTAAGCAGGCCACAGTTATGCTAGTATTCCAAGAGAAGTGTATATTTTTCGAAAGTGATTTCATTATCGCACTCTATGAATCATTTCTCTGGCTAGAAGTAAGTAAGGCGTAGTCTGGCCACTCTGCCAAAATATTCAGCCCGGTGGATTGACGGATTGAAGCCTTCTGCCGTTAGCTATGGCGAGGGAATGAGGTTTAATAAGCGAAATAGTACTGCCTTCGGGAAGTTTTGGGGGGTTTCCCTCCCGACTAGGGTGAATACCAGGCAGGGTATTGTATTTCCTTTTCCCCCTGAAAAGATGGCTACCACCTGGCCTGGAGCCTATCTGTAGTCCAATCGTGCAAATAAAAATAAATAAATGAGGAGTGAGGTATTTAGTCTTGCATTTCTCATTGAGCCATAATGCTAATTGTGTAATAAGTACCGTAGGTGGAGCACAGTGACCCCACGAAGAACATTTTTCATAACATTCAATAATGAGTGACCAAAATGAATGATATTAATCAGCTTCATTAATACCTCAGTAGCTTCCATTTTATGACATCCAGAGCAATACTGAGACAAAAGCAAATGAAAGATACTCTGTACTCCGCATCAAAAGACATTGAAAAATATACGTTTCACCTAGGTATGTTGACTGAAATAAATTGTTTTTAACTATAGGTAATCGCATGATACCGATATTAAATTTCTTTTTCATTAAATTATTCGTTACAAGTTACGCTTCGCATGAGACTGGTGTAGGTAAACGGTAGTGTAGTTAGGGCCCTACTTTAAGAATCTACTTTAAGGAATAAAGCGTTTCAGCTAAATTATTAAAAAGCTCATCTAATGTACATGTACTCTAGAGTAAAAACACCAGCAACACGTTTTCTGATGTAATAGAGTGAACAGTCAATGAAAATAAAGTTTCATTCGGCCTTAAGCTACCTTGACATGACAAATAATGAAAAATTCTATCTTCCGTCGTTGTTCCGCTAGTAAACACATCCCTACATTTCCAACCACAGTATTGAAGAAGTAAGAGGTGTCTTCAAAATGACCAATGAAGCTAAATGCATCTCTTGTGCAGCTATTCTACCTAATCTTGTAATCTGGTGTGGTAATGTATAGTAAATCGCTTAAATACATTGCCTTTGATGAGTTGTCTAAAAACTTCTTACAACATGAGTTAATGTCTGCTACTGCAAGTCAGTCTTGGCTCAAATCCGATTATATTCTTGTCACCGGCCTGCTTTGTTTTCTTACGTCTGTTTAATTGGTGTCACGAGGTGTTGCTCAAGCGAAGAGAACTTAACCTACGCTATTACTTGATACGAAGTTGTCGTTTGTCTTTGGGCTTTTACTCTTTTGTGCTTCGCTGCTTTGAACGTAACTTCCGCATCCTCCATGTAACGTAGTTCCGCCCTTCAAGATTTCATCGTTGGTTTCGCTGCGGCGCCATTAGCGATCGTATTTTTCTTTGTATAGATTGCTTAGACTCTTTGCCTTGTAGGTTATCTAGGTCAATTGCTCGTTAAAGTTGTTGCCTCTGTTTGGCGCACCAAAACACTATCAAACAATTTGTTCCGAACTCATCGCTTCATTCGATAAATATACCTACGCTACCAGAGCTCTTTCACATGGAAATTTTATTAAAGGAAAAAGCTCTCTCCGTTTATGTGCGGGAGCATTTATAATTTCCTGTCGGTTATATTTCTCGTAATTTATCGAAACGTAGTTTCTAAATTAATCGATTTTTCCTATTATCCTCATTTTCTCTCCCTTTAATGCTTCCCTCGGGTTATTCTTCTTCTATTTGTAAACGAAATCGTGTATAGCTAATCTACTTTCTCCATTTCTCTTCGTTGCTAATTCTTTAAGTTCATTTACCCTATTGGCACTCAGACTTTTTCGTACGTACTCGTTCTTTTATTACTTAATTCCATTCCAGATGCGTATTTTTACCATGATTTTGTTTACGCTGAAGCATTTCTGGTTGTTTAATGCACTCTCAACTGTTGCCTTTCGATGTAAAATTTGTGATTAAGGCATGTTTCTTTTATGGCCGATGTTTCATTGACTATTACCTGCTTCCATTAAAAGATTTCACGTTGTTGATTTTTCCTGGAAAATTTTAGCCCTCGGGTTTGTTACGATCAACATGAAAGTAGTAGGTTTTCAAAGTTAGTTGGCGCTGTGCTTAATCGCATGTCATACGCGATTAGATCTGTCACGCACGAAGTTTCTCTTATCGCTGGTCGAGTTTCTGTTTTTTGTGATTTTTAACTCGATTATAGCATAAAACCAGCTTTTATGCGAGTTCATGCTTGTTTTAACGGGTGTCAATTTTACATAAAGGAGATCTGAAGAGTGACCTTCGTTACGCAGAAGAGAAAATTTTCTGAGATTTGTTTAAATGAGTAAAATAAACATTTTGATTAATGTATATGGATAACAGTGCCTTTTGTGTTTTGTGAAGGTTATCTAAAACAATGAAAAAGGCAAATTTACCTTTAGGGTTAAACTTCGTTGTTGGTTCGTATGCCCCAAGGAAGTGAAAGCAAGAAAATCGCGTATAATTTTGAATTATAATTCAGTTCAATAACAAGCTACGCTCTGAATGTTATCCCACTGTACCTGGCCATAACATTTCATTCTTCAATTTTCAGAAGAGGCTTTAAAAACTGATGTTTTCGGATAATAAGAGTCCTGGCACGATAGCTTCATATACTGAAGCATCCGTCAGGAAAGTGGAAGATTCTGGGTTTCAAATACCGGTTCTGGTAGACTTTTCATGTCCGTTTCTCCTTGGAACGATATTCTTTGCGTACATTCATAGAAGAATGCCATATGGTAAAAAAATTAGTCTATGTTAAATTTACGGGGGTTTATTATTCCTTTCGTAGTTCTAAATTGTAGATTCTCCTACCTTTAATCAATTTCCATAGTTAAATGTAAATTTTGTAACCTCTTCTATATTACTGCGGAGCAAATAATTGCACCTTTAGGATTGCATGTATTGATATCTATCATATGAAGGAAATTTTAACAAATTATCATAATATAAAAATAATAAGAGCATAATTCTATGAATATCGTTTTATTACTTTGTGTATTAGCAGTATTAATGACTGTAATCATAATATATATATATTCATAATTGTATAATTATATCTTAATTAGATTAAGTATTATTATACCGTCCAATTATAATCATAAAGGTAACTGTCATCCCTCCATAATTTCCGTTAAAGGATAAGATGATAGAGAACAAATTTAATGGTTATAGATTATTTCATGCAATTAATCCAATCAACTTTCATAATCAGGTGATTACAAATTACCTGAGACCCTTTTTATTTAAAATTGTACCATTATCGAACAGTGTTTAAGAAGGTGCTCTAATTTAAAAGTTGAGGATCTCTGGGTATAGAAAACTTGTTATTCTTAGTATGTACTAGGGTTGCTTAGCGTGTTTAAGGTGAATTATTTCCTGGCAGAAGTGGAGAGATTATACGTTGCTCTTGGCTTCCTTGACCGGTCAGATCAAGAATGAAAAATCACGTACTTGGAAGCGAGGACGAATCTTTTCATGAACGTTTTCTTGGTTCAATGTGTGATAATGATAGGCTGATAAACCCTATGGTTACATTGAGTGGTGCAGTCACGCTCCTGCCCAAGCGGAAGCTGCAGTTGTAGTTTTACTTCCGTAATTGGTGATTTTCTCGAGTGATTTACTTTTCGTTTCGTGACCTTTTCCTTCGGCACCCGCGCACATGATGACAGATCATATTTGAGATACTTTACCAACCTTCTGTTATTTTATATCTAATCTAATTGGAGGAAACACAATGATTTGGATTCAATAACTGCCAGATTCAGTGGGATTGTCATATTTCTTACCTAGGGTATCGGAAGAGAGTGTGGCGGGAATACTAAATAGCACTTTATTTGGAGAAATTTAGACTAGAAGGTTCCTTGAACCATTTTAACAGTGTCAAAATTATGTTCGTACTTAATAAAAATATGCACAAGAACTTATATGTTTCTTTTAAGTATCAAAATAAGCCCAAAGGCAAGAGTATAGGAAGGAAAGAGCGTCTCAGAAAAGTCTTGAAATGTTGAGAAATAGCTGCGGTCCCAGGAAATATTTTACGACTACCTGAAAGCAAACGGAATGTTAAAATATACGTAGAAAGAATTACAGTAAAAGAGCATTCAATACAAGTTACAGAAAATATATGTGAATAGCCTAAAACTTATTCTGAAGTGTATCGAATCTTGTCTTATATTGTTAGCCCCATTCGATGAAACATTTTGCTGCGAAATGATTAGTTTGTTAGTAAATCTACCTCAACATTTCAGAACATTAGCTTGTTTGTAAACGACAGCTAGAGTCACTTGAAGTCCTATTATAGAAGAAAAAAGTTCGCCGAAACAGGATGTCTGATTATACGATGTATATATTTCTAGAAATATTGTCGAAACGATTTGTTGTTGGTTTTAAGTCCGTTGAATATTTATGCGAAGTGCTGACCAGTTTCTCTTGAAAGTAAATTACTCCAACACCGCGAAAAATGCCGAATATCGACCGATGGGCCAGTTTTTTTTATACCTACACTGTAAAGGCTCTTGCAAACAGAATTCATCGCTACCCGTTACAAATGATATTGTTATCTCATACAACGCTTACTTCTTATAACTTAACTGTTCCTAATGTAATGACTCCACTGTTGCTTCTGGTATTTACACTTATTATCCCTGTGTTATCGCGTGATGATTAGCATGCCAGCCTTCCAACTAATAGGTATCAGGTTTGAGTTCCGGCATTGTTGATTTTTCCTAGCTAGAGCATGGAGGCTGTGATCGTCTTTGTTGCTTGTATTATGTTAATTATGAAATCGGATTTAATTGAATTTTTAAACCAGTTTCCGCTAAGGGAAATATTATTATGGTCCGAATAAAGTATTACTATGATCAAATAATAATAATAGCAACAAGAAATTATGTTATACACTTGTATCGTATTTCATTCCCGCTCGGATACGGTTTATCCCGGTAGCTACTTTTTTTGATCAGCGATCGCCAATTAGAGGAAGTCTCCGCAGTCATTAAGGGGAGTATACAGCTCTCCGCATCCTTCCAAACCCATTCATAGCAATTTTAGTCCCGCCTCTCCTTCTCCGGGAGTCTGACAAGCAGAAATTATCTCATTTCGCCGCGTGCGTGAACGGGAGCTAGCGGCTATTCCCCTCGGAAAATCTCTTTTATTCCTCGTCTGCCTCACGGCTCGTTGTCAGAATGGCCGCTATGTGGGAGGGTGCGTGTGGAGAGGTAAGAATGGAGTGGCGGTAGAAGCGATCGCGTTGGTTCTTTCGAACGACTTAGTCGTCTGGACGCCAGGCCGTCTGTCCCTCCAATGCTTCCCCCATTCCTTCCCTCTCTTTCCATTATTTATATTTATCTTCCGCGAAGCTTCCCCTTTATTCTTTCCACTCACGCTTCACTAGTTTCCCCCGTGTATTCTGATGTTCCATCCGCGCGCAATGAAATATTAAGGAGTACGGATCGCGTTGTTGGAGCATAGATGTTCAGGTGGCTAATGAAAATTAATTGAGGTATTAGTCACCCATGGGTAAAATGTATATAAAGTCGACCGATTGACATTCTTGACAAACTTGAAGATGGGTGAGGAGTTTATATTTCTCAGATCACCCGGTTGAGATCCCGAGAGGAATTTCTGCGAAATTGGGGTATTTATTTATGATATTAAGGTTTTTTTACCGAAAGTTAAGGCCGAAAGTACAGGCAGTAAGCTATTCGAGGTGCTGTGATACCTCTGGTAAAGTAGATATTCGTTCTATAATCGCGTTCATTAGCCGAAATATTATTTCTAATAAGTTAGAGATATACTTGATCTACCTTATCAACCGAATCTTCATACCCTGAGAATGGCAACTTAGCTATCGAAGTACGTATCGGGAAAAAATTAGCAGGCGAAGCCACGGAATTTCTAACGTCTGCTGGTTTCTTAGAATAGGCTGCTGGGACGTGTCATCTGGCTGCTTGATCTATTCTTGTGGTATCCAAACTCTTGCTGTTTTAACCCAGCCATGTTTCCATTTCTTTTATATATTCCCATAGGTTATCAAATCTAATAATACACAGCCTAAATTCATCCCACTCTTTCACAAGTTAACAACAGGCCGCATATTTTGAATTTTAAATGTGTATGTTAGCCTTCATACGCGCACATTTGTTAAAACATTCGCTATCCGAGTCCTTAGTCATTTTTCAAGTCCGACAAATGTAGAAATCTTCGTTAGCTGGGTTACAGGTTAGACGAAAATCACTGTACCTTTAAATAATGGCCGCTTCCAGATTTTTCTTTCTTTCTTTACATAGGTCAATTTGCTCACTTTGTTGATTCGTTAATGGCTGTGTCTCTATGGACGGTGTTCTCGAACTTTGTTGGTTTAGTTGCGACGCTGGAGTTGGCAGTGCTAATGGTGGTCAGCACTTCGGAAAAGCGACGTGGAATTTAGTTATCTCAAGCTGTGTTTTATTCATAAGAGGCCTCTTGTACCTAAGCGTACAAGTATCTTCATGTTGTTAGGTGTATTTAGGTTGGAAACTGCTGTGAATTTGGCAAACCTATATCGCATACGGACTTGGTAATTCTTGAGCTTATGGAGTAATTTACCGTCATTTTCTATGCTGGAATGATTTCAATTACCTTACTTGGGAGATAGATGGGATTTTTTCTACGGAAGCGTGACCAGCATAGTTCCGCAGACCAAAGTTTTTTCTCGAAGCCTCAACTGTTGATGCATATGGGTGTATAGAGTAATTAAAATTCGAGGTTGGTTCTCTTTTCCTACATTGGAATAAAATATGTCGCTAATGATTACGGTATTAGTCGATCCATCAATTTAATTTAAAAAATTGATGGGTTTTATTCCCAACTTCGTTTTAATTCTCTCTTTAAGACGTGGCTTTTATTGGCGGAGAATGATGATTTACGCAGTGAAACGTAAGAATCGATCAAATATGCACAAAAATATAATGAATGTTCTGTGAAACTTACTTTGCTCATGCAAAAAAAGACATCGAAGAAAGTCTGACAGAACCGAATCGGAACTCGAAGCGGTTAAGCTATTTAACCAGGATACTTGTAATAATCTGTTACCGATTAAACTCGCCTGCCAAGTCTCTCAAACAGTATATGTGAATTTTCTAGCAATATAACTGGGAATAGCAGCCGCTCCGCTAGTGCAAGATCGAATTTGAATACCAGTCCTGTCAGATTTCTTTGTCCGATTTTCCCAGAGAATTATCCTAGGCTTTTTCAAGCTAAATTCGGTTCAATTTACGGAGAAAGCCGTCACTTTATGCAAAATTCCCGAAAATTTCATTCCCAAGAAATTTTTATGTTCTACGGTGCTTTTTTCCTTGACATCGTTATTTTCGTGCCTTTAATATTATTATGTCTAATTATTTACTAGCATTGAATCGCTAGGTCTAGTTTTAATTTCGGTAGTGAGAGACACTAAATCACTTTTAAACCACATCATGGGACCGTGACGGCAAGGAATTCGTAATAATGCTGCATCAGGTAACTAAAAAATATGTCGAAATACGAACGGAATAAATGGTTCCACAAATTACTAAATATAAGACCATAGTGTAGTAAACCGTTAAACCCTTATCTGTGCCTTAAATGTAAGTTTTACTAAAAAATCAGAAAAAAATTCACTGTCCCTCTTCCAATTAGCTTCATCGTTATTCATAAGTTTCATTCCCTTATCGCACCGTATTTCGTATTTATTATTCCCATTTTGTAATATTCTCGTTTTTATTAAAAAGGGGAGGTCGCCTAATGCCCCCTATCGACTCATATCCTGTGAAACCCTATCTTCGACCCAATGGACGCATCCTTCACCCTCCCAGGGTCGACTCTCCATTTTGTTGCTCCGCCTCTTTCCCTTTATTTTCCGTCCTCAGAGCGTTTAATGTTCCCTTCTTACGGATTTATCGGTTTTCCGGCGTTCATTAAAGAACGTTTGTCAGCCCGAGGGGTTTTCACCTCTTAGTCTTTCCGAACACTCGCTTTGTTATTTTTTCGAGCCAGTTCTTTTCCTCTTCCTATTTTCCCTTTTTCTTCCCTCCTCCTCTCTCTATTTTCATCTTTAGATCTTTCTTTTTGATCCCTTGATTTTGAACTACGGGTCAAAGGTGAATGAGACCCCATCTAAGTCATAGGAATGACCTCACAGATTCAAAGGGAGTCAATTTATCAGAATATTCGTTTTCTAGTAGAGGAATATATTGCCTCTTTAGATATATATTTTATAGCTGAGGTATAGAAGATTAATTATGCGTAGATAAATACACACATAATGGAATGTAGATACGTCTTTGATTAGAGATTCATCGCTCGATGAAATAGTATTTCGAACACGACTATATTTTAACACACGTAAACAGTCACACTTTTTATTGTTCAAACAGTCTATTATCCGTTTTCAGCTTCTCCATTGATTCCCAGAAAGCAGCATGTAGTGTGTGGCAGTGCATGTAAACGCATATAAATCATCGTATCTCCTTCGAAACGAGTTTTTTCGCGTTCATCTACATTTTGGCACTCAATCGGGATCCACTCGGTACTTACTTTATCGCATAATTACTTTAATCGTAAAATTTTCTTCAAAAACATCAGTTTCTTTTAAAAGAGATATGTTTATTTCATAATTACAAATGGGGTTTTCATATCTTGCTTATAATATGGAGCCCAAAACTGTGAAAGCCGGATCTTTTTTCACCTTTTTAGTTCCCGCATTTGTCTCTAAAAGTTGCGGAAATCGATTAAAGCTCGGACAGATTTAATGATTATTTAGGTGCAGTAAAATTTACAAAACTACTAACATAATTTGTTTAGTTGCAATTATAAGAGGAAGGAGGTGGCACGGGATGCTGACGGGTAGCAAAGAAGGAAAGAATGGTGCAGAGATGAAGATAAAGATTCGAGATAGAATGCTGCGGAGGTAACGTTAACATTGAAACCGTAGCGCAGAAACACCAAATAAGGTTAAAAAGAATAAGTAGCATTTATAATTCGTCAGGGGCTCACCCAGAATTTTCGCTTGGGGGGGCTGAACTTAAGGATTGTAACCAATAATCTCTTGAACCCCTTCCAATTTACGATGTAATGTGAAATAATTGAATCTTGTCATAATAAAGCGTAACAAATAAAGTTATATTTAAGTGTACAAATATTTGTTAATGAGACCTTTGAGAATTTGCTTCTAAGCGAGATATTTGTAGAAACTTTGGGTTGGGTGGTCTTATACCCGCCAGCCAGCCCCCGTGGTTGCGCGCCTGAATTCGTGTGTGGATTCATTGAGGCAATAGATAGTTGGATCGAATATGAGAGTATTGATAACGATTAGGCGAGAGGATTTAGTGAGACAAAAGAAGTTAATTGAGAGGGGCTTCGATTGAGGTATTAGGAAGATGTCGAAAAAAATCGTTACTTCGGAACGTCTGTTTTTATGTTTATGTTTTTATGCTAAGTAAGAAATTTAATTTAGAGATGAACTGAGATCAGAAGATCGAAACCGACTTCGAGTTGACACGAAGGACTTGACGTTAAGTAGGGAAAATGAAATGACGGAGGAATTAGAAAGATTATGGATGGCATTAATTGAAGAACAGGAGTTCATTTTGGTCGAGATAAAAATATATGTGGGGGATAACTTAAGGAATTTGTGGGCAAAAGTTTTTTTTTAAGGTTGAGTAAATGATGTAAGAATGAAGAAGGTTTATAGATGAAAGGCCAGTGAAGCTGGAATGAAAATAAATGTGGTATTTGGCCGAACTTCGTACAGCACTAGTCGTGGTGAGAATTATTACTGGCATCTCGAATTCCGCTATTTGTCGTCGTAGTTACCGTAGTTAAGCGGAGTTCAGAGCACCTCAAAAACGTTTCCCCCATTGAGTACCGTGCCTGAAACTCACTGGAGAGCGACATTCATGAGCGCTGAATTTCAATATCTTGTGCAGTCCTGTGGCTGAATTCTCAGAATCGCTACAAATTCGAGCGAAATTACCTCTTGTCCGTGTTCATTGTTGCAAATATTCCTCGACGAAGGAAAATTGTTCTGAGCTCTACTTTGCTGCTGTTTAGCGCGTCCGTGTTTGCGTCTTTCACGACTTATCGTAATTAATGAAACCACTCACCTCTGACTCAAATTGAGACCTAAGATTTTCATTGAGTTTGAATTTTCATGACTACTTCCCCTTCTATTCTCATTAAATGGAAACGAATTCAACGCTTATTAAGATTTCCTCGAGAAAATGCTTTAAGTGCCTATTTTGCGACAGTGCTTTCTCCTTTCGCATTTCTATTCCTTCCGTTTACGATAACTTTTGCGAATTACAAATGCAGCAGCTGCGGAATTCTCACCGAGATTAAAGAGGCACGAGGTATACGCAGAGCAAAAAGCATTACGAATTTGACGTCGCTTGCTTCGGCTATGACCTGAAACGCGCATTTAAAACTTGCTACTCTCTGTAAATTAATTGAATGTCTGCTTTAATTACTCTCTAGAGTTCGTTTTGTTGTTGTGAGCTTGGACGAGTATTGGAGTTAATTCAAGCACTTGAAAATTAAACTTTAATTTATTTCCTGGTTTCTGCGAACTTTATACCACTAATTTTCGAAATCTCTCGTTTATTAATATTTTACTATTTATCGTTCCACTTGTGATATTAATTTAACGTTTCTCTCAGTAAAACTATTTACACTTCCTTTATTTAACATTTCATGTTTCACATTTTCTGCAGGGCTGCAACCTCTCTATAAAATTAAAAAAATTTACTCAGCAATATAAAAGTCGTATTTAGCTTTTCAATTTTAATTTTAATTGCTTCAGTTAATTTCACAGTTGAAGTTTTGCGACGTTCAACAATGTGCTAATTGAATACATACACGTAAACGTAAATATTTCTGTTCTTGGAATAATTTAGTAAGTAGTTTTTAATGAATTATGTGTAATTATCAATATTGGTAATAGACGTTGTGTGTGATGTTAGAGATAATGTGTGTAATGGTGTATCTCATATTGCTGGTACCTTATCCAAAACTCTAATACCAATTACGGTACTTGTCTAAATCACCTCTTCACGTTGCCACGTAGGATATTTGCGGACGATACGGTAATTTATAGGGAAATAGGAAGCTCAGAGGATAGATTAACCCTATCGTGTGATTTAGATAAAATTATGAAATGGTGTGATGATTGACAATTAGAGCTCAATATAGATAAATGTTCAGTAATCAACTTATTCCAAAGGAAAAATAATGCCAATGATTATTCGTACAGGCTCCGAGGGCAAACTTTATCAACAGTAGAAACGGTGAATTACCCTGTACAATGTAGATGTAAATATTCACGTATCTCGATTATTACTACGCATTGCTCAGCATCTGTACTACTGTTTCCTCCCTGTTAAACAGCATTCACAATTAATTCATCTAAAATTATTATATTTAATCTATGAAAGCTTTGCTACTACACTATACTTTTGAGTAATTTTTGTTCCTGGAGTTTGTCAGTGATTTTGGTAATTCGCTTTATAATCGTACTTTTCTAAATCCTATGTTCCTTTCTATGGAAATATAGTATTTCGTAATCCGTAGTACATTCAAAAGGTTTTGGGGGTATGAAGAGGTATATATTTTTTGAAGATACATATCTCAAATATTGATTAGGGAAGACATAATAAAATGAGAATTGTTTGATTGATTTTTCTGTTCATGAAATCTAGGATCTTGTGTAAATAAGAACTGTTATTACTTTTTTGATTAAAATAACAGAACCAGAATAGATTGATTTTAAGCGTGGATGTCTTTAAAGCTTTTAACAATATTCGTAGCTCTTTCACGTTTTTAAAAGGGGGCACGTGCCCTTTTTGTAATCCCACTGAATACGCCACCTTTCTGAATCGCTGTACTTTCTTTGAAAAGAAGAAAAACATCGGACCAAGCAGTGGATGTGTCATTCGTGAATAAAAACATCCTAGTTATAATGAGGAAAATAACCACGTAAATATCTCACTTCCTACAAGCGTAGTCGCTTATGAACGTTTTCTCTCTCAATGACTTGGAAAATGATATCCCTTTAGGTTTCCCTGGTTCTTACATAAAATATCCGTGGTTTTTGCCCTCGCTTAGATCGCAACCAACTCACTTTCCGAACCACTTTCATTCCTTTCATCGGCCACCCGAAATTTGCCTCTTTAAAGATGGTTGGAAAGAGACAGGTGCGGCGTCGCAGTATAGCTCTCAAGTATTGTCCTTGCTTGTTTATATCTTGCTCCCATCCTCTCCACGGCACGTTTCTCTTTCTCAAAGGGAATCGCTTGAAGTTTCCCATCTCTCTCTCAAGTTCGCGGGATCTAAAAAGATCGGCTGGCTCTCTGTGCTCGCATCTCCAACCCTCTCATCTGTATCTCCTTTCCTTCCGACTCATGTTGCAAAGCTTTAACCGCCTTAATTCTTCCCGTCACCCGCTTCTCATCACCGCAACGGACGTCTTGTTGGTTTTTCTCCTTTCTCCGCCACCGCAGGAGAGCGGGGGCGAACTGTATGCGGAGAAGAGAAAGGAAGGGCACTTTCAACAGTCTTTTGTTTCTCCAACCTTCTCCTTGTCGCTTACCCCTGCGTGCGATTCACCCCATCCCATCCTTCCTCCAGGAACAGTTGCTCTTTTCCGCTCAATAGCTTCTTTGTTGGACTTGAATATGGCGAGTGGAAATACTTGATTCGCTACAGGTGTACGCTTCGCGAAGTGCGCGTTTTATACTTACGGTTACGAATGTTTAAGCCTGTATGTGTTTATGTATGCAGTTTGATCGTAAATAATATCTCGTCCTACGTGTAATGTACTGCGTGTAATCTAAAGTTTAGCGCACGAATATTATAACGTTAAACTTAATATAAGTAAGGATATTATTTATAATTTAGAGATTCAAGGCCTATCTAGTTGTTGGTTGGCCCATTTCCCCAAACGATATAATTCGTTGATCTAGCTGATAATAAGAATGTAACATTTTCCGCAATTATATAGTTTTAAGTACACGACGTAGTAATTATGTGGTAGCAGTTCTCGTCTAAAAGTATCTCCGAATCATCACTGATCAAGAAATTAAATCAGTTGCATTTGTTTATTGTTAAAAAATGGAATTAATGGAGTTTTAGTTTACACAATATTCTTTTCTGGGCCTCCGGAAAGCCATGTGGGTAACGAGTACGACTACGATGAAAGCGGTTCCGGGTTTTTATTCCCGATGGGGGCTCACGTGCGAAATGATCTTAGCTGTTGAAGCAGTTTTACCAATACTATACTATTCTTTTCAAAGAATAGTAATAAATTCTTATATATTTATATATATGAATTAGTAATAATGATTGTTCAGTTTTCCTTTGTTTCAAGGAAGTAACTTGGATGAACTGTTCCGCATTTACCCAGTGATATGTACATGTAAAAATCGAAACAGAATATATCAAATATATCTTTTGCGTGTTCGCAATACATTCGCTCGCGGTTTTGCGGTATTGCGTTTGGTCATAAACAAGTGGAGGGTGGAGATCGCGCAAACAAGTTAACGCTTCCCAACGTTGGATTTATTGGGAGGGAAACTTAGTTTGATGTTTTGTTTTTGCGGCAGCTGTTGGAGATCTTGCGCTCCTCGGAGACTAGTCACGCGAGTGATTTAGAACGTTTGCGAGGCGTTTTTTTTCCCTCTCCGGTCATCGATTGAATTGTCGTAACTTGGCCGTGACAGGGGTAGATAGGGAAATGATTCGCCGTATATTTTGCTATTCGCGTAAGCAGGTGGTTGCCAAGCTGCACACGCATGATTGCATAGTTTAAAAGCACTGATGTATTACTTTCTCCACACAAATAAACAAGGCCTCTATATATATACATTCTCCTTGTGAACCGCTGTACATTCTTTATCCGTTTTCTTTCCCGTTCGATCATACGGATGCTCACCGCAAATTAACGTCTACAAGTCTATCTAAGCAGAAGATTTTTCGAAATGAATTCATTGGTAAATGCGCTTGAGATGCGTGGTTTTTATCTCACTGCAATAGGCGTTAAGTCGTGTTGATCGGATTTGTATTCAGTTTTGACTTTGCGAGAGAATGAATTGCGTCGGGTGGCATTTATTTATTGCCTCGCCATAAATGTATCACCCGTTCTCTATGCGACGTTGGAATGATACGGAATTCCATCCATTTATTTTAAACGCTAAAGGCTGGTTTATCTATGAATTATTCAACGACGATGTAAAAATATTCTTGCTTATGCTCTAAATCGGTAATGTCAAGGAAAATAATGCGTTTCCAATTTGGCGACCCCGTAACCTTTTTGGGGTTTTTTTTTGGTCTCGTCAGACCGGCAGGCTTTTTTTTTACCTTATCTCGAGTGATTGTTCATTCTATTTTGTCACGGTCCCCACTGTTTGCCTCTGTGGAGTGTATGACGATAAATATCCTGGAAATTATCTCTGAACTTTACACGAAGGCAGCCGTCTGTCATTCGCCAACATAGAAGTCTTAATGGTGCATAACCTGGCCTTATGGCATACTGCCATCACAAGGGTGGCTGTTAATTAGCGAGAAATTGATCCATCACTCGAAACACCAAATGGCCTTAAATTTAACGGCAATTTTATATTGGTTACATTCATCTTCTGTTTCTTGCCAAACTATGATGCATTTTCTGTAATATATCATTACGGTTTTTCTGTTGAATTCGCTTCCCTTAGTTTTTTTTTTTTAGACACGTAGTAGCTGTTAGCGTAACGTTTACGCATGGTTTTTAAGCTACTATAGTTGTGTTAGCTAAAATGAATACAGTCCAGGGAGATCTGGTGGAACTTCATAACGATGAGAGTATTTATTTCAATACACGTATATGTATATACGTACACGTATTGAAATAAATACTCTCATCGTTGTGTTAGCTGTCTACTTTGAGTTTTCTGTCTTTGTGAGCACTGTGTCTGATTTTAAAACTACGATAAATCATTCCTCATAATAATTCTGGACGTAATATTCTGATTCTCATAATATTTCTGACACGTGATATTTATTTCTGCAATAAATAATATAGTTTAGTTTTTTAACAATATTTTTCAATTACGAAATTGATTTCAGTCTCATCGCGTCTTAGTCATTAAAAACTTTCTAGGGATAAAAGACAAATTTATCTGTATTTTATTGGATAACGGTGTTCCTCCAAATGTCATTTCAAAAGAAAAACATTCTCTCCCATAACTGTCCTGTTTCCCCTGTTCGTAATTCCGAATCTATACATAAATATTAACTACGGAAAAAAGATAGCGTTAGAAGTGCCACATAAATTTCGGAAATCTTTCAAACACATCTTTATTGGTAGGGTACTCATGCATGTTCTAAAAATATTTCTTCCCGTGTTTCACTGTCTGTTTTGTACTTTTGACATTTAGGAGCTGGTTTTAAATTGGCTTCCGAAAGAAAAAATAAAACAGCTTACATCGGCGGTCGTCCTCGCCGCCTTCTTTATAATCTCCGGAGTATATTTTTATTCTGTAATGTACGGTGAGGTTATTTACTGTTTATGCTCTCATTCTTGTCATCAGTTGTCACCGTCTCGCCTTGAGCAAACAAAACGCGCTGATGCATGGCGTTAAAATCACTCGCTATAAATCATTTTAATTCGCCTGTTTATCCTCGAGCGTCTGAAACCCGCCCACCAGCCTAATCGTCCCCATTCCCCGACTCTCTCAACCTTCGGTCCGAATTTCTTTCTCTTAACCTTCCTTATCTATTCCCATTACCTTCCCACCGAACTTTCTTCCTTGTCAAGCTCTTTTGTTTGTCTCGCCATCTTCATTTCCTCCTTTTTCCAGGGCATTGAACCGGAACCGAGCGGAAAACCGTAACCGGAAAAAACGCTAATTTTGCCGGAATGAAAATCGAACTGTAACACTGAAATATTTGAATCCGTACCATAGCAAAATACGCCATTTATACCGTTCCAGAACACTATACCCTACTATGCAGTTATCCTTAAGTATATGTAGGAACCCTCGACGTTTTAATTTATCTGATATAATTAAACAATTTATTTCACTGTCTTCTTTTTTCTTCAAGTTAAGTTTTATTCAGTTAGATAATTTAATAAGTTAATTTTTATTCTATAAGTTAATTTAACAAGATGTAATTGAATAAAAGTTATTTGTAATGCAATAATTAAATTGCTTAAAATTATCTTTAATTAGATCGCTCAGATTTAAATCGTCGGAGTTAAAAAAACAGCTTCGAACCTGTTCGATTGGCTGGAGCGAAACAGCAACTGAACAGAAATTTGATATTTTTGAATGAACTATTGCAAAAATCGGGAAGGAAAATATTACGGTTCGAACCCGTCTATTTCGCAGGAAACGCCGGTTCGTAGACCACCCACGTGGCAAAAAAGAGCACAAATTAATCGCAGGTCGCATTGACGCTGTCGTTGGTCGACGCCCTTGGCTCTCTCCTGTTCCTTCGTCCCTTCCCTTTCGTTCTCCCTCTTCAATTTACCCTTCTTTTTCCATCCTCCGCAAACCCCATATCCACTCGGTTGATTCCGACTTTTCGTGGCCCGCCTTTTCACCCCACGGCGGCGGAGGAGGGCTGAAGCGGTAGTAAAAGGGAGTTTCCGGAGTCATCGTTTTTGACATCGTCCCTTGAAGAGGGTTATCTCCGCTTATGCACTGCTCTTTCTCTCCGTTCCGTCTTCCATCTCCTACAAGGTCCTTCACCATCCCGCGCTTTTCCCGTTTTCATTTTTCCCCTCCGGGATCTTCTTGACCCCTTTCCTCCCGATCTCGCTTGTCAATCCGCTGTCCACTCTTCTTTTCGAAGACCGCTATCGCAAGTGGCTTTCGGAGTGGAGCCAACCCAATGGCCTCCTCCAATTTCTGCCGCTACAGGGGGACGTCATTTTTCGTTTATTTTTCTCTCGCGAGGGAATTTAAGGAGTTGCGTCAACCCGACTCTCTCTTATCTCTTTCGTTACGAGAGTAATTTTTGGGGTCGATCACTGGGAGTGACGAGTTTTTGGGTGGTTGATGGGAGTTATTATCTCTCTTACATCTATGTGCGCGAGTTACGAAATGCGGTACTCCCCATATTCCGCGTTTCTGAAAAAAAATCTTAAATATATTGCTTGTTTTATTAGGGATCAATGATTTAAATATATTTACTGGGAGGCAAACAATTCGAGCACTATTTTCATAAACCTTATCCTAATCGTGCCGATGAATCAGAGAGTGTAAATGTACTGATTTCTAAAGGATATAACTGACAGAGTGAATACTCAGTTTATAATGAGACCACGAATATATGGTAAATTTGACTATCGGTTTTGGTTAAGATTGAAAAGAATTTACGCAAATATGGAATCTTTTCCGTTGTTTCCGATGGCGATACCGGTTTATTCGTAACATGGGTAATCCTCCCTCTGTTAATCCGAAGTCAAGTGCATATTCTCTCACGAGGAAGTCTATACATTGACTTCAACTATCTCTCGTTTCTCTTACACTGCGAAGGCAAGAGCCGACTTCACAGATACATTCTTTTCAGTGTTAAAAGTTAAAAATACCACAATACCATTAAAATTTAAACATCACTAAATTATTTTCGATTATTTATTTAAATTTCCGGTCCAATTTGGCCTAATTTAAATAATAATATCAAATTATTTTTAAAATCAGTCCTCACGATGTATTTAGTATTGTAGGATGATAAAACCGAGAAAAATATTATATTAAAATTATATCCTGATTTTTTTTAAATATAACGCTTCTATAGGCTTAATTTGCTGTTTGAATTGGCCTTGAAGGAGATGCGTTATTCAATCCACAAAGGGCATTCAATCGCCCTATCTGGTGTGCATCCTGGGACAACTGCCTCATTAGTTCTTATTAGAAGATCAGGAGTTACGGGCAAATGAAAGTAAATATTTATTTAACCCTCACGGTGTTTAAGAATGCTCTTTACCTGTTTGGTCTCTAGCTTTCATTAATTTCAAGAAACACGGAAACAAAAGTGTAACTTTAAAGTAGCTAATTGATGGTGGTCATTTAAGTAGTAAAAACGCTCTACCGCAGTTGAAATGAAAGGCGATTGGAATTTGATTCTGGTCGTGTTAAATGGGTTGGCAGGACGGTATATTTGGCCGTTACGCTTCATTAGCTTCATTACTTAATTCGCTTTCATTGGCCTTAATTACGTTTTCCGAGATTAAGATTTCTGTTATTTGATGACGGAGACGCGTTCATTACCCCAATCTGCTCGCTGCCGTTTATAGATTTCTTTGGCGTTCATTTATCGACGTGGTTACTTATTTTCCGAAACAAATTACAATTTTGTTATATTTACATAAACATAGTTCTTCTTAGTAGACGGTAGTAAATTACTGCAAAGCCTGTACATTGCTTTAGAATTATTACGAAAAATAGGCGTGGCAAAAATTTGAGCTCTTATTTTCTAAGAAATTGAGAATGTTTCATTTGTTTTAAACCTTTCATATACCATCCTACAGTGTTTTAAGAAATAGTTTCTTCGATAACAATACTTGATGCTGTTGGAAGATTTCTTTACGTTATCATTAAATTCATTACTTTAATGTGTAGTAAGTAATCTGGCAATATAACTTGGTAAGAGAATATGTATATGTTATATCTGATGCGAAAAATAAAATTTAATCGTTTATTAGGTGTTGATAATTCAGGTATAATTAAATTATTATGAGTGTTTACCGTCGTGGTTATATTTCTATCTAGTTAGATTTGAGTTATAAATTAAGGGAAACCTTTTATAAAAATTGTAATTGGAATATATTTTTGACGGAAGAGAAAGGGGACGTATTTTGTTCATGCAAATCCTATTCCTGAGATAATGCTGTTTCTTTTAACAACGTTGTGTCTAGCTTTCGCTCTTATTAAGTTGATTGGACATATATTTGCGATTTGAGTACGATAGCCTTGTACGAATTCTTTCTGAGCCACAACCTAAGCAAACAACTTCAATGTGAAACAGGACAAAACGTTATGACGACCGCTCGAGCTTGGAAAAATCTGATACATAAGTTCAAAGACCTTTCGAATAGTGACACCAATGCATCGGTTCTCGCGATAAATAGGACGACGTATGTATACCGCTAGAACGCGTATAGCAGTGAAAGTGCTATAATCTCCTCACGTTCTTTCGCATCTTATGGCTAGTACTCCGTCCTCATCGTCACCGTTATGCTTCGTCCAGTCGCACGCATTTACTAGAATAGTCTGCGGGCCGCTTTCATAAAGCCTTCATAAATTTGCATTCATTTCGCGGTCACAGTGCGGACAAAAGCCCACCCGACTTTTCTGTATTGCGTATTCGGAACGTCTCGCAGTGAATTTTTTCTCGGCCGCGAATTCCTGTTTTATACTTTGTAATAAGGTGTACGTTTCTTCTCTCACCTGTTGGGTGTACATGCGGCAGCGTGTCTCCATCCTTTTTCCACTCTTCCAAAGAGTCCACGGGGTCCATCAAAACAACTTTTTTACTTCCAGCGGAATGCTTAGAAATTCCTCTGCATCCCTCGACTCCTGCGTTCTCTCCAGCGACTCGCTTCCCGCCTCACACAGACCTCCCTTAAAGGAGACCTAGCTTGGTATGTGTTTTATGCCCAAATTATTTCCCACCACATTTCTTCGCCCGCTCAGACGTTTTGTTTAAGAAGGTCATTGCGATTCGAAATTACCCCGGCGCACGCGGTTTCGCCCCCTTTAAACGCGATACCCGGATATCGGTTTTTCGCCAGAGGTGAACAATTTTAAAGGCGTTCTGTTCTTACATAAATGGGTATTCGATCCATCACAGAAAGGTGTTTAGCTGGATGTTTATCTAGGATTAAATTCATGTGTCAGATTTGTCTAGATTAATGTCGTAAAATGATTCGATTGATTTTCCATTTGGAGCTAATGGGAATTTTTCTCACCAGTGTTTTGCTTTGCCGTGGAAAAAAATACGAATGAAAATATTTTCCTAAAATTTACCGCCTTCTTTTTAAAAATTTGAGTATGATGAGAATTCTTAATGATATGAGTTAATGCATGTATTTTTTAATCTGCAAGGCTATCTCTTTCTTTATAGAGCTTAACAAAAATTAAAACTATTTCATTCTTGACGAATGAAATAGTTTTCATTTTTACTTTGATGGATGATAAAGTAAACTTTATGTTACTTTCGTTTAATATAGCCTGATATTGCAAAGGCTACTGAATTATGAGTGATGATGAATAATGATGTTCAACTTGTTCACTCCTGATCGAATGCAATGATAAGTATTATCCATCGATGTCGTTGAGCTGCACTTCCGTGTATATTTTCCTCTCTTAGCCTTGTGGCTCCATTAGGAAAGCTGGAGTAAACTACTTCAATCCCTGTTTTGCCTAGTAATCCTCATTCCTTCTCCTTTAGGTAGCAAATGGTAATGAGTTAGAGGTTGAAACCAGCACCATGGCTTAGAACAGTGTAGATTGTTGTGTTCCATCTGTATGCAAATTTATCAGCTCAGTGGAATCAATTTGACAGATAGTTAGTTGTTCGAGTTGGACTACTATATTAAGTTTTATTACTTTTTAATGCAACATTGCTAGAATTCAGTGTGATTCAGTTATGTTAAGTTTCAGATTAACTCATAGCTTTAATATTTCCGCCCTCTTTTTTCTAGTAACTTCTGGTCTTACTTATCGAAGTTAAAAAATAAGAATTGTAATTTTCATAATGTTATATGGGCAAGTCAATAGATGGGCTTCAGAATCAGGCTGAAATGCCGTAATGATGATTCCGTCTTTCATGGGAATTTTTGATTTCTCTCTCATCATTCCTTAGAATCTGTTATATTTTTAATTTAAATAGGAATTAGTTTCAAAATTCGTGATTGAGGATAGGAAATGAACTTCACATGAAAAACTATCGTTGAATTTCATACATATTTATTTTCTTTCTCCTTATTAAATCCATCCCTCTATATTTTTTTGTAAACCGCACCAACTTTAATGGCAGTTATTCGAAGAAAAATTATATGGTTCTTTTATTCAAGCCGATATATCTCAATTAAGTAAGTAACCGTTTTAATAATTGGAATGGAGGAGCATGAAAGTAAATTAATGAGTTGAGGTATATGAAGTCAATCTTCAAGTGCTAAATTCTTTTGCGATTTTCCTTGCAGAAGTTTGATAACAAATACGTACGGAGCAATTTTGGAAACTTCCTTTAAAGAAAAAGGAATAAAAATCACTCTTGCTCCTCGCAGAGGAGTCACTCAACTCTTGTAGTTTCATGTCTTCCGCGTCGAAATCGCACCGAAACTCAGACGAGTGACGTACAATTTCCAAGTGTACCAATTTCTCGTGTAATACATCAATTTCCCATCCTTCTCCTAGACATGTTCGTTCATTTCTGTGAAGCAGTACATTGAGCCTAGAAAAGCCTGAACGTAAACTAGAAGGCTGACAAATTTTGCATCATACGCGTAAGCATACCACGTTCTATAAACACGGCGAAGAATAAGGGATATGCTCCAGCTTTCGGGAGCCCTACTCTTTGAATCCCACGCATCTCTCGAATATTTTCTCGTTATAAGCAGCTGGGTTCAATGGCTCAAAAGGGAAAATACTCAGCAGGGTTAAAATTTTCTGTTTTCTTATCAAATCTCCTAGGATTTTGGTGAAAGCGAACCGTCGCAATCTTTTGGAAGTAAAGTTTGTGTACACGAAATTCCCTCTAGAGCCGGTTATCACCCGGAATGTGGAGACATATTTCTCTGTATATGAATCGGAAGTTAATTAATTTATTTTACAAATTCTTCAAGTAAGGTTATCTGATATTGGAAATTTTTCTAATCACAAAATGGTATTTTTGTTTGATACTTTTCACATTGATAAATTTGAACTTCGTATTACGATCAATTGGAATTCGTTTGGTCATCGTAAATATGTAAAATAGAGATATGATGTAGACAAGGCATTAAAAATAATTATTCAATTTTTCTCGATATTTAATCATGTAATCTGAAATAAATTCTTTTACATATTAGGCCAGCGGAAGCTTTGACGAAAAATTTGACAGCATTTTAGAGAACAACATTGACCGATTAATTGTAAACATCTTGTCGACCGGTTCTTTCATAACTGTCAGAGTCGAAACAGCTCTTATCCTTATATTTTTTGTACGAAGCGGAAGCTGACCGTAACTTAAAAATTTCGTTCACAGCTCTTTTAAAAAGATTGGCGCTCCTGTTGTCCCTTGCGGTATACTGGCCAGGCAGAGATATATCTTCCGGACACTCTCGGGCCACTCCCATTCTCTGCTCTGCCTCTTTCCACCTCTTATTTTTGCCCAGTAACTGTCTCACTGCTCTCTCTTCACTTTTTAAACCTCTATCTCTGTCTTCTCGTTGCGCTCTTCATTTTTCTACAGCGGTGTGTACAATTCCAGTCGCACGTGTTGTTTTGTTTCCATGCCCCATGCACTTTGTTCCCTCGAGTCTTGGAGATTTATGGGGATATGTAATTTCTTAACTGGTTTTGAAAAAACGGATCTGTGAAAAATGTCAGTAACAAATGTTCGGTTACACGTAGGATAGTATGGAAGCAGTTAACTTGTGATTTGAAAGATGGAAAAGATAGCAGATGTTATATAAGACCCCGCTTAACGCGGGGGATACGTTCCAAGAAGTTAAAGCGTTAAACGAAACAGCGAACAGAAACAGAAACGAGGTCGTCTTAATACGTAAATAATGGGGATAAGTGAAACAGAACATATAATAAGAAAATTTATCAGTTTTTGTTTTATTTTGTAACATTCATTGTTCGATACTTCTTTATTACATTAATTATATACTTTTTTATTTCTGATATCGATATATGTTCCTAAAGCACTCATGAAAATCAAAAAAGTTAAATTAAAGAAGTTATGTTTCTGATGAGGAAGGCTTTTCCTCATTTGACATCTTTTTTATAAAGAAGTCATCTAACGTCGTTTGGCTTTTCCTGTTTCGTTTAGCAGTCAGCTGTATATAGAATTGAATTTCTATAAAAATTTATATAATTTTGTATTAACAGATCCACAATTTTTTTATAATGGATAAACTTTTTTTAGAAAATCCGTTGAAAGTTCCTTTTGTTTGACATCTTCAAAAATGCTAATTTCGAATTAACGAAATCGTGCGCAAAATCTGGGAATCCCAATAACACGTTCGATTTCGGAGAATCCCAATAAAACCGCGCAATACCGAAACAGCGTTAAGCGGGGTCTTGCTGTATTCAAGTTCTCAAGTTTTCTCGCTGTTTCAAGTATTGTGCTAGTATTACTTCTTACGCTTAAGAACTAAAGGTAGCAATAAGTTGATTAACATTTTTCATTTCTAGGTTATAAATGGGTGATAAGATACGCCTATTATGATTCTTATGATAGCAAGAATGTTCTAACAAAAATTACAGGTTTATATTTAGAAAAAAAAACAATAATTTGTGAAGTATTCGAAATAATCGGCGATTACGAGACCCATTTAGGGCAGTGTTTTTCGAATTGAATTCGCCTATCTTTGAAAGGTGAAATTTATGGGAATATTACCCTCCTTATCTCTCGGAGATAGCGACAAAATTTTCTCGCTCGTGGAAAAGAAACGCAGAAGCGGGTTCAAAATAAATCTTTCCGTCACCCCAGTGAGTTGTTATCATAATAATAAGTTCTCTCTTATTGGCTCATTCTTCCCATTGGGTTAAAGTATTCTAAAAACATTCACTAGTTCATCAGTTAATAAGCTAGTGTGATTGACTCGAAGTCATCCCTTGCTGAGTAAGTTTTTTTATCTTCGAATGACTAAGAATTGAATCGTAATTACTGAAATATTTTGTGTGCACCTCAAGTATTTTAAATATTAATTGAGAATTATTGTTATGCTCTTTATTAGGCTCGTATAGGCCTCTCTTACACCTAACCTCTGAAGTCAAATATGGCACCATAAACTATTATTATGTTTCCAGTTTAAACAAATTATAGAATACAATATAATATCAGATTAAAAATATTTCCATTGGAAAAAGTAAATTACAGGAATGTTATGTCATAATTTCTCAGTTTTTAAATATTATAGAACATTTGATTGTATTCCCGAGAGTCACTTATTTTGAATTTTATATACATCCGAATATATCGTGTGTATGTACGTACACGCATATCCGAATGTATACCTTTGTAGATTTTTGTGGTTAATGATTGCCTCTTGAACCTGCAGAATTCTGAAATCCCTAAATTCTTTTCTGATCCTTGAATTCTGTTTTGTTGATATGTGGCTTTTAAAAGTTTATATTGAGCTCTTTTCTCTGAAAGCTTACAATTATTCGTATAAGCAATACAGATGCTCGTTAGATTATTCTTCATGGCTGATGTTTCTTCATTCTCACACTTTTTGTATGTAAATTCTATAAACTTTCCACCTGGTATGGTGGACTACTTTAGTATAGTTAACAATGAAAATTTCTTTGAAAATACTCAATATGAAATGATACCCGTAATAAAATGTTACTGAGAAGCATAGCATGTTATTGAAAGGAATATTTCATTATTTTTACGTACTTTCACATAACTTTCTTATTATCAATTACCTTGGACACTAATATTTCTTCCTCCGCCAACGTTGATAGTTTATCTCATCCTGCCTATAAATTTTTACTGTATCGCGCCCATAAATTCTCTGAGTCTCGTGTCATATTCTGCCTCTTGAGTTATAGATTAGGGCAAACATGCGCGAGGGTGATTTCACACCGAAGTTGCGTTCGTGGCGTAGGTATTTTCCCTTTTTTACGTTTCTTTATTGATAACAGTTTGGTCACTTACACAACAGATAGTTGTATTCATATTACTCAGTGGTAATATTTCTTCTATTGCTCTCCATCCCATTAGTAATTAAGGCACACACAAAGATAATTATAAATTCCAACCGTCGTTTTTCATCGGCGGTATCTCAAAATATCCTCTTCATAGGTTGCGAATAATGCTTCCTGGTAGGATCCTGGATATATTATCTCGACGAAGCTTCTGAGAAAGTTACGAAATTATTCTCTTCACTATATTATGACGTCTATTTCTTGTAATCGTTTTCCAAACCAACCAGCTGTAGTTTCCGAGAATTTTGATTTCATCGATGATAAAAAGCTTAATAAATTTGCCTAATTTGGCAATACTATTTTATACCTTAATTCATTATTAGAAATAACTGAGGTATCTCATGCATATAAACATAAGCTACACGCCGACGGATGATCAATAGACATTTGATGTGGTCGTAAAATTTTGAGTGATGATTATTTGGCGTATGAATGCTGCGCCCATTCACTCGTTCATCTTTAATTACCCGCCGCGGAATTCTAGCATACGCGTCTTGAATAGGGCGAGCTTATTTATTAATTGTAAATTTTACGTTGCGCATTATTTACCTGGCGGTGTTCTCAACCAGCGCCTCAAAGAAAAATTATTTCGCATGATGGTATCCTCGTATTTAGATATATGTATTAGCGAATTAGCATTTCAGATTTACTAATTAACGAATTATTGTTGCTACTAATGTACGGATACGCATCCGTATACATATAATCCGTTGAATCTGATTTCGCGAGGTGAAGTAGGCAACTATTATTCATCAAAATTTTTACCTTCTGCTTTTATGATGAAATGTTAAAGGATTTCTATTCTCTTCCTATACCTCAGAATCTGTGGGTTTAGGAAATTTACTGTTAGGCTTAGGTAATTATTGTTTTAGTTTTGCTTTGTTACAAACAGCGAATAGGTATATTTTCTAAGAGACTTTGATAAATTCATTGCTCTGAAGTGTTTCCTAATCAGCAAAACTTACTCTTACTCTAGTCTTTGCGAAAACGCTCACATACTTACTTTATCGCTAAATGCGTAACACCATTTGGATTTACGTTGAAATTCTTCGAGATTTATAAAGCAGTAAAATACCCAAACTACTCAGTTATCGTAATTAATGATTATTATCTTATGTTATAAATTTAAGTACCTTGTGATCGGAAACGAATAAAAGTTAATCTCCTTGAAGGAAGGGTTCATGGGGACATTCATTTATAATCAGCCATAAATAAGTCATTGTGTAAGGCTCTCATAAAAGTATTCGCCATAAACTGTTGAAGAATGATGAACGAATTTAGGGATGAATCGTACTTAATTTGCCATAATATCCTATTTGGGAGGGAAACGGACGGAGGCTTCGAATCACTTAACTTCGAAAAACGTTCACGTCTTCCTATTCATTCGACAGCTACTCCCGCGAAAAAGAAGACTTCTTTAGTGGGGTGAAGGCGTGGGATATCCTGTGGAACAATGCCGCCATAAGTATGGAATTCTCGCCTTCACGCGTGTTGATAATTCGTAATATTCCTCGTCCCCTGCACTCTGATTCGGTTGCTTACAGGTGCACGTGACGTGCCTCCATTGTCCACCCTCTCGGACCGCCGCATCACGCGCCCAGTTCTGCGGCAGTTTCGCGGAGGATCGGGCGAAATGACGTGACGCAGGTGCACGTGAAGAGAGGTCCGCGGGTGCGGAGGCGGGGAAAGTGACGGGAAACAACCCCGCCCTGTATCGTTGATGAACGTACGTGAGCTTCGGCTTGAAATACTAAGCAGGAGTTTACCTTTCACCCGCGCCACGTTCTCTCTTTTTTCCTCCAAGTCTTGTGAGGATGTGACGTCAGGGGGATTATGATCACCCGCACGCGCCGGAGATGTTTGATAAGCGAGGTCCGGCGGCGGAATTAATGGGGGGTTTCTCATTCGGAATGAAAAGGTCATTATGTCTCGTGAGGATTGATTTCCTTCGACTTTATTCGCAGGAAAGTGCCTAAGAATAGGTTCCTGTCTACGTGTGATATGAATGTGGAGTTTGCGGACAGATTTTTATCTTTTTCTGGGAATAGTTCCTCAAAGTAGTTCCTTCTATTTTTGAAGTCAACAAAGATCGATCATTTTCTGTGACAAAAAGTGTATAGAATAAACAGTTTAATTTGTACACTATCTCAAAATAGATGTCATATGGTATTATAGATATATTTGTCGTAGTGTAGAAATGAAATTGTTTTGCTTTTTGTATAACGGCATACCACCAAATGAAGGCAGAAACCATCGATGCTATTTTCTGTGATTACCAGGTTGTGATTAATTAATAATTGAAATAAAAACTACTTTCTGATGGGAGAAGAATATATCAACCAGGATAGTCCAATCTACTAGGACAAGGGAACATTGACAATAACAAGGGAAATTTCGCTAGCAACTCGAAGCGGCAGGTATCTCGTATAAGTATACAAGAAGTATCTCGTATTTTTGCATAATTATTTTGATGTTGATTTTTTGCGTCAATAATCCGGCGGAGTAAGAATTTATTGCTGTATTTTTCCTCGTGAAAATTTCGGTCAAGATGTATTTCAACTGGTGACCGATATTGGTAATCTGTTGTTGTAATATTGTTTTAAAATATTTCTGCGGCATTGTTGCTGTTGTATTTACTTTAAAAAGAAAATGATAGGAGAAGAAAAAGCACATCGCGGAATGGGCCCGCACCAAACAAGAACGTGAGCACGTCTTAGGACATCACATCGTGGCATTGATTTGCATTCGAACCGCTTTCTTTCCTCTTGCGCACTTCCGCGCTTCCTAGATATCTTCCTCGCCGCAGAAATAAATCGTATCTTTTATTTCGAAGAAAAATTCCGCGCGTTTCCTTTGGGCGTCGCACTCCATGCCGCACGGGTCCATTTGCATAGAGCGCCATCCCTTGGCGTCATCGGAAGAGGACATGCCATGGGTTCCGGAGAAGTCCACACCTGTCCTTGAAAAGAACACAGACGTCTGTGACTTTTCCGCTCTTCATCCACACCGAACAATTCCCGATCCTCCTTTACGGTTAACGCCTTCTGCCGATTGCATTTACGTCCGTTCGGGGAAAAGGTGTGCGGAAGCCTTGTTCGAGATGCCGCCGCATAAGACCGGTTGTTACCAATTCCATTCGCACGGTGAAATAAAAAGGTTTTCGCGGTCGGGAGGTATAATGGTAGCCGATTGCGCATTTTTTGCTTTTATACCGATGAAGCTAAGAGGAGAATTTTCTTTTTACGGTACCAAAAACACGAAACGTCTTCTGTATCGATGTAGACTGGCTCGGATGTTTGCTTCTGGTGTTTTTCGTTGGAGTTTCGGCGGATTTTTATCGTGGGGAACGAAGGAATTCTCCGAGTAGTTGCTCTACACATGGTGTCATTTAGAAATGAAATTATTTTAAAATGTGTTTTTTAGGAGAATACTTCAGGATGGTGAGCTTAGAATTGCTGTCGTAAAGGCAACTTTTATTACCGCCACTAAAAGAAATCCATTTCGAATGAAGTATCCCATTCATTACGAATGAAGAATCCCATTCATTACGAATGAAGAATCCCATTCATACCTTCGTCTATGTTTAAGATTAATGAAGGAAAACGTTGATTGCAGCAATCAATTAGGTTTGTATCTTGACGTATATGACCCTAGTTTTCATAGTATAACAATGATTTGCCTAATTATTTAAAAATCGTTATGCAAATGAAACATTTTAAACTATTTAGTTGGCTTGGTAGGTATATTTCATTGCAAAAATAAAAATCTTATCTATTGGGCCAATTTTTTTATGACTGAAGACTTTATCGTTTACATATTTTTATAAAAATGTCATTGGTTGTTTGGCTGAATTTTTTCGGGAGTTAGGGCAGGGGAGTACTAGTCACATAATTAGTGTACGTACTTAATTGATGATTCTGTGATACGCATGTTAGACTCCTGAAAACAATTGAACGAGTTTAAACAACTCGTTAACTCTATGTTTTTGTATTAGCTCTATTTTATGTTTAATTTCTTATTATCATTTCATTCCTAGATAATTTGTTGTGGATAATTTGACAATTTTGTTAATTCATTGCAAGATTTCCCTTTTCCATCCACCATATCTTTAATAATACGTAAAATATTTTTCATTTGACGTTTGATATGAAATAGAAAATAATACCTTTCACTTATTTTTGTCTCAGTCATGCTCAAGTCTGTCATTTTATGAAAGCTGCTTTGGTATGAGTAATTCTAAGCAATGGGATTAATTCCGCTCTCTACTCATTGAAGAATTGAGGTTCTCAAGTTCATTATCCTCGGTTTGTTAGCACACTATGGATCAGAGAGGAAAATATGGGAAGTAACCTCATCCCTCACACTGCATCTTTACCTCATTCCCTCTCCAGGGCTTGAAGTAGTATGGTGGAAAGTTTGATGTGCGAACTTGCATTCAGGCTGAATACTTTGAATACGTACGTAAGATGTAGTGACTTTGCTAAAATAAAATATTTAATCTTCCTGTTTTGGGAATTTTGGTGGCTCTTGTGAGGACCTTTTCTAGTATCCCTTTCTTCTATATAAACCAGCAATTTTATTACTACAGAAAACAGTTATTTTAAGTGCTTTGCATTAGAGCCGCCAATCCTTCAGAAAACTGCTAAGGACATGCACGGAAAGGTCGCCGAGATCAATGCGCCAACTACTTGAGGGCAGATATTCAAGGTTTTATCCACTATGCGGGTCACGTTTTGAAATTTTAATGTAAATAAAAACCTGTTCTACGCTGATCCACTTGAAGCGTTCAGTTTGCTCACGAGGACTTCTTTATTTATACCTTCATAGCGCTGTGAAAATTTCCGTCTCCTGTCATGAAACCCTTTGAGCGTAACGAAAGCGTGCTTTGAAAGAGCATATTCGCCGGTCTACCTTTAATGAAATGGAAGAGCAAGGGTTCTAGTCCCGTACGAGTTTTTTTATCTCCCTCTTTGTTTTCCACAGTAAACTTTAATTCGGAGAGTCTTGAAGCGACATAATTGAATGTGCGCGGCTGAAAAAACTGTTCTGAGCAATAAATATTTCATGATATCCTACTTTAATTCCATTAAAATCGAGATCGGTACAAGCGTAATGTTTTGTTTGATCTGTCTGAATTTAACCTTGATTATATGAACAGTTTGATGCCTTTGATCCTTCTCTCTAAATACATGTCTGGAAGATCGTTGGTTATTGATGAATTGTAGAATACAAAATATTAAATTCAATCGAAATCAGTTGCCTTTTTTCCTTTTGGTTACCAGTTTTAGAATATCGAGCTTTAGTGTTTATCTTGTAGAGGATATATGTTGTTTACTGTAATTTGCCTTCTATTGCCTGTATTGAATTAGAAAAGCTACAACGTTACGTTTTATGAATATTGTTACAAATCAGTGAGCGTTTCTCGGATACTTCAGGATCAGAGTCTTTAGATGAGAAAAGTTTTAACAAAGGTTTGATTTACTTTATGAATTGAGAGAAAGCACGTTTTTACAAGATGAGGCCAATATTATGCGTCCACCCTATTATAGAATCCGGTCTACTGCAAAAAATCACTGAAATAGATGCTGGAATTCTAGAATTCCTTTATTTCCGCTAACGATACGCGATAGTAATTGATTAGAGAAGTGGAGTCATGGTGCAAGTACCCCCTGCCACAGTTCAAAAGGCGGCTTGCATGGTACATACTTATGTAGATGTGAATGAAAAAAGCTTCTCTGGGATGAATTTCGTGTTTTATATTGTGAGATTGCAAAGACCAGTCTTTATGGAAGGTTTTATTCCTAGATTAACAATTTCAACATTTAAGGATAGAAATTTTCCGTGTAAATGAGGTAGGGAGTTTTTGTGGTAATCTTACGGAGGATCCTATATTTGAAATCTCGACAGAGGGACCGAATGATAATGATCCAAGTAAATTAAAAATTCGCAAAATTTGCGCATACTTTTAACTGGAAAATCCCAGCCATAACAAGGGATTAGAAAATGGAATCATTTTAGTCAGATTTTATCTCCAGCTAATGGATGAACGCTCATTATGCTCGAGATTACATGAATACAGTTTCCGGGACATAATGGATAAGATGAAAATGACGTTATATCGCCTTAAAATCAATTCAGCCGAGCTCGCGTTACGCGAGATTAATGTGAGAGTGACAAAATAGCGGGTTGGGAAGACGTACTGTTTGTGTGGAAATGGCAAAAGCGAGAGACTTCCTGCATTCTTCTTTCTCCTCAATCCCATTTATATTTCCGGAAAAACTCGTTTGAATAATTTAAATTTCGTGTTTTTCGAGAAACCGTTGGGGTCGACTGAAATACTTCCCAAGACTGTGAGCTTTTGGAAACCTTTCGGAGTGCTGCGGTGGATGATATGGCGGACGGAGGCCCAGACATTCATCTCCGCTTCGCCCACATTCAAGCTGAAGGAACGTTATTATTCACATAGTTTGTTTTCTGTCCGATTTTGGTGTTTTAGGAAAATTACCATTTATTCCTAAATTGATTTTAAAAGCACAAATTCTAATTTAATTCGCGGAGGCGAGAAATTCCTGCCGTCTGCAAAATTCGTAGTTCCACGCATTTATTTGCACACCGGTTTCGTCTCAAGGTCGAATCAATGTCCTCTTTCAATCACTTTCCATTTTCTCATCCGACTTACTTATTAAAGTGTTTGCTTCGCTCTTTCGCGTTGCAAATTGGTTTCTCCAGATTGGTCACACTTCTCCACGCCTTCATCTCGCTGCACGATTGAGCCATACGGTGCTGTTGTTGTAGTCGAGGCGATAAAATTCTCATTTCGTTGGGTATGATATGACTTTCATGGGGTAGGAACGGGCCTTAACATTATCAGATGGATATCCGCAACCTCATTCTAAAAAAATGGTTGTTGGCTAAAAATATCTTCTCTTAAGGTAGACCAAGGACTAAAGACGGTTCCACAGGTTATCTTATGATGTGATCTTCCCTACTATCTGCAATAAAACTCGAGTTCATCAATTTTGAGAATCTATAACCTAAAAGTAGGTTTATATTATAATATTCCCGGCGCTTTTTGTGTCCGAAGCAGTCGTTTTCGAGAAAAATTGAGAATTGTCTTCCAATATTTTGCACAATTTTTTTTTGCTTTTTCGTTTCAAACACTTTCCAGATGGATTGCTAAGAGAACTCTGTTGAAAATTTCGTATCGTCAAAAGAAAATAGGGATCATTTCCACAAGGTTTTAGTTGATTTATTGCGATTTTTTCACGGAATTACGCATCTTTATATCTGTGTCAATATATATAAAATTGTTGTTGCTTACGAAAGGACGAAACTTAACAATCCTCGCAAAAATCTTGTAAGATAATAAGATCCGTGTTCCGTGTTTTTAGAAAGGGGCCTTCGCAAAGATTGTAAAGGTTACCTTTTTTTGACCAAATCGCTATCTTTATGAATTTTAATGATTTAATAATTTCATACCTCTCTTCGACTCGAAGAGAAAATCCGGAGAATAATTTTGGTATTTTACCTTGTCGAGTCAGAAATAGGAATCAACGAGGACGTGTATACTCGTCAGTGACAAAGAAATGGTTTAATAGGCCTTGGGACTATGAAATTAGAGGAAGTCTGAAAAATCCTCTTGACCTACTCTGAGAGTTATATTTTATGTGAAGTATCTTAATGCTGCTCCGTAAATTATCCTCTACATCCTTCCTTTAACACTTTGGGATAATATTCAGCATCTTCCTCCCACCTAGGCTCATTAGGGTCCCGTTCTTTTTTAATTCGAATTAGTTAGACACGGGTAATTAAATAGGAGACGTTAACTTTTGGCGCATTAATCCGGTCGGTCTGTGATTTACCGTGGATTTATTTAATACTTAATTCTATAACATATCCGATATAAAACGGTATTTTGTGATTGTAATTAGGAAGTTTATATATTAGCAGTAGATATTCTTGAAATATTGTATGCATAGTGATGCGATGCAATAAGTAGTTAAGCGTTTTTCGAAACAAATTATTATTATTGAATATAGCGTGTTACAATGTTTATCGTGTTGCGAATAATGTATTACCTCCTGAATAATTTCTGCGATGCTATTTTAAGTTGATTTCAGAACATGTCATGTAACTTAAGAAATGTGAAATTTATTCCCCTAGAATAATTAAGCTGATGAATTATTTCTGTGGTATTTGAGATTAAGTTCTAATTAAAAATTCTTGACTACATTTCTAGCATAAGAATCGGATTGTACCTTATGAACAGAGAAATCACAGAAAAATAAAAATTCAATACAATAGGAATACATTGCAAAATCTCTTCCCCTTGTTCTCATACTCTAATAAATAAAACGCAATAGTCGATAAAAGAATTATTATTCTATTAAAGAATTAGTATTCTATAAAAAATACTAGTAGTGGTAGTATTCTATAAAAAACATCATCTATCTTAAAGAGATAAGGTGAATAATTACAAGCCTCTACCTCACGTTCGTTGTTAGCATTGCAGACCTCTTACCTTAATAAAAACTCTCCCTTATTACTAAGTTGTTAATTAAAGAGTCCAGGTGCAAAAAAGAGCACTTTCCTCATCAGCGGTCCTCGTTAGCCCCGGAGCCATATGTTGGGAATGAGCCAGTCATTCCCACAGAAAGACGTGTCGTTTTATTTCCCTCGCTTCCCGCCGATCTGGACGTTAACGGTATCTTCTTTCCTTTTCAAAAGAGAGGTGAAAGGACTCTCGCGGAGGGAGAAACGAGATGTACTCAATGAGGCGCTGTCATACATCATTCTCTGAAGGTCTGCGTGGGGGCGATGGAATCTATTTTCCCTCTTCGGGAGGCCGAATTAATCCACGTTTTGTCGGCTATCGAGACTCGTAACTCCATGCGTAATACGCGCTAATCCGTTATTCCCATTGAAAATCTTCCGCTCCTGCTACTTTTAATTAAAGGATGAAGAATGCGGAAAGTCTGCGACAGCCGTCAGATATAAGCGTTTGTTTTCACCCTTTTGATACTCTTGCGAGTAAAATGTATACGTTTTTAATTTTTTCCGGCGATTATATTCGAAAGGTGACGAGACTCATTTCCTGAATTACCGTCATTCGATGCTATATCAAACCGTTTTTGGTGAGTAAATATTTATTCATTGACTAATGCGAGGCGCGGGTGAAGTTATATATTATTAAATTATGTACTACTACTCGTATAATCATATAAATTATATATAATTAAAGCATTTTTAATTACATTATGCTTGCGTATATGTATTTCGCTATTAAGTTAATTTTTATCCCGTCTATCTGTCTAAGAATTAGTTTCGATAAGTTTTTATGTATATTTCTATCATATTCTATTCATGACACTGATTTATTTCTTTTTCCTTATTTTCAGGTGAGGATGCAGTCCTGTGCGACCGCTGTTGAATTTGTGTGAGTTAAAATATTTCGTGTTCATCGTTTGTAATTTATATGCCGTTTATAGTGATTTATAGAAGGTAACAGTACCGATCTGTTTCTGTTGCGTTTATTTACGTGTGTGAAGCAGTTAACTTTTAATTCGCTGAATCTAATAATGAATCCTTGCATATTTTCGTTAAAAATATACGAGGATCCATTACTATCTTCATTGGTGGATTTCGCTTTTATTTATGCTGTGCCGTTAGGAGCGATATATTTATAAATTTCTTACTGCGATAAACGTAATTTGAGATTAACTTCTTACCATTACTTTATAATTGTATTTCCAAGTCGAGGGGATTCAGCCGCACGATTTTATCATGCAAAGTATTTACACCTTTCCTTAATCCTTGATTTCATTTTCATTAAACTCAGCGCTCTAATAACTATTCTTGAATTTGGTTAACTATGAAGTATATTTAATATCATATTATCGTGTCTTTAAAATTTGAAATGAAGAATTGCTAAATTAAGCTTCCATGTGCGGTCTATGTTTGTATGTATGTTGGAAATATCCTGGGATTCTCTTCTGCGTAGAGATTTAAATTTTTTCATGCCTTCACTAATTTTCTATTCCTCCCCTTTAATGTTCTTACTTTATGCATTCACTTGCTCTTCAGGGGGTTTTCTCAGAGTGGAACTCCTTCTCCCGCATAATGTATTCGGACATTTTCCGCGATAAATGAAAATTTCATACGCAACGGAAGCGCACAGGTGCGAGCGAAGATATTCATCAGGCGTGTGCAAAAATCTAGGAATAGGAGACGCGCGACAGAAATGTGTAGCGAGAATAAAAAGAATGCGGCAGGCGTTAACCTCACCTGCGTCGAAGCCTTTTCCCCTTCGACATCTCACGCTCAGGAGGCGAAGTGCGCCAAAACTCATTCTCAGAGAATTGCGATTCTAAGGAACATCGCGAGGTGAAGAGGTGTGTTCGGTACAAAACGGCTGACGGAATGAAACGAGAGGGTGAGCAGGTGAGAGGAGTCATGCATGTTAGGAGTCGGTGGTTGAAATGGAAGCTTGGACAAGGAGCGGGGGCGTGTGTGAAAGAGGTCGTTTATTTTGGTCTCGCATTTGTACGTTCTCAGTCTCCCGTTCCAATCCCCTCGTCCCGCATCCCAATCCCATCCCGGACTGGCCCTAAACATACCCTTCTTCCGAGGAATGGGAGTGTGGTCACGCTTTGCCGCGCTCGGATCCTTCCATCCGCTCTGTCCCTTACATCGTTTCCCATCCCAGTGTTTCCTTTCCTTTCATTCACCTGCAGATGTCTCCCTCATCATATTCTTTATTTTGAACAAGTGCTTTCAATTTTTCTTTAGGCATGTATCATCAATGCCCAAAATTAAGCTGAACCTTTACAGACAATTGATGATATTTCTGTTCACATGAAGGGTTGTGATAATCCAGTAATAGCGCTATTCTAGAAGTTATACATAACTCATTTCGTATGAAATTGAAGAATTAAACCCTTGTTCATTTGTTACTGTGGTGCGCATGTAGCCGGTTGAAAACCATCGCTTTACGTTTTTCCGCCGTATTAAAGTGGGGTAATCCGCCATTAATTTTCTCATTTACTCTTATTTAGTACAGTAATCATTGCGGATATAACGTCTTTTTCATCTTCGCAGTTATTCCCCGATTTAACTGGTATGTGCTTAACTATACTCTGGTCGACTTTTCATTTCGTATGATTCTCTTCTTGCTTTACCTCCTTCGTGATAACTAATCGATCGTTTAAGTATATCATGCAAAAATAGTATTATTTTAGTTTTGTGCATCAAATTCAGCTCAGAACCTACTTAAATATTTGTAGTCCTCTCCTGTTCTATATTTCTTTGCCAGGTTAATTTGAGATTCTGATTAGTAATATCATCTATTTATAAGCTGAAAAGATGCATATAATTTTAATCGTTGGGTTAGTTTTATGTTATATTTGGAAGTAAATCGCCTACTGTCTAGTGATATAACGTGTTTGAAAATCACGTTGAATATAACTCTTTTCTATTTTCGAAATAATTCCTCTATTAATACTTAAGAGTGAAAATAAATCTCTACTATTATAGTAAAGTACAGAATTTCGGCTTAACAAATTAATTTCTCCCTCTCTGTGAAATAATTTACATTTTCAATAGAAGAGTTCTACGAAGTTCTGCCAGATTGACTGGAATGAAGTAATTTTTTTTACCATAGGATAGTCTCGATAAACTGTCCTTTTCTATTTCCATAGTAAGACTTTGAATGTGAAGCATGATCTCTACTTTCGATTTCGACGGAAACCTTTGTTATACTCTTTCTTTCATTTCTTCCTTGCCTCATCCGTTTCCCGAATCATTTCTCCCGCACCTTTCATCACGCCCGTTAAAAAATTTCCATCCCCTTTTTTCATCTTATTCCTTCCGGTCTCATCAGTTTCCTCGTCTTCATTCCATTTCCTACGGCGTCGGAAATAAGAGCACAAACTCCTCGCCTGTCGCATAAGCCGAGCCAAGAAAAAAGGCCTCCCTTTCGGTTCGAAAATCGTGGGAATATTTTTGTGAGGAAAGATCAAAATGCGGAACGGTATTGTTATTGTTTAGATCCCCCTTCCTATTTTTCCCTTTCTCCCTCCTTCATTTCCCCCGTATCTCATCCCTTTATCTCCATCGACCTATCTCTATTTTTTCTTACGGCTACCCCTGTAATTTTGAATTCCTCTGCCGCCCTCCTTCACTAAATCTCCCAACACTTGAGGTTCCGCACTAAGTGGGCCTCGCGCCGTTTTTCCCGCTCTTCTGCAGCCCCACTTATTTTTTTCGGGGCTCTTCCCAGTTCCGTGGAAAAAAGATTCGTGGAGGAGATACGTCTATATCTTCATCTCGAGCTCACCTTCTCACCTCGGTCTCGTTCCTCGTCTCCGAGGCGCGTTGGGAGGGAAAGAAGCACAACTGAGAGATCCTCGAAAACTCGCGGCACTGGCGCAGTGGACGAATTCTGGTTTGGAAGTCCGTTTTCTGAAGAAGAATCCCAAAGGTTTTTGGTTGCTATTACATGAACCTGCAGTCTTTTCGATAGTTCTTTTTAAAGCAAGCATACTATGTATGTCATTAATTTTGTTTCCCAGTTTATAATCAGTATGAATAAGGAGTGACTTCATGGAACGTTATGAAAGATAAGAGAATAAACGATGTTGCTATTTTGTAAAAATGTGGAAATTATAAAATTGTGTACGCTCTTCTCTTTTCCCTAGTCTTATTTATTTCGTCAGGTGAAAAAATTAAAAATATCACACTTAATTTTAGATCATTTAGCTTTTAAATCAATATTTTCGTGAAATTTTGACACTAAACTATTTGATTATGTCGATTTCGGAAGGCGTAACTTCGTGGAAAGACAATGCAGAATAAAATTAAAACTTTGTACTTTTCCACAGGGATTTATTCAGAAGATGTAAGTACGCTTACGAAACCGATAGCAAAATTAAAATCCCTGTGAAAAAGTACAAAGTTTCTTTTATTCTGCTTAACATTTTGAATGAGGCAATATGCTACTCCTGTGCGACGTAATGGTTTCTTATGCTGTCGAATGGCACTTGCGGACTGTCGATGAGAAAAGGTCACCGTGCCCTATGTTGACGTCTCGATTCCTTCCTGTAAAAGTCAACTCATTCCAATCCTTTCCCTTCTCCACTTCACATTGGAGTTCCATAATCATGGAACGTCTACTTTCTCCTTAGCTCTCTTTCCTCCTTGGGAATAGATCTTTTGTCTCCCAAATACGCAGGCTCTTGGAGGGTAAATGATGAACGCTACTCCTTGCCTACTTTTACCCCCCTACACTTTTGTTACGGCAACGTCTTTATATGTAGGTGTGAGGTAACAGTTATGTCCGACGTGATGCCTTTGTTTGCTCGAAAGAGTTCGGTCAAACACGTTCTACTACTCTTAAGATTTTAGTTTCTATTGTTTCCCTCAATTTTTCGCCTTGCTTGCGTAGTTTCTTTTTCTTCCGCGGAGAAGGGATTTTCGTAATCACAAGCAAAGAAATTCTAATGCTCTCCTACTGTTAAAAAATACTTTTGAGCCTATTTTTATAACATTCAAGGTATCTTTCGAAGTGTTTTGGTGTTTCAGATCAGTCATGGGTGTCTTCTGAATCTGTAGAATTTGCTTTGGAAATCACGTGATGCAAATGTGCAGAGCTTTTTATGTCAAATACATTGATTTAATTGTTAGTTTCAGAAATGTAATATTTTAAGCTAAATCATTTGTGCTTCTGGTTTTGTCATTGATATAAAATAGTGAATTTTGCGAATTTACATACATTTGAAAACATTTCTGAACCTCTCATTGTGGTTGTGTTCGCTTTCTCTTGGTTCATATCAATTTACATAATTTTATTAGTTATAATTTACATAATTTTGCGAATGTCTTACGGTAAGCGAAATATTCGTATCTATCCAATCCTTTGCAACCGTTAATTACTCTACGTTGGTTAAAGTACAGTGTCATGATTGCTTTGGATTCAGATAATGAAATATTTGTGAATTTTACGAAATCTTCCTCTTATCATCCCATACTTATTCGCTGGCATTGTGCTTGTCTCATAATATTTCGTGCATAAAATGGAAATACTTCAACTGATGAACCTAAAATGTGTAAGATATTTGCATTGGGCCATCCCCCACGATATGTTGGGGAGGACCCACCGTTGTCACCTTTTATATTCAGTGTATATATTCTGTTCTGCATTACTTCCGGTTGCCTTGAGATGAGTTTGAACCCCCGAAACCGGTCGTATTTTTCAGATATATTTCTTCTGGACGTAGTCAGATTCTGTTTTTATTGAATTAAATATGAACAAGTTCCTCCAGATATCATCTGAATTAATTAGTATTTATATTTATTTCAAGTGAAATAGATTCCCGTACCCCAACCGCTCGGCTGTGTTCCTCTCCTTCTTAATTTATAGCGGTAATTTATCTAGTGAGCTTATGTTCACATTTTTATGACTCCATCTGTTTTTATGACCCTTGGAACGCTAGTCGCTGCCCTCATACTATCAGGGTTATTCACAATCTTTGCTCGCAACCGTGACGTTTACTTTTCCCTGGATATCTGATATTTTTGCAAGGGATCAGAAAGAGCTGAGGAGAGCATTTTGCTGTTTCAAAGGGTTATTTTTGGGCGTCACACCGTCCGATATCGTTTTAGTGCGTGTTCCTTCTGTTTCATTGCTTTATTTTGGCGTCGCCTTATCTTTCCTCTCTGGGAATTCTCCCTTCTTAGGAGTGGAATTTTGCTTACGGTAAAAATGGATCGCTCAATTCATTCCGATGAATTACCTTAGTGTCTTTGCGCTAACTTTCTCTATATATTATATTTTGATGCTCTGCGGAGTAGAGAAATAATTCATGATTTTTATATGCGATTATTTCAGTAAGAGAGTCTCAAATTGTTTCCTCTTAAATTATAGCAATATCTTCATATTCTTCCTTCGTGTTTGTTTTTGTTTGAATTACTTGGGCATTTTTACAACTTAACATTGTTTTTTTTTTAATTTGGTCTTTGCCATAAAAATTTTTAAAATATTTTTATTTTCGTATTTGTTATCAATGATAACTATATACTCTTCATTCTTTTTTTTGCAAATCATTTGCATATTCTTGTTACTTTATTTTTTGTCCAATAACATACGTCGAAATACAAAGCCATTTCCTTTCCAGCTGGGGCTTTAGCGGTCTTAGCTTTGTATATACCTCGTGTATGATATAACAGTTGTAGGTTAAATGTGACAAAAATTAGAAACAAAATTATACAATTATTATATAAAATTATCCAAACAAATAAATATCAGCATTTTCAAGAACATTCTTAACTGATGTTAGTCTATCTTTTCCTTTCTTAACACTGGATTGATAGGAATTAGGTGCAAGTATTATCACCGTAGATTTCAGTTAATTAATAACATAAAATTAATATGTTTAAGCGGGACTTCCTGGAACTCAACACTGTCTTAAGAAAATGAACACTTCGTAATTCCCGAAGTTTATTTTTATTGACTTGTTTCGTCAACTAGTTGACTTTATCCGGTGAAGACGTTAACTTATTGACGGAACTAGTCTACAAAAATCAGCTGAGGAAATTACGAACCGTTATTTCATTTAAAATTAATTAACGTACTTCCCAGCCCACAAGAAGCACTTTTTTCCCGAGAAAATTCAATCTAAAATTGGCTTGCGTGTTATAGGCCGTGGATGAGCATTTTTTCTGACGAATCAATAGTAATTGCAGACAATGTTGCACTTTGGCTCGTGGGTTTTGTTTTCTAATCACCGCGGAAGCCTTTATAGCAATGTTGCGCCTCTGTTTCATTCCTCCGTAATAGACGCTTTCTTTGTTTCACTTATAAGCAGCTCACTTTATGAAAAATCACGGTGCTCTTATGGGCCGGGAAATATGGTATTATCGTTGAGACTAGGGCGGTGTTGGAAACAATCGCCCCACTTTGATGAATTTATAGGAACTACATGAGGACTGGGATGAGATCTGAAGCTGCAACGAAAAACTAACGTGAACGTGTTTCTATTAACTTCGTCCATGTACCGCATTTATCACAACCAAGCGGCAATACATTGCGGTCGTGAGTTAAGGATCTGCAATCAATATATAAGGAAATTGTGTTCCTGACAAGTTTCTATATCCGACCCTGCATTGACGTGATTAATCGAGCTATTCTAAGAATGGTTTCCGTTTGAACATTTCCTTCCAAGTTACAAGTAAAGGGTCTTATCTGGGAGAATAATCACAGGGGAGTGAAGAAATCCGACGAATAGCTAGAATGTAAGGCAAGATGTGCCCTGGCGCAGCCAAGTGGAAACTGGCAACGAACTCAACGTTCTCTTTCTCCCCGAACCCTGGCGTTTCCGAGGCGACAGAACTCGGTCAGTGACTTTCCTTTCTCCTTAGAAACAACATCCTCTCATTTTCTTGCAAATTACACGCCCTCGTAATTTTAACTTGCGAAAAAAGACGCTCCTTTTCTTCCATTCGAGGCACGTGTGAAATGATAAGCCAAAATCTCCATGCGGAAAATTCATTTTGCCGTGCGCAAAATTCGTCTCCTTTCTTCTGAAATTTACAGCGACGTCTTGCAGGTCTTCGGCCCTTCTCGTTGCCATTATTTCGGGCGCTAGTTATCCCCTCGTGACGTCTTGTCTTCCTCGTCCACAACCCAGTCGAAATTCAATTCATCAACTTCCAGCGTAACCCCACTTTTTCCGCCCTCTTTGCTATTCCTCCGACTTTCACTCCTCCAGACATCCTGAGGAAACAGTGACACTTCATCCTCGTCTAAAACCTTTGGTGACGTCTCATCGCGCCCTTGTTCTCTTCACCTTTTCTTCCAGGATTTTCCCCCTTCTCCTGTGGAAATTTTCCTGAGGGAGAAACGCTTAAGTGTACTGACCCGCCGCACCAACCCGTTTGTTTCGTTAGTACTTCTCTTATCAGAGGAAATTTTCATCATGAGGTGCAACTGAAGTAAAGGACGTTGTCATTTTATGGTTCCATAATGATGGAAAAGGGTAAGCACGATTCGTAGGAGTAGAGCCTATAACATAGTGAAAGATCGATGTAAGCCCAAGGTATTTTTCCTCGTCTGTCTCACATATAAATTCTTGCATTCATGTTTTGAAAGAAAAACCTAATTGTACTCGTTCGCCTGGTCTTTATGGTTGTATTTAGAAAAACATCTAAAATGATTTTTAAAACTTTTTCTCTTTCATTTTTTGGAGATGAAATTGCCTGAGGCGTTTACATTTACCAGCATTCTTTACTCAGTAGCCCTCTTCATTTCGGTACAGCATAAGTAAGGTTATATCGTATTAGTTTTATCGTATTAGTTTTATATCTCGTCATCATTGTGTTATGCTACTTTAAAATATATTCATACAATCTCAATAAACCCTCACACCTTTCTTTTAACTTTATATTGTTTTCCGGAAGTACTTCCAGACCTTCAGGTATCGTATTCCACTATTTTTCCTCTATTGTAAAGAAAGAGTATATGACGATAATCGTCCATTTCTTCAATAGTTTTATATACTGTATTCGACCCCTTCGTGCTAATAGTTTTTCTGGTTTGATGCTTCGTTTTCTTAGTACAAGTAAGGTGGTAGAATAACGCGTTACACATTCCTCGCGTTTTGGGTTCGAACCTCCTGAAGACCTTATTTCAAGATTCTCCTTCTCATTCTCTCTTCTATTTTTAAGGAACGGTGCGGAAGGAAATGTGTCTCTCCCAATGGGTCGTTGACTAATTTCTCCCTTCTCCGTGTTGTTTTAAAAGTGACTTCATCTTGAGTGGCAAAGGTGAAAGTACCGAAAGGATATATGCCGTATGATGAATGTCCTCCGTTAATCTTGTCGCTGAAATATTCGTATGCTAGAGGTTTCACGATGCCGAGATGGCATCGATCGCGTCTTCATTTATGATATTTTGCGGTAGCTTTCAACGGGAAGACATTTGGGGGGAAGAAGCTCTGACACTTAGGTCTAATTTTTGTCATTGACGTCGCGGATTTCATCTTTTCGAGGTAATATTTGTGTGAACATTTTGGGGTCGCTCATTTCACTGTCCGTATTCCTGCTATTTTATTAAAGAAGTATCTATTTTAGTAAACAAGAGTGATTTCACATCTTTTCCTATCGGTCCATTCAATATCGTACCGTTCTTTAAGGAATTCCTGTTTTGGGGTTTTTAATGATTATTTAGCCGGTCCTATTATTTTTGCTGTACTTCGTAATTTATTTTGGTAAGAATAAAGAATATCATTTAATTGATGGTGACTTGAAACTTCAAAGAGCATCAAATATGTATAATTCGAATTTCACAAATTGTATATAGGTATAGTTATCATCTGTATTTCACTCTCTCGAATCTATGGTAATACAGAATACCGACTGAATTTTATTCCTTATAATTTTACTGATTCTTTCTGTGCAAATTACATAAGTGCATTTTTTCATTTTCTTATCGTCTACTTTTGAACGCCTCCAAAACGTAGTTTTTACCTTCTGCTTGCTCTTGCTTCTTTCCTCCCGTGTATGTATGTATCAAGTTATTTGTAATTACGTATCACATGCTACGCTTTCATGAAGTTTCTAAAATTTGATTGGATAAGAGGTAACTTATTTAAAAATTTGTTGACTTGCCCTCCGGAGACCTTCCAAACATCAAGTTTTCGTTTTTTCGAGCGCTCTAATATCCGTAACTTTTTCGAGCTCCGCGCTTAATGTAATGTCTGCGAACTTAAATTTATCGGGTATAGCTTTAATCATGCCTCCATCACAAGTCGATGAACGGTTATTACGTTGGAGGTTCAACTCCTGTTAAACCTCTCTCCGACCGGCAAACGCGAAACTTTCATCCTCCTCGCCATCCTCTCTTCGGTATCTCTCCCTGGAAATTAATCCTTCGGTCTCAGTGACATCTTCCTCATCCATCATATCGTTTTCGAGGGCGTCAGTTCACGGAGTCAACCGTGGACCGGCGGACAGGACCTCATGGAGACCCACCTCCCACAGGTGAGAGGTCCAGCATCCCTATCCCCCATTTTCTACCCTCCCCACCGTTGAATGGCTACCGCTACTCCGTGAAGTATTCCGCGTTTTGACCCTCTCCCTAAGTCTTTTTCAGCAGGTCACCGCGCGGGGGTGTCTGACCCCTTGGCATAACGGTTGCTCACGCGGAATGAACCTTCGGTGCCTGTATTGCAGTTGCGTGCGATTGTCTCTTTTACCCTCTCACCTCCTCTTCTTTTCGTCGCGTCCCTCTCTCTCTCTCTTGGGGAAAACAAACGGGAGTTGTTTCCCCGCGTTTCGCCACGTTTGTCGCTCGCTTGAGTTAGATAAAACCTTCCCCGCATTAAGTCCCGCGGGTCTTGTACCTTAGCATGTGTCGGAATAAAATTCTACTCACACGATTGCGGATGAAGCTCGTTTTCTCCTCTTGTAGGATTTTGCAAAAATCGTCAACGTCTTGTTCGCTCGGAAGGTTCATTGTGTGAGTGAGTTACTTTCTAGACGCGAGGGAATGAATTCGAAGCTAATAGGGAATTACGTTTCCCGGCTAATTATCATCAAGGTGTTAAAGAAACGTGATTTAAATGCCTTCTGTCATCTTTTCTCGCTGAATTATTTCAACGAAAAAGCCTCTACGGTAGCGATAGAAGCTGTTTACTTATTCATAGATTAAAGTAGATGTATTTATTTTTTCTAAAAATAGTTGCGTTATTTATTCTGATTGTAAGTCATCTATAATATAATTTTGTATTTTAAGTGAGAGTCCTGTTAACAGCGATAAAGCGCAATTTCGTTTGTAAATGGAACTTGCAAGTCTCCCTTTTCCTTTTCTTATCGTATTCTAGCTTCGGAATAAATATCATTCACTTCCTATGAAGGAATTGAAATGTATAACTATTTCTTTGTGCTCTTCCTAAAGAATATCATATTGATATCATATAATCATTTTCTGAGTATAACTGATGTGTGAGGGGATTGAAGGCCTGCCTTAGTCTTCAAAATATTCAACCTTAAGGCTGGTTTAAACCTCAAGCCGTCATTATTTGCAACTAAAAGCTCTGAAGAGGAATTGAGGCTCACTGGGTACGATGGGGAATATGTAAATAGTTCGCCCTTAATCTTCTCAATGAGTCAGAATAGATTGAGAGGAAAGAGTTGAGGCAAAAGCAGTACAATGACTCGATCAATTGCACATCTCAGCCGTAAGTCAGATTAAGGCAAAAGTAAATTAAGGAAACAGTTATCTTCATTATACCAAGAACTAAAAGTAAAATACTTTTCGTGATAAGCTCGCAGAAACAGTTTTAATGAGAGACTTTCAACGTAAGCTCTTCTGTAATGAAGTTTCTTGTGATTGACAGGAGTATGTGAGATGGAAAAAGGCATAGAATTCACATCTATAATTGCGAAGGTTTTTTTATGCATTGATTAGCGAACAACATAATTTATTTAACTTGAATATAAATAGTTTTAAAACCTCTCCCTGCAAATTGAATCTCTTCCATCCATCTCTGTCCCTTATTAGCTTCCCGGAATCGTCTCCATCACGAAGAGGAATTCCCATTTCCTGGAAGATTCAATTACCCCGGAATAAAATATATTTCTAATTCCGGATTTAAACTCTCCGTCACGACCCGGTTTTAATTACATTTTTGATCTTTTAGCTGCGGAGCGCCCCGTCCTTCCTTTGATTCTGACCCAAATTCAGCGCCACTCTCTATCACACAGAAAATTTATAATCCTCCTCATCCATAATTTTTATTCCTTATCCGTACCATCGCCCCGCAGCGATTCTATTAAAAATTATCTCTCGCATATCTCATCTTTCCTCCTCGAATGCAGAGGAGGAGCACTTTCCTGGGAACAACATTCTCTCCAGGACATAATTTCCTGTAGCGCGATGCTTTATTAGCGAAAAAATAGTCTCTCCCTTCCTCTTAATCTCCGTAAACATCCCTCGACTCTCCTGCGCTTTTCCCTTTGTTTTTCCCGCGACTACACGATTTTCAGAAGTCTATTCGCACACATCCGAAAAGTGTTGCGCTCTGGATGTCGTTTTTTCGCTGCGAGAAAGATCGAAAATCCCGCGCCTAACATTTTTTCGACTCGTGCTTCGGAGCGCGAAAAAATATGCGCGAGGCGGTATTGTGCGGTGCAGTGATGGATGCTCAACAAGTCTCCTTCGTCGCAGGTTCAAAAAGGCGTTTTTTTCTCGGCGAAGTATTTTTTCGCTTATTTTGATACCCGGATCTCTCTCCTCATTAGGAGACCCTGTTGCTCGAACGAGTGAGGGGATGTTAATGATTGATCTCAGCTCTTTGCAGATTCCACGTGAAGTCCTTTTGAAAATTCCACGCGTCCTCCAATTACGTTTCCTTCTCTTTTAAGGGTGTCCGGGTTCCGTGTTGTCATGCATTAATGAACTCTCTCTTTCGGCTCTCTCCCGCATTCCATCTCGATTTCCCGTTCTTCACCCTCTGCATTTCCTTCTTCTCACTCACGCCCTCTTTTTTTAACCCCTAGTAACCATCGGGAATAGAATTTTTCTCCAGGTCCAAATTCCGCAGGATTCATCCCGACGTGGTGACAAGTTCTCTGTCTTACGAATGATCATTAGAACGTCCCTTCCCTTAGTTCCCTTTTTTCAAGTAAGATGCCATCTGATTTGAACTTTACGGCCCAACGTCCTCAACGTTTTTAAATCTAGCTACAGGAAATACTTCGTTTAATGACCGGCACTGGTGTCCGGACGTTTCTTTGAAAGCATTTCACCCTATAACACCAAGGGGAATTTTTGTCCAACACATTAAACCCATCTTTTCACCCAAATTCACACCCAAAAAGAGTCGCTTCATCTTCGAGATATTTTACGTAATGAATTTTTTTGTAGTGGTAATTCAAGAAAGGGTTCTTGTTGTGTTTTGTTTGATTGCGGGGTTCATTGATATCATGATTATTCATTTCTACGAAAAAAGTTATCTCTGCGGACGAAATTAACCTTACGGATTTTCCTATTAGTGGTGTCTGTAAATGATCTGGTGTTCAAACTGAAACTGTTTGGAACATAATAAGTAACTCATTTTCGGAAGGGTTTTGATGTTTAAAAAAAAGATGTACAAATGTATCCTAATTGGTGCTTCAGAAAGGATTATTACAATCCCTTCTTTAATTACCATTCGAAAAAACATATATTTGATAAGGAAGAATGGACTTGAAAAAAGTCTGACGGGACCGGGTTTCACAATTGCCGGTCGGGTGCTCTGTCCGTTGAGCTATCCCGGCAGTACATTTCTTCAAGCCATTCGGGTGACTTTGTGTGCAAGGACGTTGCGAGTTCGTCCACATGGTGGCATCGATCGCGTGGCGAACGATGCTACCATGTTGATGAGACTAGGGTTCGATTCCCGGTCCCGTCAGACTTTTTTCAAGTCCATTCTTCCTTGGGAATGATTAATTAGTTTAGTTGCGAAGGTGGGATTTTGTGCATTAATTGTATTATGACTTAAGCTCAGGAAGTTACAGGATTCCGTAATTCAACTTAATTGTGACAATTTGGAAGTTAGACGACTTCGCTGAAATATCATCTGAAAGATTTTACAGTGGTGTTAAGTAGGGCAAGTCGTTCACCTGAAGCATAAATTCGCTAGAATTGCATATTATAGCTTCATCATATTTGAATTTCTCGCGGGACACCCCGGGAAGTTAGCTCTTTGCTTAAGTAATAGCTGAATATTCTCAAAATTTGAACTCGTAGATAATCTTTATACCAAAACGACTCAATAACCCTTAAAAGCAATCCAGTAGACAGCGTAGATTACTTAGAACTTGCGAGCTGCACACATTTTTTGCTATGTTTCCTTCATTAATCTGAAAGTAGTTTGTTTATTTTAATTATGCATTTGATAGCTTTTAATGCTTTTTAAAAGTAAGAAGAATCCTTAAGGTCGTCCCCGATCAAGTGGCATGTTCGCTCGGATCAGGACCATCTATGAAAATTTTTTCTCATACATAAATGTCAATCAGACAGTTTCTTTCCCTTTCCGATTAAGTAAAAATTCTATTACCTTTTCATACTCAGAAAAATATGATTTTAAGCCAGTTGTGACAGCTAGTTGCCTTGGATTTAGGTTTTCAATATTTCCTGCCGTTTTTAGACGGAAATAGGTCCACCATAAAAATATTCCCGTATAAATTAACTCCTTTTCTATTAATCTTTGTTATTGTTGCGGTTAATATCTTGTACTTTAATCAGGAAATATCGGTGTATCACATTCTGTAATCTAAATTAACCGATTGCATTAAAAACTATCGGTGTGAGAGATCGGGCTATCATATTTTGTTCCCGTCAAACAGGTTGACGTTCATCCACATCTCGGAATTTTATCGGTCACTGACGTTGGCCATTCAACGCACACTGCGGACAGTTTTTTAGAGCGTCTCGTCGTTTTTTCCACGGCGCCGTTCGAGTTTGATAAATGGGACTTGTAAGCCTGTTAGTTGCGGGCTAATTCATCTTCCTCAGCTCACCAACGGGATGGATGGCACCCGCGTTATTATTTGCATATCGGTCCGACTCTAGAGATGGGTTTCGATCGGGTGATGACATTATTACGTCGGAGAGGTGACTCGGGACAAAACAGTTTCTCAGGGGCCTTGTTTCTTATCTGCAGCAGTTGTAGCGTCTCGTCATGACAATATTCCGGTATATGGTGACGTAAGCGAGGGAAATGTTGGGCCGATTATGGAAGGGTAAACGAGCTGTGCTCCTGGTTATAGAACGCGAATCTAATGTCTATAGTTGTTCTGCCTCTAGTCAGTTAATAGGAAGAGCAAAAGTAAAACTTGGAGTTAATTCCGTGTTCTTAAACCATGTGTGGTAATAATTCCTATGTTTACCCGTAAAGCCTCTCAGTTTATTAAAGTCTTCGATGACCAATTTTTTTGTTAGAATAAGTCGCCAATTAGTTCTAAAGTAGTATAGATGTATTGATCGATATAAAGTAGTGGTATTTTCCTCTAAGCTTTAATTCGCTCAGATTTTACTGGATGTGGATCAGATATGACTTTTCATATCTGAATACGAAATTATATTTGTTGGGAAATTTTCAACCATTTTTATTGTGATGCATTATTTGGTAACTTAGGATACTTTTATATTCGAGTGAGAAAATTATAAGTAGCTCGATTTTTACTTTGGTACGTTGTCTTGAAAAGATTTCAGTCATAAGTTTATAGCCAAGTTATAGAACATTCACCTCCTCTGTCCCGACTTTTCTCTAAAATAAAACAATGTGTTTTCATTTCATTGTTCAGTCGGAATTTTTCTTATATATGGTTGTTCGTAGCATTGATTTGTGTTATAGTTAATGTTCCTGTATTTAAAAATTTCTATGCTATAAAAGTTAGTTGTGAAAAAATAATTGCAAGGCAAGGTGGCTAGGTAACGCTTTTCCCCTGAGAATTATCCTTTTAGAAGTTTTAAATTGCATCATATTCCCCTTAACCAAGGTTAGTACCGCGTACCGACCCAGGTTTCCGAGGAGTAGGCTTCAGTACCTACATAGTACAGACTCCTTGCTGACTTAAATTCGCTCTACTAAGCTCATACGCAGGATTTAATGCATTAATTGTGATTGTATGCTAAAAGAATGCTTAAAGTGTGGTACTGTTGAGTAGATACAAACATTTATCAACCGGAGCGAGTGGTAAGGAGATTTTGCAGCCGTACGTGAAGGGTTGATATCCTGTGTAAATTTCAACAATAGCTCCTCCGTTGATAGAATACAACGTCTAAGTTTGTGAGTGATTTGATAATTTGTAAAAGTAAACATCTTAAAACTTTTCATTGTTTTTATAGTATGTATAACAAGATTTCTATCTTTATTCAGTCGTTTCCTGTCATTCCTCTTCTCGTGGGAGACGTGGAAGACCATTATTTCGCCTATCGCTTCCTCACGTGCGCCGCCCAAGATTTACGGCCAACCTACTTTTGCACACAACGGCAGCCGACCGAACGTAAACGCGTCTAGCTTATCGGCCCTCTACTCATTTTTTGTTGATGATTTAGAGCGCCGTCTTAGCTAGCGAACTGTGCACTCGGACTAATATGAATGCGAGCGGCATTACTTTGGATCCCTGACACCTGCCCATCTAAATTAAGGGAACCTTTTCCTTCCACCCACGTCCCTCCCATCTGGACAACCTTCTTTCGGACCCCTTTTCATACCCTTATTTCGTCCTCCATAGAATCCCGATTCCTTCCCTACGCCCTAGTTCCGCGCATCATCCATTTTCTTCACGTCCTACGTCATACCCTGCAATTCACTGCCCAGGTGGGTGGGTCGCTCGTCAGTCCCTACCGCCATCGCTCGTCCATCCATAACAGACCCATTCTTCTCCTTTCCATTATCATGCATCCCTTCGCCTGCGCTTTTGCCCTTTCCACGTCCATCTACCTCTCGCATTGCCTCAAATCGCTATCCTCTTGCTTATATTTTGTGCTCGAGCGCGTGTATATATGAGGACGTTTACATGCTTCGATTTGGAAGCGCTCACGAGCTCCTGCGGCATCTTCTTTCAGAGTTTCTTGGAAAAAATTCAAGGATGGATACGCTTAAGATCGCGTAACGTAGATCATATCTTGCATTTTACACGTCTCTGTTATATTCTCCTGGATTTTAAGGTGTTTTTAAAGAACTTTTGTTGGTGTTGAGGGAAAAGTAATCTGGTTGATCCCTTGTCTGTCTCTATGGAAAAGGGTCAACCAGTCTATTTTTCTCTTTTCGATTTTGAGGATTTTGACCCAACGGGTAAAAACGCCACTTTTGATTCTTATACGGTGTCATGAAATTTAGATGCTTGATCTTATAACAACGGCGGTCATTAACAATTGTATGAGTATCTTTTTGATGTTCATTATCAAGGAGAAACGATTGCTTACTGAAAAACTGTGCCTTCAGTGAGTGAAAGTAGACTATTACGCAGCACTTTTAATTCCAATTATTTTACTTTTAGACGATGCATAAATCTACTTTAAGCAGCTCAAAAACGCAATTTAATCTATAGCTGCCTATAAAAAATGCTGCGGATTGCTCGAAAATTTGTCTTGTACCCCCGAAAGGTCACCTGAAAATTTTCCTATCTTTTTAACGGTCCAGTCTGTTTTGCTACTCGTTTTTTCTCAGGTATATATCGCTTGGCAGGTCCCATCGTGCTCATTAGTACCCGTCTATTCCCTTTAAATTGACTTTTTTTTCAAATAAACGACGCCGAGTTTCCATTTTGTTTTCCCTCGTGCGAGATTGTATTTGCACACAACAGTTGGTAAAGAGATATTGAGATATCGGTCCCAATCTCTCTCTCACAAAAGAGCATCATCCGTTTATTTAGCCATCTGTTTATCCGTCTCTTTTTCCAATGGAAAAACGTTGTCTCGCTCAGCGATGGATGTCCTCTACTCTCTCACCATGCTTTTAATTTCCTCCCTCTTTCCCACGTCGCCAACTTTACATTTCCTCGTCCTCTCAAAGGCTTCCTTTTTTCTATCCAAAACCCTCATTTTCCCACCCATCCGCGCTATCTGTCCGTCTCCCCTCACCATCTTTTTAAATACTTTTCACTCCCACATCCCCAGTCACGCTTCCTGAAAATCTCACCGAACCATCTTTACTCGCGACCATTTTTCTCCACGCTCCTCCGAAGGGTAATCCAAACTCTCGTCTCGAGTTTCTGTCTTTCTCATCTCTCCCCATCAAGCATCCCTCCCACGCTCAATTTTGCCCTGAATTCTCTCACATTTCATGTACGAATTAATCCCTTATTTTCCGCCTATTTAAACAAGGCGCTCTCTCGCCCTTCTTTAATTCTTTTCTCCTTTCTGTATCTCCACCGACTGCGTTATTCAAACTCTTCTACGTATATCGGATCTCTCAAGGGTATCCTCCTTCAATTCTTTCCAGAAAGTCCTTTTTATCATTTTTCGTTTTCTGTGTGCTCAACGGTTCATAAGAACGCCTATGAAACACTAGCGCAGTAGGCGAATTCTGGTTAGGAAGAGTCCACTCTCTACTTCTTATGGTGCTATTACTGTCTGAGGTAGGAAATCATCTCGGCCAATTCATTTTTGTTTGTTCCTTGTTAAATAACTTCAATGGTGTTGTAGTTATATCTCTTTTGTGTAGTGTCCATCCAGGAAATTCTTCTAGTTCAGATCCTTTCTCTAGACTCATATTCCTTATCAAATGATATAACTTCTCTTATAATGTGACCGAATTATTGAAGTTTCCTGATTTTTATAGTTCCTAAAACTTCCCATTATTTGCATAATCTTTGTAATACTTAAGTACCTATTAGCCACTATCTCTACCTATAATATTTTTCAAATTCGGCTGTAACACCAGAACATCCTACTTACGGTTTTCCTATGAGGGTTTTGATTGCTGTTATGCACCGTGACTACATTATTTCTAAGTTTCAGTTTCCTTTGATTCTCTCCTTTCCAAAACTGCTTCGCCTCCTCCCGCTCATCGGAGTACCGCCAACTTTCACGTCACCTCTGAAAGCCTTTCGTTCACCGTCCATTCCGACGCGATGATTTTTTTCATTTTGAACAGTGTTTGTCCTATAGGTTTTTTCTCCAAATGGGCCATATCCCGTATCAAAAGGACAAAAAGAAGACAAATTAACGGGGTCGTTGGGAGGAGAGGTGTGCAATTATTGTTTCTTCTTTGACGTTCGCTTGATGAAACGTTGGCCTTGGGTGAAGGGCAAGACGAAAGAGGTGTCGTCTCCGTTCACTAATAAAAGGAGGAGGAACCTGTCTCCCTTTCACCTCGTCTCGCTCTTGGAGTGCTCGTCTTTTCGAACGACTTCCGCCTTTTTAAGGCGTCAGGAAAAGCTATCAGAGGTTCGGGAAGTGTTTTTTTATTTGTAAGTCGTTTTCCTCGACTGAATGAATAAGTCGCTTTGCGGAGTCATTTTTATGTTGGCGACGAGTTTTCGTGGGAGGAATCATGAAGTTCGTGTTATTGATTTCAAGAGTTTTTTGAAAAGTTTAGATTGTGATTGATTGCAGTTCCGTATGTGTATGATTGCATTCAAATAATGTTATCGCGTTCATTTTCATTATTTACTGTGCTGTAACTTGGGTTATTGATGCATTACATACTTAAATATTACCTATTTAATGAGCCAGACTATCATATAGAACAAAATTTTGAACGAGGTTATTGAGATAGCCCTCGGGGAACAAGTCTTTCAACAAAACGATATCTTCATGAAAAACCAGTTAATAACCACCTCTCCGTGTTTAACAGTAAAGGTTCGTGAGGACTCCCGAGCGGATTGATTTGCTGTATGATTGCAATGGAAAGTACTGAAAAGATCACATACTAGCAACAGGAATGTGTATCTGGCCAGCGATCACTAGAACCATTATAAATGAAAACAAAACTAAACTAGAAGTCGTGTAAGTAGTGAGAAGAGATCCCTACTGTATGTATTTAAACGGGAAGAGAAAGCTTTCTGACCGTTAGATGAAATCCAATGAGCCATCGTGATATTTCTTGCGTGACTAATTCCTAGGAAAGAAATCTCAAGGTCAAGTAGTTTCCGTGCCACAGAATGTTATGAGCCGAATAAACTGCAAATCCTTTCATGAAATGAAAGAACTATTATGGGAAGTGCGAAAATGATGCGGAAGACATAAACGAAGCCTTTGATCAGTTGATAGATGACTCTTCTCATTTTATTTACTGATAATATTTTCACCTTTCTCGTTTATCCAAATTCTATGTTTTGATATTTATTGAAATACGTTAGGTTTTATTACTTGCCTGTAAATAGCTCAAAATTTTTAAATGTAAAATTATATCCTGCCCACAATGTCTCTAGCCCTTAAGTAATGATGCAAGAAATTTTCCTATTGAAAGTTCGTTTGGGATGAGCTGCCAGCATGGAATGAAGGACGTTTTCTTTGCGCTGGGCAGTTTTACGGGCTCCAGTGCTATAGCTCTGAAGGTGTGGATATTTCGTAGAAATGTTTAATTTTTTGGCACGCGCGTTTTTATTCAGAATTTCATGGTAAAAGTTTGATTCTAATGCATTCAAAACTCTTTATAATTTGCAGTTTTTATTGTTTTTTTAATAACTTGAAGGCTTGGAAGCAAAATAAACTAGCCGACAATTCTTCATCGCAAAATAATAGTTTTCGTTAATTGGTTGGTAAGAAACGGTGCCCTCAGGGAAACTTTCATAGTTTGATATAGCAAATGGGTAAAGTTAAAGTTCGAAGAACGATTCTCTTGGTTTTTCGAGGATAATCGCGATAATGGAATGGTTTAATGCGTTTCTTCAGTGTATGCGGGGCACCTGTTCCCAAAGGGCTCTTGGAACAAGTCCAGTTTCTACAAAGAGGCTTCGATGGTTATGAGGGAGCTCCTGTAGATAGCAGTTGTCTTTAAAAATTACAGGCCTTTATTTTTCTTCGTAAAAAATGTTGAAAATGAAAAATGCTGTGGAGCTAGAGCTAAAGAACGAAGAAAAATTAGTAATGTAGCGAAAAGCGATTGATGTTGACCGAGTTATGAAGACTTAAATTAAACGCTCCAAAAGAGTTGTTCACTCTTTTTATCCCTTCGTTAGCGTCTTGGGTACGGGCTCCGTTAATTGCGAATGTCTATTAAAAAAAATCCAACCAATTTGAGCAGCAACCCTTATAACTGGACTCATTCCAGCCTAATGTACCTTTTCCAGTTCATTTTCTAACATCAACGAATCTCTTTCAAACGAAGGAAACCGCGCCGCATTTTTTTTCTCTCCGCTGGAATCCCTCCGCTCACCTGTTTTCATTCCTTACGTCGTAGAATCTCCTAATGCAACCCGTGGAGCATAGTTCCACCGCTTAATCACTCGCTTGGAAATGTTTCGGCTTGATTCCATCCTTTCCACGTTCCGTATTTCCGTGTCCAAGCTCGAGAAACAGTAGTCATTAATTTTATGACGCTGCGTTTTTCCGTTCTTCGGGATTTAACAGAAAGGGCGAGGGAAGTTTTCCCGTCTCTGGAGATGGCGGCATCTTTTACGATCTTCCTTATGCAATCAGTGTTTCGGTAATCTAGCTTTTCATCGGCGAATGCATTTATAGATGCGCGCACTTACCATCTGTTTTTGGACGTCTGCGGGTGAGTGCCGTGAAATGAACCGCCTACAGCCATTCAGCCATGGGAAAAGCGCAGTAGGGAAGATGCGAGGTTGACACGAGGATAGACCGAGGTGTAACCCGTAACGCCCCGATAATGCCCCCTTTTCCCTCACTCTCTTTCTGATAGACCTTTTAGGGGGAAATGTTTTTTTAAGGCATTTCTCGCCCCCCGCCGTCGCAAAGGCTGCTTTAACGGCTCCCTAAACTGCTGCTTTTCTTCCGAAAGGAAGAAAAAATCGTTTTATGCGTACCTCCGCGCGTTTCCTCGCTTTCCCCGGTTCGCTTTCACGTCAGGATGCTGCGAGTCGGCGTGCGTGCTCTGAAACGCTTGATCGAATCATGTCTGCCTGGAAGAGACTTCAAATTTCGCCTTTCGAGAAAAATCCTCTCGCATTCAGCCCCTTAGCGATTTACGCCTTCTACCCGTGACGTTTTGATGCAATGCAGATTTCAATTTCGGTCGCCTCCGGTGCGGTTCCCAAGCGGCAGCTTCTGTAATTAAATTATTTCTGGGCGACGAAAGATGTTCAATTATGTTCATAAGGCATGTGACATCATATAAAATTAATGTGCCAAGGCCTGAATTCGTGGAACTCAACACACATATTTTAAGAAAGAACACTTTGTAATTTCTACTGCATATTTTTATCGACTAGTTCCGTCAACGAGTTGACATCTTCAGGTCATCCTGTGTGCTCTTTCTTTTAAAATGTAACATCAAAAACAACTCACATGGTTCGAAATTTTTTTATTTCTGCTAAGACAGGAAATCATTACCTTAAAAATTGAAGCGGAGACCGAAGCAATGCCGGATTATGTGTTTAGTTTCTCGATTCTCTTTACTCGGTGGCAAACTAGCAAAGCATATTTTAATGAGATTCCTATTATAATTTCCAGTAATACTTGTACAGTACACTTTGATTATTGCCTCTGAAGGTTGGCCTTTTTTGATGCATTTAATGAGAATACACTTTTTTGATGCATTTAATGAGAATACACTTTTTTGATGCATTTAACGAGAATACACTTTTTTGATGTAATGAATTATGCGTCTCTGGGAGAAGGAACTTTCCCTCTATATAAGGCAATGACACCAAAAGTTAAGGTTACGGCCATTACTTCATCATCCCTTTTCTTAACGCTTTCCTCCTGTTTACATTCCAAATGTTGGTACCATCGGGAGACATATTAACCTTATATAAAATATAATTCATTATTAAGGTTTATTTATGGATAAACTGAACGATGACGATGGATGGCTTAGGCGGCATGGCTACCGCCTCGGACGGTTTACGAGCGGAACAGTGAAAAGAGTATTAAAAATGCCTTCCGTTAGTGTTAGAGAAATAGCACATTTCGGTAATAGGGTGCTTTTTTTCTTCCTTTTCCTAAGCTCCTTTTTGAATTATCTAACGTAATTCAAAGTAAATATTTTTGAGTCATCGCATTGTATATCGCCTCAAGAACCAAAATGGCTAGCAATAATAAGTATTCATATATAAGCATTTATAGCCCGCTTATGACTCTAGATTTTTAATAATTTTTATTTATTAAGAAGTATATATGGAATATCTGTAAGCATTTTCGCAGTGTTTTCGCAGTAATATCCAACAAAATGTATTCAGTTCCATTTTTACATACCCGTATTTATCTTTCTACCTGATAATAAATTGCCGAAGACATTTTATGTAGAACTAAATTATCAGTTGCGTAATAATATCTCATTTTAATCTCGGTGCTTCCTCTCTTTCGGAATTATTTCTTTGTAAACACACGCGTAGGAATCAACATCGGGGCGACGGAAATAGTGGAAGCGGAAATTCGGGGACGGAGTATATCATTAAGGATTCTCCCACGTCATGATGCTCGTGATTATAACCTCACGGAGTGACGAATGTGTGTTATTTCCCATCTGGACGGAAACGCCTCCCCGCTTGTCATTTCTTGGCTCGAAATATGTTTTTGATAATGAGAAAAGGAAGCATTTCCTGCTAATTTAGGATTTCTGGGGACTTAATGGGTTCGAGAGCGTGATATTCCGCGAGAGAAATGTCAGAAATTTATGTTTGGCTTGATTTCTTCTTGGTTTCTCTAAAAAGATTTCCGTTAAGGAGGTGAGGATAAAATAGCGTGAAGAAATTTTTTTATATATCTGCCGTTCAGTGTTGATATGATTTTTTAAACTTGTAATCGACGGAAAAAGTGTTAAAACGTTGGACGCAGAAAATCTGATTAGTTGATTGAATTCATTGATTATATGTGCATTGAGTATATGTAAATTGGATCCCTTAGTCAAGTTTATATTTAAAAATTTTCTTTCTCAGTTTGTGATGTAAAAATAATTCTTAATCGTTGTTAAGAGCTTAATTATTTTGAGAAACAAAGAGATCCAGTGCCATTAATCTTCAGGTAGAAAGAAATATTTCTCTTATGTTTTATTATTATCATTATTGGGTAAATCTAAATAGCAACTTGGCCGATGCCGAGTAAACCATTATTTTTGGCAGAGTGACAACTGAACCAGAACCGAAATATTAAAATCCTTGAACGTAAACGAAACCGGAAACAATTAATTTCTTCCGTTCCGATTACCGGTTCGCATTTCTATCAATGGTAGCAGTGATTATATTTAATAAACGTATGTAACAGTTAATGGCAACTTGATGATTTATGTTTAAAATTTAATAATTGAACTAAATATTTTATATAAATAAATTTATTCTAAAATTTAATGGAAAGAAATTATTTACAATGTTTATACTACGTGTACAAGTATAATACAATCCTTGCGCATTGTTATTTTATCGGAATGAAGAAAGCTATTCGAACCGGTTCGACAGTTACTGTCGGAGCAAAACCGAACCTAAATTTGGTGTCTTCATTGAATCGGAACGAAAACCGGATTGAAAATAATTATGCTTAGAATCACTTGTGTACTCCTACCTTGCATTTGATTTAAGGGTGACTTGAAAAATACGGTCTTCTCCCACGCATAAAAGGCCTTTAGAATGGAATTTCATCTTATCTGAAGTTTAGATTTTAACGTTTAATAAAAGAACCGTGAAAGAGATGAATATAGGTTTAATATTTCAGGACAACCATGGAAAATTAACGTAGTGATAATGAAAATCTCGAGTCGCATGGACCCAGGTTAAATGATGGATAACTTGGAGTGTAATCTCATTCGAGTCAAGTTTGATGAAATACTGTCGTTTGCTTTTTCGCAAATAATACTTAGGTTCGAAATATCTCATACGCCCATTTCATTAAATTTTAAATTTGCCATCGACGAACGCATTTGAGTGTCTCTCATTCATTTTTTGCCCCCCAACGACGACAGATAAATACGGGCGAGTTCCTCGGCCCCTTCTCATCAGGTTCCTTTGAAAACCAACGCGGGAGAAAATGTGCGGTCATTTTTACTCTGCGCCCCAAAACTCGTAATTCAGAAAAAAACACGGCCGTTTCTCCGCGTCACGTAAGGTGTAATTTATTTCCTTCCGGACCGTAAAATTTCACGCCTCCCGAGGCGAAAAAGGTCTAGCGGTGATCAGGATTTTTGTAACCGGGAGTTCTACCTGTTTCGCTTACAATATCATCGCCTTTGCTTCTCCTGTTTCCCCGAAATCACCCTGCCTTAGTTCGTTCGAGACGTACCCGACGTCTACCCTGTGTTTCGAGTTTCCGATGGGCAATTTCAACGCTGTGGGATTAATTTGTCATATTCAGATAAATTTGGATAGTTTTGTGGAGAGCTGCTCTCACGATGAAGTTTTGTTTTATTGGTGTGGCAAATATTGATTAAGGTTTTTAAAGTATATATCTAAATAAATTTTGAAAACTAACATTTGTGTACTCACGGATACACGATGTAATCATCTCCTCTTTACTCTTTTTCATTCAATCAGTTTGTTAGTCTCTTCTTAATCTACTGAAATACCTGTTTCAACTATAATATTTGTTATAAAAATGATAAATGAGATTACACGTAGTTTTTGCCGTACTAAAATGGCAGTGTAAAACATTTCAAATATTATATGGAATAGTAAAGTGTGAAAAAAGTTCGCTTATTCTGCCATTTAACTTCGTAAACATTTACTTCTTATACTATGTATAAATATTTGAATTTAAGCTTAGGTTTTTTTCTAGAAGTACTTTCAAGTAGAAGTACTTTTTCTTGTTATGACTGCAGTATGAGCACAAGGTTTTGTTAGTGACGCTTGACTGTGGGAACCTTTATTTGCTCTCTCTCTCTGGATACGTAAGTTTTTATTAAAGGATTTTAATGGGGGATTCATAAACACCATATGAGATTCTCCGACATCCTTTGAGAGAGTGAAATATAACTTAATATCTAAATTAACTGTAGTGAATTGTTTCTTTTACGTTTAACGGACTGGTTTAGGTGAATATATATCAGAAAATTCTTGATAAAAATGATAGGAAACTGAACAAAATCTTTAGCCACGCTATAGGAAATGTAATGCTAAGTGCTTAAGGGAATATCATTCTTATAATTTGTCAAACTTTGTGTTAGTTTCCTTTCAGTGTGTGCTTTATTGGTTTTACTTAACCAAAAGTAATGATTTACGGAAGTGTACCTTCATAACGCGGCATTTTAGATCGCAGATCATCTTTTTTCATCTCTTTTGCGATGTTTTCATTTCAACGTTTTCCCGTTTCCCCTTCATAACCTCCATCATACCTCTCTTTCCCAAGGACGCAGCTTCAAATATGGTACAGGACGCCCACTCCAAGGCCCTGACCGTTGAACTCCCGCTGCGTGCGGGGATCTTTCTCACGGAGTATATATTCCACTCCTTTTTCCCTTTAAAACCTTCAGAGCATGGTCCCCTTCTTAACAATAGTTGGCCTGGTCCAAAAAGGGAGGAATGGGTATAATAGGGTCGGTGTGTGGGTAGTGGGCGGAGTTGGAGGCCAGTCGTGCACCTCCGGTTATCACCCTCTTCCTTATATATACCGAATTCACCTTGGATGCTTCCTTCTATAAGGGTCACTGGGAGATGGGAGAATTCGTGGCCGAAAAGTTCACGACTTCACAGGGTGGAGAAGCCTGTGTGTGAAAGACGTTGGGGAATGTCAAACGTGTCACCCCGCTCAGTGTTCCGGACAAGGGCGTTTTGGATCCCTTTGTTCGAGGGCGTGAAAGGTTTAATGCAGGCACAATAAGCACTTTTCATATCCAGTGCTTCAAATCCTACCCTCGAGGCAAGTCGCGCGCTCCTGCGACGTTTGGGTGCCGCTGAATGGGCAATTGCCGTCAACGTTTGGGTTCTTTGTGGTGTTTTCAGCTGCTGAAGAAGAGGGTTCTGACTCCATAAGGAGATGACATTCGCGCTATTTTATCGCTATACTTGTGGAAAATGAAGGATAAATACGTAAATCCGTTCTTTGTATCCGCTGTAAGTTACCGGTACCTTTTGCAACTACGTGTGTCCGGCATGTTTCTTTGCGAAGCTTTTCAAAATCTGTGTAAACATCAGATTTTCATAAAGCGACGAGAAACGCATGGTTCACATGCTTTGATTCAGTTTGGTGATATGTTTGCCATCATATTTAGGGTTAGATGTAAGAAGAGACTTACTAGTTTCAATCTCGCCCTGAAATAAAGTCGATTTATTATTATTATATACCATGTGAAGAAATCGAATTTAATTTTAGGCAATTATGCGACATAGTTCATGTATCAATAGGTAAAAAACAATCTCTTAAACCGAAAGTAATAGGTTGTTTTTACTTTTCATGCTGTTAGTTTACTTAATGTTTTCATCATATTTTTGTTCCATCCCCCTATTTACATAAGTCTTCTACATTTCGGCATATGCCTTAATATTCCTTATTTAGTGCCATTTCTTTTGTTTCCTGGGAATTTACCCCACCCCTTATGTCATCAAACATCTTTTGTCTCTATCCCACTCCTTGAGATAGTCTAATTTTTAGATGCTTAATTATCCAAAATATATCAATTCTGCACTCTCGAGAATCGATTTAGTTCCAAGAAATTTTGCGAACTTTATTCTCTGTTGTAAATACATGAAACAAATACCATTTTATGTCTTATGTCAAATAAAAGAAGCACCACATTTTGTTATATTTGATTTCCATACATACTTAAACCACTTAACTTAATGAGGGGAAATAACATCATTGGAGAACCTCTGTTTCAGTAACTTTGGTATTATTTTATATGTAAGAAAAATCTCTAGTCTATTGGGTACTTATATTTCCGTTTCTGTATATTTATGTTATATATAACCTAAAAATTGAATTTCTGAATTTCTTAAGTCGTAGGCGTCAATAGAAAAGGAAAAAATAGCGATTCGCTGGAGAAATGGTGGAATGTTCGTTCCCGCCTACAGCTAACTGAAATTCCACAGGTATGTAAATGAATCATTGCTGGAGATAATGACAACAGGAGGTAGGTTTCCGGGTTCTTTTCCGCGTTACCTAAGATATGCGAATAAATTAGCGAGTTCGAGGTCCTAGTATTTTCGCACCTAACGTCAAACATCTTGTGATCTGCGCTGTTTTACACCGTATATGTTTTAATATTGTTTTGTGCTTTAAAGTAAATAGAGGTTTATTTTAGATTGAGAAACGGTTTCTTACCTTTATAATCAGTATCTTTATCGTTCGTTCAGAAGACAGGAGAAAATACGAATATAAGGTAAGGGTTAACTGTATAAATCACAGTGGAGCCGACGATTGAAGCTGATTGTCATTCCCTTGGTCACAGCATGCATTATTCTTCACAATTCCATACCGTTAAGAGAAATCAACTTCAAAGGAGCTGCGACCGTCGCATGCCATCTTCATTCACGGATCGTAGCGACGGTGACTTCCCTCCATGAAAAACTGCCTTTTTAAAAGCTTCATTTTCTTTGCTGCAATTCCCCCTTTTTTATCAATCCCTCGGATGGACTGCGCATATTCCGTGTGATCCCGTTCTTTATTCTCCTTTCCTTTTTTTCTAATCTCCCGGATTGCCCGTTTTCTACTTTCTCCCTGCCCCCAAATCCATCAGTTCGATTGAAGTCGCTCGATGGGAGGACTTCATGCATCCCCGTTACAAAACCCGCGCGCCGGATTATCTTCATTTGTTTCCAGAACGCGCCCACTCGCCCGTTTTTTCGGACTCTCTTAACTTTATATTCCGAGTCGACCTCTGTAACCTTTCTTTTTTGCGATCATCCCGTTTCACGCCGTTCATCGAGAGGCCTGCAAATCGGCCGACACAGGACGTTACCTGTTTGGCCCACATTAAAGAGCTATTCGATGAAAAAAGTGTTTTATTTTTAGGCGGGAAAAAATCTCCCACGGCTAAACAACCAAAGTAGCCATCGCTTTTTTGTCACTCTTTATTTTCTTTGTTCAGCCGTTTCGCTTCGGCGGTTTTCTCGTTTAATTTGCGGAGGCGGATTCTTTACCGGGAATTTCGATGGGAATTGCAATCCTTTCCAACGTCCTATCCCCGTAATTGATAGCTGGGGTAATTGCACCTTGCCGTTTTTCCTTTTGGTCCGATCCGAAAGCACGGTCGGCGCGTTTTACCGTGAGCGATTATGCAAATTGGCTGTGGGATATAACCCGTCACCGGAAGTTATTTCTTTCTCATAACTATCCGTCGCTTTCCGATGGGAAACGCAATCGTCTGGCCCAATGAAAATCTTGGCTCGGAGAACCGTTGGAGGAAGCGATCATAAAGGGATGAAGAAAGCGTCTTTTATGCATCATATTCGCTCGTTTCTTCTTTCGACTCCTAGATTACTCAGACTTTTCTATTAAGTGAATTCAACCTTAAATTTCGTATTTCGAAAAATTGAAAATTTTTTTTGTGATCAGTTTCTTTTCATAAAAGAGAAAACCTATTGTTTTATTAACATTCATAACTAAATAAAGCATACAAAGCTTGATGAAACATATATATCCAAATATGTAATGCATATACATTTATATAATATAGAGACTAATATCAGGGACGTAGACAAGCCATTTGTCCATGAGAGTGGGTTTAGAGCCATGCAGTAAACATTCAGTTGCCTATAATCCAGGGAATCTATGAGGAAAAGGAACACGGCTGTTGTAAGACATCTGAGTCAGATAAAGGCTCCAAATAGCCGTTGTTTGAATGTGGTTTGTCCATGATCACTACTTTGTTTCCTTTGTCTGCTTTGAGATACAGACAATCTTATTTGTTTAATGTCTTGACAGTGTTGTATTCTTTTTTGTTTGGAATTCTTCTGTGTGTGTTTTGTTTTATTTTCTTTTCTTCCTCCCAAAATCTAATGAAAATAGAAACTGTTTTACTTTAACATGTATACCCTGCGAACCTCCAGCGGTATATGTATGGCATAATTGCGGGAGGCCATCCTCTTGCATCCTTTCGTTCAGTGTTGACTCTGTTTTCATGAGGGAGGTGATTTCACCCCCAAAATACCCCCCTGGGCTATGCCTCTAACCAACATACTCCGGTTTTATATGTATTAACATCATCTTCTGGCTGGAATTCAAAGAACGCTCCAACGATTATTGAGCGTAGGAATATTGATTTGTATGTACCGTAAATATTTTAATCTTGCTCTTCATTAAAGTATTAACGTAGGCTTTATCGAAGAACAGAAGTGCCGATCTCTGCGTTTTGGTTTTGATCTTCGGGTGTCTAAGAGAGTTCTCGTACCCATTTAAAGTGGTGTTTGTTTTTTCTCTCGGATTTGTGTAAATTGTGATTGCCTCACTTCCTTGTATCATTGTAGATCTCTTGGTAAAAGGAGAAATTATTAATACTAACTTCCTTGCCTTCAGGTGGTAGGATATTCTGTGAGCCACGCTTCCTTTACGATTAGTCAAAATTTGCAATCAATAATACCTTACAAAATTCATTACCTTACAAAGTTACTTAAATGTGCAAAAATTAGGAGTTTCTGACGTTTGAGATTTGAATTAGTTAGAGTAAATACCACAGAGAAATACTGTAGGGGCCCCGGATAGCCAAGAGGGTAGCGCGTTCGCCTTTGCCGAAAGTGGTCCCGGGTTTGATTCCCGGTAGACACCCTTCATGTGCGAAATGACCTCAGTTGTCAAAGCGCTTTCAAAAATATATTACTAATACTAGAAATACCGTATCGAAAGCTGGGTCTTAGCTAGGATTTGGCTAAAGGATTGGTATAGGGCAATTTACGGAGCACAGATTTACTTCATACCTTAATATAAAGAGATAAAGTAAACCCAGAATTTAATTAAAATAGAAACGGATGATTTTATTAAGCAAATTTTCTTATGACCCTGTGTAACTATATTTATATGTTAATGCTTTAAAAAGGATGTCTTCTTTAGTATTAAGGTAGTAAGTTACTGTAGTTTATGTTAGTCCTGCATAGTCTAATATTTTAGGTGTATTCTCTTCCGGGAATACTTTTTCATACTTTTTCTTGTAACGTCGAAATTTTCTATTTTCATGAGGATTTAAACCCCCCTTGGCCACGTCTTTGGTCGGATGTATTTTTTGTATGCGTTTTTTGCAATAATTATGTTTCGACAATCTCAAAAGAGCTGAAGCACTCTTAAGTAAGCTTTCCATGTAACTGATTTTTCTGTCTCAGCGAACCATAATCTAATCGCTCTAAGTGAATTGAACGATATACGGTAATTGAACTAATGCAGGCAGATTTGAATTTCCTACGGGCATTTTCCCTTAAAGTTTGGACTCCGCTTTTCAAACAAAATGATGCGGACCTCTGCTTTCGATCTTTCAAGCTAGATATTCACGTGAAGACCGATTTAAGTATTCAAAATGTAATACATTTCAGTTTTGTATCCATCCCCACCCTTTATTTACCCTTTTTCCATCAACAACTCGTTTATTTAACTTAATCCCTCGTATAAATTCGTTTTTACGAAGGTCTGGCCATAATTCATTTTTTATGATATTTTCGATGAAAGGAATGATTTGAGATATCTCTCAATCGCGGCTTTTAGAAACTAATTTCAATTTGTGGAAGGAAGGACGGTTCGTTCTCTGGCTTTGATCCAAATAAAACGTCGAAGGATTATGTGAAGGGCTCGAAGAAGATGAAATTGGGTTCATCAATTACAACCAACCCTGATTAACCGCTTTACTACGCAGTTCTAATCCTACCGTTTAATCTCTAAAAATGTCTGCTAGCACAAGGAAAGGGATAAAGATGTTATAGCATGAAATTCGTGTGGCTAGGAATATTCCCAAGGGATAACGGACATGAAAAAAGTCTGACAGGACTGCCATTTCCTACAAAGTCTTCCAAACAGCTAGGATAATAGCTCTGAAGCTAGAGAAGTGGCCCGGAAATCGAAATACCCGGGTTCGATTCCCATTCTTTTTTCATATCCGTTTCTCCTTGGAAATATTCCTCTTAGAATTATGGGTTATGCTTGATACTCTCCCTTTATTGTAGCTCGATAATGTAAATTATAACGTTCCGTTTGTTATAACATGTACGTATTTAGGGTTCATTAGTTTTTAAAAAGAAGCATTAATATACTTTTCCGCTTGTGATTCCTCCACCTTACCGCTGGTGATGGATGAACTTTCCGAAATTTTTTCCGACTAATTTTAGCGCTGCTATTCGTATAAGTAGTCATTTGAAACTCCGAAAGGATTCTCGGCCGTCCATTAATTAAGCACGAGTTAAAAGGGAAAGGAGGGGGATACATTTTCATTTCGACATCTCTCTCCTTTCCAAAACACACTCTCAATTTGTCCCGGCTGCCGCGCCAAAATTTGTGACGCCTGCGACGGATCTAATATCCGCTCTCCGAAATATTTCTGCCAACGCTTGTAACTTCCGGTCGCAGGCTGCATTTCTCGCACAAGGAAGGGATTTAGTGTCGCTGGCTAGCCGAGTACAAGCAAATGGGAGGACCGTCTGGGGAACTCCGCCCGGAATAATGAACAATGGATTTCCATTTTTATCGAAAGCGAAACGGTTGCTAGAACCATTCTGTCTCCATGCGCCGACGGATAATCCTCGACGTCGTCTATCGCTCCTTTGAGCACGTGGAGGCTTACTAAATCATCCCCGCCGGACCACCTGCATCCGATGCATCATCGTGGTTTTCGGACGCATCTGCTTCCCATTCCTCCTCACTGCACCCTTTTCTTCGTCTCTTTCTTCTCTCCTCATCTAATGATGTTCTTTGGTCTTAATATTTCCCTTTTCGATGGTTGCAGCAGTATTTATGACTGCTTTGAGAGTGAAAGGCTACCGTTGCGCTTTGATTTCTGTAGTTTACCAATTGCATCTCGATCATTCCACTCGTGCGTTTCCCATGTTTATTGCGATGCTTCCCCTCGTCACTAGGGTTAATTTATTGCTTTCCTCACCGTGGTACAGGGTATGGCTATTCTCATAGTATATCAGGGCGACCACGATATTTTTGACCACGATTAATGTTTTTGAGTCCGCATAAGTAATATTAATAATTTATAAGTAATATAGCATATATGTCTTATCAGAAATGTGCAAAGCGTTAATCTTAAATATGCTTTATCCTTAATTTTGTTGTAAGATTAACAGAGCTATTATGAGCTTTGACGCAGGTTGCGAAACCCTCAAAGAAATAGGATACAAAATAGAGTGGGGTTGCTTAATGAATTCAGAATATGCCCTTTCCGGGAAGATTCAAGAGATATTATGATTCCTCCATCCAATTCGCCGGTTAGTGTAACATAAGAGACAGACGCGAAGGAAATATTTGAAAAACTCATTGTTTCCATGAACAATCTTCGAAAACTATGAACGCAAGAAATGGCTCAACCAACACAAGAAATGGAAAAGAAGTGAACGAATTAAAAAGTTATAAGTGCTCGAACCCAGATCTTTCACGTACTGAGCATATTGCCAGTTTAATCTCACATAACATTTTCCCTTAGATGCCTAGAAATAAATCGATTTCTAGGCATTTAGATCCGCTGGCAATCAGCCACGAAAGACTAATATTTTTGGAATATAGACGTGGAGTGTTATGGAGTTCATGTCGTGGAACTCCTAAGTAAGCAGTGGAGTGTATATATTTCTAGAATGTGCGAAAGTTTAGTCACTACCTTACTAAATATTGATGGTATTTTTTAACGGATCTTCCTTTAGAACACTTTATTCTTTCCAAAACTATCTTCAAGTTATAGTCTATCTCCGACAGAAGCGTATGGAAATCAGAGTGAGGAAGTTTGAAGGAAATATTTTCTATTAGCAAAGATACTGCTTACATAAATAGCGTTAATTTAATATGCGAGGTAACCGTAAAGGCACTAGTCAGAAAGGACCGCTGCGTTTGAAATTATAATATGGAATTAGAAAGGAAGGCAAAATTTTCAAAATATTTTCTTGTGTTTAAATCCACCTAGGAAAGTCCTAGAAATTTGGCGGAATATTTTAACATCTCTTAATAATCGCACCTATCTACCGTTGGACGACAGGAGTTTCTGACTGAGGTCAAGTTCTGACAAGGTTTCGGTTCTACTTTCCTACAGGACCCCTTGTTATGAAGCCGAGCTTAATTTAGGACCTATGGGGTCCCGGGTTCGAATCCTGCTGAGGGCATGGTTGTTTGTGTTCGTCATGATTAGGTTAATTGTAAGACTGGTCTCATTAGACAAAAAATCGCCTAAATAAAGGCATTATTATTATAAGCTGGCGAACAGTGCGCTTAAGCACCAAGCCACCTCTAACTATGGAAATAAATAGATCAAGTAATGAAAAACTAAACGAAAGAGTAAAACCGAGGTCTTTCTAAAGAATATTTAAAGAATTTTTTAGAAGTTTTATGTAAATAATACCATTAATGGAAGCTATAAAATTAAGGAAACCGTATGTATGACAATCTTTGCCTATTCTCACTTGTACATTATGCGTTTATAGTGTATTTTAACTGGGGCATTATCAGACTGGTACGCAAAATATATGCTAATACAATTGTGCATTGAAATACATTGTACATTAAAAATGGTGGAAACTAAGAAGAGGATCACAGAAGATGAGGGAGAAGAGGTGAATCAAGCAAAATAAATGAGAAAGTAATCGTGAAAAGCGGATTTATGCATGTTGCTTGGTAGCGTGTAATTTTGTGCGATTTTCTTCTATGCAAAGTAATTGGTATTATACTAATTCTTGAGTAATAAACTTTTCATTCTTTGTGTAATATTGAAGGTTTAAAATCTGAAAGAGAAACGGAAGTAAAAATGAGCGACATGACTTTGGCTAGAACTTCTTTCTTCCACTTTCTGGGCAGATGTTGTAAATGTTATAAACACTTAACTACTATACCGAGTCAGTTCTACTCTGTCAAGGGGTTGCTTACAAAGTATCCCATTAACAGTAAAATCTGAAATTACTCGCCGTTTAATTAACGCAAAAATTCATTAAATGGAGACGAAAGATGTCTGTGCGAACAAAATCCACTACTTCGGCCTCGACTTTGTGGTAGCTATTCATAATGAAAGGAATAATACAAAACTCATACTCGTTACCAGAGGACATAAATATGAATGAATGATATCCTGTGGTAACGAGTATAAGTTTTGTTTTATTCTTATCATTATGTCTGTGCGAGTTTTCATAAACTCTATTCACTCGAAACTACGAAATGTTAAATTCTTCGTAACGTCGTTTAAGTTTTTATGAGTAAACGCTGTCCGTCAAGTATGTGTTCTGCCGTAATATTTAACCGTGACCGCCCCCTTGATCATGGCATCCTTACGCGACTGCTCATTCTCACCCCTGCTCCTCTTTAGAGAAAAACACATCCCCTCGCCACTACACGGGAGTGATGGCGTTAATCACCACGACTTCCCTCCCTAAATGCCCATCTTCACTTCCAGCGGATTCCGTCGGGTGGCTGCCAAACGTCATTAGCACGCGTATTCGAGCGTCCTGCGACAGTTTGAAAGAAGCTCTTTACCCCTTTTTCTCTCGAGGGGAGGGCGCGGCTGCATTTTCGGCGGTTTTCGGAAGAGATTTCCAGCTATCGCTCGACCGGAACGGGAGGGTTTCAGCAGAAGCGAGGATATGGGCTGGATCGGTCGGGTGGGGTCTGCAAAGGTTTTGCGGTGCACTCTGTCGGTTAGGCACCGCCGCACGTCCTTTTGACCGTCGATGTGCGTGCGTGATTGCGAGGGTGTGCGTGGACGGGCGCCGTTCATTTTCCTGTCCATTGCGGATTGATGGGTGCGCACGTTACGTGACGGGTGCGGCGAGAGGAGGGTATTGGTCGGATGAAGGAAGGGCTTTCCCTTATTAACGGGCGATTGATTCATGCGGAATAAAGGAGGGATCAGCTCTTGATTACATCCCCACGCATGCGTGGACACTTCTCTTCTCCGTCATTAATGCAAAATGAGGAATTTTACAAGCTAACTCTTTTTTCGCGTAATAAGTGCGCCTGCAATCAGATTCAGAAATTCGTGGTCGCGAATTTCCGAATATTTCCGTTTTTATTCATTCTCTATTTTAGTCTCATATTTCTTGTGTTTCACGAGTACAGAAATATAAAAGAGAAAATGTCAACTCAAAGCATATTTTGTAACGTTCAAATTATGAGCTCTGTTTGGCACGAAACTTTTAATTCCGTATTAGCTAAAGATTGATTGTTAGGTCCGATATTATAATGTGTACTTAAAATGGACAAACTAATGTTCACTTTAGAGCCTTATATCTATGCGCATGATGGATTTACGTTTAGATGAACCAGAATCGTTCTTTTAAATCTAACAAACCATTATGATACAGGGCCTTAAGGTAAACATTAGTTATATACATTTTATCTATCCATTTATTTACCATCTCATCTAATTATTCATGTTCATATTTTTCATCATTCATGGTCAGCCTGTCCACAGTTGTAAATTTATAAATATATAATAATAATATATCGTTTTAAATGTATAAATATACTGCTCTATTTATTCGATTGACTTAAAAAAGTAACATGATAGCATATTCTAAATGACTTAGTTTGTCGTGTATTTCTAACACGACAAATATGCTGCACATAATTTTATTTTAGTGTATCCTGTTTCTACCTCACGATTTCACTTTTACACGTCAAGGCTTTCAAATCATTAACTACATTGAGTACAATTATATAATGGTAATACCTCATTCATTTTCAAAACCTGAAAGTATCTAGTTAGTTGTCAATTGGAAAAGTTCCAATGCAACGCATTTCCACCTCCAACGAGGTGTTTATTTGTTGGAATGAGTAATTGGCTGTAAGTTATTAAATGTGTCTGTAGCAAAGGGAAGTCTTTAATTTTTCAAAATTATCGGATTAATAATTGCTCTCTGAAATTACGGCACTGATATATCCTCTAAATGACGCCTACTTGGTTAACTCTTCAGATTTAGTTGCCATAAAACCCAAATTATACCCTCTATAAGTATACTGACAAGCAAATGTATCGGTTTGTTTTCCTTAGGGATTGATTCATACATGTCTAAGGATAGTTCAGAAATATTGAAACTCCGGTGTTAGATCAAATACTCGTATTTGAATAAAGCAAATAGTTTTTTTCGTTTCGAATATTTTGGTGAAGAAGACGAGGTAGAATTTTCTCTGGAATGCATTTCATTACGTTAAAAGATTAGATGAATAATTTCATTACGTTGGAAGGATATTTTAAAGCTTTTTGTAAGTATTGTCCTTCAATAGTAAAATGTCGCATAAAAATTAATTTAATAAAGTAGTCGAGACATTTCAACGGAGTAAATGATACCGTAAGTCGAAACCCGTGTGGTATCAGATGACTTACTTCATAATTATTCCTATTTTATAGGCATGACATTTCTCTTTGTGGGTAGTTTTAAAATTTTTCTAAATCCCTTTTTCTCGAGCAACTTACTATGAAAGACATTTTTTGTTAGAAATACTTACGCAAAAAGATAACTATTTAGTTTAAGCTAAGTCTCTTTATCATATTCTGTTGTTATTTTACCCTTAAAATTTTTCTCAATCGCTGTGTCTAACAAAATCCGTTCGGAATTCTTTGAGGAAAAAAATATTGTTTTATGTTTTGATTGTAAGCCATTCAAATGCATATATAAAGAAAATTATTATACCACACGTTCGAGTTATTGCTCAAGTCATCTTTGTTTCCTTCCCTTTTCTCGTCTCATCCATGTACTATCAAATTAAACCGCCCTTAGTCCCCTAGAAATAATGGCATTATTATTCCAAAACTTTTCCATTCCGTCCTCTGCCTATGCATGCGCGAGCGAGGTAAAACTCCTCGAGGGCTTGGAATGAATTCAACCGAGCGAGTCCAAAGGCAAGAGGAAGAATGGTTTATGAATAAAGGAATAGGAGTAAGTGGGAGCGAGGGGGGGTTGAGGGATGTCAAGGGAACTAGGTGAGGTGGGTAGTGCCACGAGTGGTAGGGAAGGAAGAAGTGCACCGCCGATCGCATGAATGGAGCGTATATAATCCAAAAGAAAAGTCGTGGGTAGAAAAATAAAGGAAGAGAACGGTAAGAAAAAGAAAAAAATCCGTCGAGGACGAAAGACGGGGATGTCTTTTTCCTTTTCTGTCGTCCGATGTTTTTTTTCCCTCTTTATTTCAGAGATTTGGAGAGCGAAGTTCCATTTAGGAAGTATTCCATTTGCTCGATGGAAATGTATTTAGGATTATATATTTTTCTTTTAATTTGGACGCCTTTCGAAGTGTGTTGGATATATTTTGCAAAAATGAAGGTCGAAGTGTGTTTGCATGGAGGTGTGGTGGGGGATGAGAATAATTCTCTAAGTTAACTTCCCTCCCTCGGAAATTCATGGCATGGTTGTCTTTCTTTTGGTTGAGGCAGAGTGTTGAGGATATCTTTCTTCGAGAGGAAGGGGTGCTTGCCAAGGACAGTGGAAAAAACTATCTAACTATAAACTAACTATATTTCCTTACCCATTGTGCGTTTCTGGTGCATACTCAAATGTCCTCGTTTACTTGATCTTGCACGGCGATATCTCAACGTCCTGCAATCGTATCTATTATTAATTCTTGGTCGTCCCACAGGGTATCCTATTTGGTTCTTTCTCCATTCCTAGCATTCACTGACGACCGTAGGAGTGAGATTGACAGTTAAGCTACGTTTTTTTCGGACGACGCGATAATTTACGGGAAATAGTTCAAAGGAAGGAGGGTAAATCATTCTTGTCCAAGAAATCAGACAAAATTATGAAATGTTGTGAGTTTTTTGAATAATTACTACCGAAAATCTACAACTGTTACTAATGTGGTCGTTGACATAGGATGGGTGTCGTAAGAAGAAGGGAATTGAACTTTTTTATTATTAATATGCCCTCGGAAGACTTATTAGGTAATGTGCTTCCTTTTTGTTGCGTAGGAAGTTCAGATTCTGCCAGGAAATATAGAGAAATTGATGCTAGGACTAGCAGTTTCAAAAATATATCTTTTCCCTGACGATTCGCAAAAATAACAGGTCGCAAACATCAGTGAAATTATGTATAAAATAAATTTTGTTTCGGAAAACTCTATTTAACAAGGTGGTGCGCGAATTTCATCGAACCCCCGAATTCAGCAATCCACTTATCTCACAAATGACATTTTTCTTAGCATGTTGTGTTAAATAAAGATATGTTATTTGTAAGTGACCGTATAATGATTTATTTTTATTGCACTTTGATATAGGTTTAGATCTTTATTCGGATAACTTCGAATCCTTTGTTACTTCTAAAAAGGGCACCCACATAGATAGGAAAGTTGTTTTCTTATTTCCCTTACCAAATTTTCTTCCTATCAAGGCTTTTGTTCATATATCATCCTGATCAACGGTTGAGGAAAGTATGATGATGAATTTTATATTGAATATTGATTTTCTAGCGCTTGGAGTGTATATAATCGATAAATCTATCTCTACATCTCACATAGGATATTGTAAAAGTTTAACTCATTATTTCTGTTCAAGAAGGGTCTTACTTTACACAAAGTCAACCTCATCAGCTTTATCAAAATTATTTTATTTCGGAATTTAAAATTAACGGTAGCGTCAATAGTGGCTAATAAGGAACAGTACTTCATTTTTAAACTTGAAACATAATTTGGATATTTGAGCTATAGTATAGGTTACGCTTCAGCTCGAGAAGAGGTTAATTTAAGTGGTCTCAATGATAATTTCTTTTCTCAATGCTTTTTTTCCAATAAATATTAAATGAATAGCCTTGCTGAGATTGTTTCCTAAGGTATGTATCCTCTTAATCATGACCATTAAGCCTTTTTGGATAGATTTTGTAGTATGTGTCCATGAAGTCACTGCGGTCATAATCTCTTGTTCAGCTCTCAACCGTTGCAAGTTTCGGTTCAAATCCAGGCCTTTTGAGTTGGAGGAACTTGTAGCAGATTCAAAACAATGGCGACGAAAATTCCGTATGAGTGCAGTAGTTTTCTAACAGTCGTTTTTATCCAGCTGAATTACGCCATTAAAGACCATTTGTCTCGTTTCTTTTTTTCAGCACTTCTCCTAAGAGGTTCTTTTTACTTTTACGAAGACAATGCTTCTTCGAAGAATGGTTCGGAAACTTCCCTATTTTCCCAGAGTTTCGCCGTGGGCGTTCTCGAGCATTCCCTCAATCTACAAATCGTTGCGCTCCACACATTACGTTGAATTCTCATCTGTTTTATTAGTGGTGCTGTTTCGTGCATACTTGGCTTGTTTTAGTCATCGATCTCCGGAATCGCTTGCCGTTTAAATTCCCCTAAACCACCTCTTAGTCACCGTGCGCAACATTTAATCTTCACCGCAAACTGTTTCGGTGGGTTCGGATGGTTGTACTGCTATGCCTCGCAAGCAATCACCTGCAGAAAGCTCGCTGGGGCGGTCAATTATTTGGATGCGAGCGTAGCTCATACCTCTATCTGGGAACATGATCGGTAAGGTACATTCACGCAATGAGAGGGAATTCGGGTCATCATATTTGATACCAAAGGGAATACTATTACGCGAGGAAGCGAATTGTTTTTGTGACAACGAACAGCTGTGTACGTGTTACAAAGATACCTGTTCGGATCTTCCTCCAGAAATTGTTTTAATCTTTCCATCACCATAAACTGATTCTCTTGCCATTGGACCGTGGTAGAATTTCCACATTTTACATAATAGAATTTCCGTATTTTACGTAACACTTGTACTTTTAATACATATATCTATACTATAAAACTTATACCTACGTATGCTTTTCAAATTTTCTTTATTGTTGTCTTAAAAGTGTTTTTTCGGTGTTGCTCGAATTGCTACCGGTATATCTTTGGTTACCCGAGAAATGTATTGATTTCATCTTCGTTAGTTGCTCGCAATTTAATGAACTATTCATGATTCATTACTGCTTGTGAAATTTAATGCATAGTTCGCTGAAAATTCAAATTACAGAATATAATGCTAGTGAACCTGGCTATTACTCATGAAATGAGTAATAGCCAGGTGATATAATTTAAAACTCGTTTATTTATTAAATTTCTTATTTTTAAGTGCTTAATTATCGAAGAATATTCTTGAAACTTCTTTTTTTCCTCTACGCGAGGAGAGGGCTTTGGGAATTTCATGAATCCTCTTCGAGGAAACTGCGCTGAGAGTAATCCATACTTTGGAGATCGGATTGCATGTTACTCTTCCAGAAATAGAATTTCCACTTAGCATATCATAGACATCGTGGAAGTTTGCATTAATCCGTGTAAACCACTTGTATAAATGGAATATGTTCATAAAGTTCTTGAGTTTAATCATTTAAGAACTTGTCAGCTAAATCACTCATTTCTTAGCGGCTTATGTATATCACAACCATGGAAAAGATCGATGAATTCTCACGAAAAGATGAAAATATAAAGCTCAAATTCGTATATGTAATTTCAAATCGATTACTCACTGCAGATTAGTTGATTTTATATTTAATTATAAATTTTGTTTTTCTTGCCTTTCAGTGTGGATTTTTAGTGGCAGTAATGAGTAATTAATAACAAAACGAGTGTATTTCAATCGTTTACGGTGATAATTTCAAATTGAAGCCTCGCTTTGATCTTTGTGCCTCGGATCTATGATGATCCAAATCCGCTCCTGCTTGCTCAGTGAGAACCGCTAAAGTTATTTCGAGGTTGTATCGAACTGTTATATTATTTAGACTTGTTAACTATTTAGCATCCGTGAATGTGAGCTATATCTAATTATACATGGAATTGAGAGATTACCACTCGTAATGCACAGCTCTCTTCGGAAACGCAAGCGTGACATCGGGTCATTCACGGACGTTGGCCGCCCGCTGTAAAATTGAAACGATATCGATTGCCTACCTACACTGTATTTAAAGGCTAGAGCTACGTTTCAAAAATCACTTTAGCCTCGTAGTGACTATCCCCCATGTTTCGTTAAAAAGGAGTCTCTTTGGATAGGGCACATGAAATTAAAATTGGTCGTATCGGTTTCGAAAATTTTTGTTATTCGCTGTTACCAATGGAAGCTAACATTGGTCGGTAGGAGTTGTAGATAATGCATGATATTGCGGGATGGCGTGCAGTGGTACATTTGAAATGTAACGAAGGCACGCCTTTATAATTTATGGCACCTTTTGTTAGACTATTAGCTCAATTCGGCACTTCTTTATCTGCCTCCATAGCGTGACCATCTAATTCAGAGGTCCCTTGATCGAGCGTTGAGGGAAATGAATCGGGTGTTTTGAAGAAAGGTAATCCCCCAGTGTAATCTCTAGCGGTAATTTTGTCTTACATAAGTTTTGTAGAATCGATAATGTTAGCGTATTTGATTATTCTGAATTCCCGACGATATAATTTAGAAGCTTACAAAATAATTATGGTGGTATAAATGGTGTAGTGTCTCGGCTGAAAAGTGACTCTGATAATGAATTTTTCAGCTAGCGGAGATTTTTTTGTTAATTTCGGTCAATGACAACTGAATGTTTCTTTGGGTATTTCTAGCTCTTATAATATGTGGAAATCATTGAGTAGCTGTATATTGAGTTCTGTACCATTATTATTGATGAAATTGGTTACTTGATAAATAGTGATGTCTCCAGACCCGATAAATTAACTTTAATTTTGCAATTATATATAGAGGTATATATAGTAGCATATAAATGTAGTTGTGTTCTGTGTGGTGTTCTGCCTAATGACAGGTCTCTAGTGTTGCTAGTTTATGAAAAGATCTTCTTTCCAGTGCGTAATTATCTAATACTAATTAGCTTCTTCCTTTTAACTAATGCAGAAGCTTTCTTCCTTTTCTTCATATAACGTATAAAGAGGTGGTTAATGGGTGGGACATCTAATAAAGTATTATAATAAGATGTAATGTTTAGTATACTCTTACAATTGTGTATGGTATGAATATGTTGGTTTGAATATAATGTGAAATCGTTGTCACGTTGCCTATTGCACCTTGTATATAATAAAAACTTTAAAGTTGGATTTAGATAACGAAGTTGTTTGAGGATGCTCGCGGTTTAAGCACGTGAAATTCAGAAAGAACCCAACAAATAACCAATCAGAAATTCAGAAATAACCCACAAAATAAAAGTGTATGCTCGCATTTTAGGACTAGGTAAACTTCGGGATTAAGCACTCCGCTGTAGTTTCCTTTTTGGGGAAAATTAATTATTTTTTCAACTTACTCTGCTAAAAGACATGCAGAACATTCTTTCGCGTTGTTTTTATTCCTCCGTCCAGTTTTCACGGCATGTGTCTCATATTTCTCACAATAACACACATACCTAAAGATAACGTTACAGAAGGAACTCAAAACATTTTCATTGGAATAGGTAGCGTTGTATCCTATTCTTTAGAAATGTCAGCTGTCTGAGTTATCGCCGGGCTAAAAACCTTTTTGTTGAAAGTGTCAACATTATTTTAGCTACGGGACGTGTAAATTATCATGAAACCCTCTGTGAAAATTTCCTCTGTATGCACTTCCAATCCAGCTGACGTACTAAGGATAGAGAATATACTGTTTCCCATTCGAATTACTCAGACCTAGAGGAGATGGAATAAATATCGCAAGGTCGTGTGATATCTGTTTTTATCAAAGTAGTTTTAACCGTTGCATTCAGTTCCACCGTGTTTCCTCCTGTTCCTTTCATTTTGGCGTTTTTTGACATGGGTTGTGCGTCAGCCTGTGCATTTCGTATCACTCCATATCCATCAGCAGCAAAGTGATTAGTTCTTATGCTTCCTTTGTACTTTGTACTGTTTGAAATGTTCTACTTTCAAATAAACAAGCAAAAATCAGCAGTGTTTGAAATTGATATTGTGTTTCTGTGGCTTTTTTTATGAATTTGACGGCTCACTCTTTATTTTTACATTGCGTGGCGGTTGAAGGCAATTCTCAGACAAGTTTTTTCCTTATTTATAACATTTAAATTATATCTGTAAATATGTTTCGAAAAGGCTGTTTCGTTTGAAGAAAAGGTATTCACTTTTTGTCGCTGTGTTTCGTCTTTGGTTTACCATTTTGAATGCGTGATTATAATTTTAGATTATAAGATAACATTTGAGTAGTCATACGTAATTAGCGACTTCATTAGTTCTTTACTATGTTAATCTTTAAGTTGAAATATAGTTTATGCTATTCAGTTTAAACGTAAAATACGAATAAATATATATCCTATGTCATTTACTAGTAGAGTTAAATTTTCGGATGCCTTGTCTTCTATCACGTATGGATACTTAAAATCGTAATTTCTTTCTTCACAGTCATAACTGGCATACTATATTTCCGTGTTTTCTTATGAGTTTATATGTAAAACAAACCAATCAACTCTTCATTGTGGTTATTCAACGCTAGAGATGTCATTCTATGTTATATATCTTTTTATACCATCCATATTTATCATTATATAATCACCTTGCGTCTTTGAAATCAATTAACTTCACATCTGTCCACAGGAAAATTACATAACTCCTCTATCATCAGTTTCATTTACGGTTGAAAATTAATTAATGAACGCTTCTTCCAAAAATCAATTCTTTAACACATGGATAAATTCCTACAAATGTTTTATTTTATTAATACATTAATTTTATATTGAAAAGCGCTACCTTAAATTAGTGTATATACTGTTAATGACTCATTCATGAGATTCATCATATTTTTGGAATTTGAAAATCCTACGAGTAAGCGTTCGCGATATTAATCTTGCCAAATTGATAAATGATGAACAAATCGATTCCTCATAAACATCTGCATTTTTTTATTGTCTACGCACTTATTCTACATAGTGTGAATGAAGGAGACCAGGAGTTGGAGGCACGTGTGTGCGAAGACCTTTTCTCCGGATGCCCATTATTTTGTCATCGCCCCCCACGAAGATGTATATAATAAAGCTTTTAATTAATTACCAGGGAGGGCCCGAAAGTTTGGACTACTCGTTCGCTTTATGCGTCGCGAATAAACGGCCGAGAAAGACAGATAGCCGGTGGATGATACCCTCGAGAGATGTCTCGAAATAGAACGAGGGTGTGGAAAAGGCGGGGAATAGATTAAGGGGGTGGATAGTTGCATGGGGACAGAAGCGGTGAAGGTCCGCGGTGGTATATAGGGACTCGGGCCCTCTGGAATGAGGGAGACGTAATGGTCTGCAGGAATCGCTGATGGCGCGGAGAAAGTGGCCGTAGGAGGAGGTCGGACCGCAGCCCTTAGGATGGAAACTCGAAATTATGATGGCAATAAAGGCTTGTGTGCGGAGGGCGGAGCTTAGGGAGCGCGGTGATGGATGGTGCAAAGGGAGGTCACCGAGGAGGGTGGTGGCCGTTTAAAATGGTGTGGGAAGTGGGTTAGGGGCACGTCGGGAAGTGTCCGTAGAATGAATATCCCTTTGCCCCTTCACCTCTTCACCAAGCATACTTTTCCCTTTAACTAACCTCATGCTTTAACTAACCACCTCGCTTTCTACTTCCCTGTTTTTACCCCTCTAAACAACACTTTTCAAACAAAATACATTTTAATCTCGAAAAAAGTAGGACATCTCTCGTACTCTCCGGACATTAAAATAATGCGGTGGCGTGAACACTCGCCGTAACGCCCGTACGGTTGAAGGAAATAAACGGAAGTGTGGACGCGAAGTCGTTTCTCGTGGTGTTACGCGCTTCATTTTTGGTCCTTCTTCGGTTTTTACGCCTGCATTTCCAGGGAAGAAGGGTCGAGCCAGCGATGAACCAGCAATAATGCAAACGCGTCCTCACCGTCATCGCCAGCTGCGCGACTAAATATAGAGTCGAGTGTTGTTGAGATATTTATATTTTTGCTTTTGAATTACCATACTTCGATCGTAATTTTGCCGGTCAGGTCGCCGGCATTCATTTACAGATCTTTTCGCGCGATTTGATTCTTGCTGACCTAGCTGGAACAAGATGGAGATTTCCAATCGTGTTTTTCTCCTTTTTCAAGGGTGCAGTAATTCAGATATCTCGCTAGGTCTGTTAATATCCCTGCAAATTTTTCTGTGATATTTCAAGAGTGAGTTAATTGAGGTCGATGGGGGTCTTTATTGATCTTTCAGGTGTTTATCGCAGCGTTTCATCGTATGAAGCTATTGCGGAACAGGAATTACAGAAACCCTGATATTCTCTGATGTAGTCTTGATTTTTATGTGTCTAGTGGTTGTTGGTGTTTGTGTATTCCCGATTAATTTTTGTTAGTTATAGCCATCTTTTCTGAATTCTTCATCCCTAAGGATAAACGGACTTGAATTAAGTCGCAAGACCGAACACGAACCTAGATCTTCCTAAGGCCAGGTCGATCCTCTAATCATCGAGATATGTCATAGTCACACGCTGTTTTTAATGTGGAATTTATCTGTTCAGCGAAATATCCATACGGATAAAGCAACCACCGTGCAAGTAGCACGCCCCGGGTTAAGTTAAGGAGGTCAAGTCCAGATCTCTATCAACTTTTTCACTTCCATTTATCCGTTACGTTTTATCCTAGAAGAACATTTTATTTTGTTTGGATTCTCTAAATCCTTTCCTTTAGTTCTTTACGATTTAGAGCTAATTTTATTCGCTAAATTCACTTCTTTACTCATGTCCATGGCGTTTTATACTTCCTGCTTGATTTGCACTGTCATATATGACATAATTATCTTATTTTAGCTCAATATAGAGTAACCTTGTAGCAAGTTCCGTAAATTTTAACAGCGGACTCATGGTGAAATTAATCGCAATCCAAAACACCGGTGTTGGAATGTGCGTGAGAAGAGGACGCTACGTTCGGAATCAAACGCTTTTTCCTTCCATTGTTCCCATCCCCCTACCATTTCGATCCTCTTTCTTTTTTAGTTCCATAATTTTTCGCCGTCTTTCACCACTACTCTCCTCTGTTTCGCATCAGTCCTCCCAGGTCGTTCGCTCTTTCGCCTTTTTTCCATTTTCATTAAGGATAAGAGAGACTTTTTATCGAGATCAAAACTCGTTCTCGTCATTATCCCTGCAGAGGGAAGAGCGTCTCCGAATTCGGAGGATCTTCCCTCTTTCTTTCACTTCCGCCGCTTTTACTGTTCCGAAGAATTTTTCGCACTCTCGCAGAGCACCATCGACGTAATGGCGAGCTAACGAACTATTTCTCCTTTCTCATTTTGCAGGTAAGGAGGAGGTGGTAATTGGATGGAGATTCTCGTCTTCTTTTCCGTCTCCGTGGTGACCCAAGTGAGAACTTCATTTCGTTCTGTATAAGGAGACGATAGCAGGAAGCTCGAATGTAAGTTGCGAGCCCCAGAAGTTGGTTTTATTTCAGGATTCCCTAATCCCGAGTTAACTTAGATCCCGCAGTTAAACAAACGAGCGTCTTTGTTTGAGAGTCAATAGAATTTCTGTTACCAGGACAACGAAAAAAATCCATCGCTATTATCGTTAAATACATGAAGACCGAATATATTTTGGGTAGCACGGTTCTTGCTAGTTTGATATTCGGTGTTTGAAGCTGGTGGAAATAAGTTTATCGATTATGGAATTCATAAATTCTTTTTCTTTGGAAGTAGAGCTTGTAATTTGAAACATTCGGTAGGAATGGTATTAGTACACAGCCATCGGATACCATTAGAAGAGACAGAAATACTTGCAAGCATCTAACATCTTCATGACTTTTTTATGATTATTATAAAGGTGTTTGTTATTCGCCAGAATGTAGGGGAATTTGGTAGTTATTTTTGCCAAAATCGATCATTTGATAAGGATTTTCTACTTTAAAAGAGTCAGCATTGATGAAAAAGCTTTTCGTGTTAATTAATAAAAAAAATATTATAAGTATTATTATCTTCTTTGTTTTGTCTTTTATTCCTTTTATATCTTTTTTTATCGAAAATTCGCAGCTTGAGTAGAATAACTTTACAAGTATCATCCAAATTTTAAATTATGACTCCCTACTATCTTTTCGTTCTACACTTCTTTGAATCAATCTTCCACAGCATTAGAAAATATTTTACATGAAATAGAGGAAAATCTAGGATCTATAACAGCAGTAAAAGCCTTAATAATAACGCTGAAATATTGATGAGAACTCCTTCTTCCACAAAATCTTCTTTGGCTCTCCATTTCCGTGTTTGTCATTTCAGTTTAAAGTCGAATTCGCATCCCAGCTCAAGGTAACGCAGATCGATTCTTTTACAAAGACATGGCTCGTCTCTTGGTAGGATTCTCACAGATCCTTGCATAATAGCAAGGGCAGATAATCGTACTTCTTTTCTACATCCGACAACATTTCCCGGTTGCCAACATCTCATACCTCAGCTTTTCGCATTACACGGCGGAAAAATCACGGATTCATCCTCTCATCCCATGGGCTTCCTATAATGGCAGAATCCCCCTAACTCTCGCCTCAGTTGACCTACCTCATCATCATCCTTCCCTCTTCAATTCCGTCCCTTTCCCTCCGTTTAACCTCCCTCCTTCAATTATTCCGAGAAATTGCGCGCGGGGCACTGCGGAGGATTCTCCGCGCGAAAACGCTTTTAACAACACCGGCTTTTCCTTCAATTGCGGCCAAAGAGCAACGCTGCGCTCTCATTTCGACTCCAGTCGTTCTCTGCCCTCTTCTCGTTACCCTTCCTCCTTTCGTTTTAATAGCGCCATCTAACTTCCTCTCTCTTGCGATCTTGTAAGAAGCTGATGAGATAACTTCTCCTTCTTCCTCGCTTCCCTATTCGCGTCGTTGCCGACGCTGCGGATTCTGTGTTGCGGGAAAAACAGGCGAGCATTCGTGTCATAGGTGAACGAGGAAGAGGCCAACGTCACGAAATTGTTCGCTGATAAATGCTGAGCTGTTACGAAATTCCCTTCCTCTCACGGCCCCTCAATTCTTTGGACCGATCAATTTTGGGCGAAAAAAACTTTCGTTTTGCATCATAACCGTTCTCTTCGGAGGATTGTTCTGGTGATGAGGTTATTTTCTCCAAGGTTTGCGACAGCTTTCGTGTCCATTTGCGATTCTCATCGCGCGGCGTGACTTTTCCTTCGATTTCCCTCGTGATTTCGGACCTTATTAGGTCCGGCGATTCTCATATCTCCGCGTTTTATTCCGGGACCTTCGGCCGCGGTCATTTTTTATCCCCGAAGGTTTTTTACATCTCTTCCATTCCCCGGTCTTTTCGATGTTTGCCATTTTCTTCTCTTCCTTCGAACTGTTTTCCGGTGTTTGTTTACGTTTAGTTGTTTTCTGGTTTGGTTTAGAGAATAGTTTGAAATATTCGCCAGGATATTTACTTCTCCTATGTATATGTTTGTGTTTCAAATTGTTTATGGATTGCCGTTCCGCCTCCTGACAGTTTTCGCTTCCAGTAAATTCTCCTGGGAAAAGTAGAGTTTTCATCCTTCGTGTTAGACTAATATAGCTATAATTATTAATCCAGTAAGGTAAAATGTTTTAATCGGTGTGCTATTGGTTATTTGCAGACAAGTTATTTGCTGAAAACAATCCAGGTTCAAAGGATGCTTATTATTTCCTTTATTAACAAGGGAAAGGATAAGGTATTTAACTTTGCACAATTAAGTGTGGGGCTATGGTAGTAAGTTTTGAGTACCTGCCCGGAATGTCAGTCATATCGCTATTTTTCACACACGTTTATCCTTGGGTTACTTTATTGCATTTTAATCGGTTGATATAATTAGACCAGTATTGAAATCGGATGTAAATGTAATAATGATACATGTACGTAAAGAATTCTAAAATTAAAAAAATAAAAAAGTATTGAAACACAGTTTATTTATATATACTGAACCACGAACAAATAACAGCGTAAGCGACCTAGTTTTCGGAGCGTCGCTCCATCATTAGGCAGGTGAAACACAGAATAGCAGCATTATATAGTCAAAAACAAAGGAGTAATAGTAAACACCAAAGGAGGTGGAGGAGGGGAGGAAATGAAAGGCAGAAGGAACAGGCAGTCTAGGATTTGAAGAGGTGAAACAGTTTAGCGGTTGGGGGGGACGCGGTGATTGGAGTTTGGCGAGGTAGGGGAGGTTAAGGGTTACGAAGGGAGGGAGTGGGAAGGAGAGGCAGGGGGAGGTATGACGCTTTGGAGAATAGGAGAAGGGAAGTTATTCAGCTATTCATTTACGAGATTGAAATTTGGTTTATTAGAATGTTTAACAATTTCTAATCGTTCGTGAGCGTCTAAACGTTGGCCTTCAGAGGCGACATGGCAAATTTTTAATTCAAAGTCACTCGAATGTCCACAATTAATTAAATGTTTTGAGAAATGAAAATTTTCAAAAATTTTTAAGAACATAGGCCTTGATGTGTTCCTTTCTTCTTTCAGCAAATTTTCTACCGGTTTGACCTATGTATACTCTATTGCACTAGTTACACTGTAAGCAATAAACACCACTCAGGTCTAAACTATTTATTCCTTTGGTGTTTACTATTACTCCTTTGTTTTTGACTATATAATGCTGCTATTCTGTGTTTCACCTGCCTGATGATGGAGCGACGCTCGGAAACCTAGGTCGCTTACGCTGTTGTTTGTTTGTGGTTCATTATATATAAATAAATTGTGTTTCAATACTTTTTTATTTTTTGAATATGGAACACCACTATATTAAGGCCTCTACCATCCGACGTAGTTCTAAAATTAGTTTGAACTTGAGAATATCCGCACGAACTCAATAATTTTAATCCACTTTTTTTAGGATATTCATGTTGGTTATCAATCTTGCTAATTATAACATCCAGTGTTCCTCCTTTTTGCCGAAATTAGGAAAAGAGATACTTATTATAAATAATAGCAAATCATGGCCATTAAATCAGTAAAAAGCAAAGACGGATCTAATCGTAATTGCAACATTTTCGGCTCTTGTTTATCCTCGAAAAACTTATCTCCCGTTGCAATACATGTAAATGCTGTTTTTACTGTACTTCCGCTAATTATTTCCAGTTAAAGGCAACTCTGGTTTTTCTCAATTCTCATGTTCCTTTAGGCTTACAGGCTTTCCGTGAACCATCTCGGCTAAATTGCCATCTTTCCTTTAAAATATTCGAGCTCCAGTTACGGTGTCCGTGATTCCCACCGCCTCATCGCCATGGAGCGCAGTGTAATAAATGGCTTCTCCTGAGAGGGAAAGTCTTTTTATATCTCACTTTGCTCCTGAGTAAGTTTAATTAAATATTCATTCGCCACACAGAGAAATATCTTTAAATATAAAGGAGCAGCTCCCTCGGTCGAGTCGCCGAAATTCTCTCTTTCTCCACCTCTTCAACTCCGTTTCTGTCTCAGCTCGACCCTCCAAATCTTTAATCTGAATACTTTATGCGGGGATCTTTTATTTACGAACTTACTCACTTTCTCCTTTTATCACAGACACCGAGCCGATTCTGCTTCTTATCCAAATCTTTCTTCCTTATCTCGTCCGCTTTCGCCTCCTAGTCCGAATCTAATAAAAGAGGTGCCCCCTTATTACCCTCCGAGAAAAAGACGACTTATCATCTAAGGATATCCGCATAAGGAAAAGGTTTTAGAGCAGGGAAGGTAAATCGTCTTTCCATAGCTCCATTTAGACGCTCGCTAAGACCCCATCCCGTTTCTCCTTCCCGCAATCTCTACCGCCTCTCTCTTTCATATACTCTTCCTGCTCCTCTATAAAAGTCTCGTCAATTCTCAACCTTTAGCCTGTCTTGCCACTCTCGCCGACTCCACTCCTTCCCGCACCATCGAGACTCTTCCTCACCCAGTGTATACCCTCATTTTCTCCAGCTTCCCCTCATGCTTTCTCTGAACCCTGTCTCTCTTCCGCTTTCTCCTTCATTCTCGTATAGGAACCCTTCCATCCCAGCAGGGCCTTTACTTTCCCTTTCCCCCACCCTTCCGGTTCCGTACCTTTTCGTCCCATACCCCTTGAAATCCTTTCCCCTCTCCTGCAATTCCAAAATCGTCCCGAGATTGCAGTCCGTGATCGCGCTATAAAGATCCCCCTGCGCTCTCCTATTTCTCGTCATCCTTTTATTTTCGCCCAAGTTTAGCACCTTTCGCTTTTCTCCCCCATTTACTAGGTACTTCTTTTAACGTGCTCTTTTCGTTTCTTAATATAAAAGTTTCTTGTATTCTCAGACCGTGATATGGATGTAATTTTTACAGTATTTTCGCAGTGAATTAGGCGAATTGAAAGCTAGACGACAGACAGATTGGCGACGGTCGAGTGGGCGACATCTTTGACCCCCATAATTTTCCGTTGCAAATGTGGTTATCCTGTCATGTTTGACTCAGTAGAGGACGATTCAAACGGAAAATGGTTTAACATTTCTAAATTATTTTTTATTCATTCATTTCGCTTGGAATCAAAGCAGTTCGGTCACTATTATCACCGCTTCACGTGGATGATTTCCTGCAGGGTTTTAATTTTTTCCAAAGAGCAAACTTAGGTTTCTTAAAAACCCTCATAATAGTTCCTTCTTTTATTGCTTTTCTTTAGTTCAACTCCCAATCTTCTTTTATTATATCTGTAATGACTAAGGGTTGGATTTAAGAAGAGACTAATTATTCTCAATCTCGCCCGTGAATAAAGACGTGTCATTATTTGTATTACTTTGCACGTATAGATCTTTTGGTTTATAGCTTCATTTTTTAAGCCATTAAAACGAAAATTATATTATTAAAAATTTATCTCTGTGGATCGCGAGCCTCCTGTCGATGGTGTGCCGTTTACATATTATGGTTTCCATGTCTATCATGGTGTGGTATTCAGACATTGCTTGACTACTGCTATTACTCGATTGGTGGGTTTGTTGTTTTATTATTGACGTGAAATTAATGATAATCAGGGTTTTTGTATATATTTTGCTCTGGTTTTACTGTATTTTATTGTAAAAGTATAATAAAGATTTAGCTCTCGCAGATTCACCTGGTAAAAGTCTCGCTAGCCAATTCATGCTAGCCAAAATTAGCTTACATAACCTATCTCAAATATAATATAATTGAAAAGATGATTCAGTACGCTCCCACGAAGTAACATCTTCTATACTCTTCCATTCACATTAATGTATATCGTGGAATAAATAGGGGCCGTGAATGCCGTGGGTGGACCGTTAGCAAATTGAATTTTCGTTGACTAGACAGATATCGAGTAGTGCACCGCTCAGTATCTCTGACTGAATACAAGCGATGAACTCAGTAAATAATCCTGCCTTTTTATCCTTACACTCTTTTAGTTTTCATCTTTTTATCGACTCTGCCGTGTTTTACGCCTTTTTTCTTCCGGTTTGTGAATTTTCATTCGCGCCCGAATGCGTATTTCAAACGAGGGATTGACCGTTTTTTCCTCCAATCACGCGGTATCACTTTTTCATTTTTTCGTCCAATTCATTTACCGGTCGCTGGAGATGAGGTAGGCGTTGCAGAGGGAGATAAAATTTATTAAAATTATTTTAATTACTTTCAGTCGTTACCGAGGTTATCGCGCTGATCACGCATTGGTGTTTTGTCAGAAATGTAATAGCGCACGATAGTATTTTTTGCTCGAAACACGGAATTTTGAAGCGTAATTCGACAATTTATGCGATTTTTCGATTAAATCAGGCGTATATTTGAATGTAAGCGGCATAGAAGTCGAAACAACGGAATTTTCGTAATTTTTGAGGATTTTGTAAACTCTATCGCCCGTTCCGTCGTTATTTGAGAGCTTTTTCATTATCTTCCACCGCTGGCTTCATTAGCTTACTGCGCAATTCTAAATGATATCATTTTATTCGTATTTCGGTGGCTGAACTGTAGTATTAGTGAATACTTTTCGTTTGTTCTTTTGTTTGTTTTTTGTGCTCCGTTGCCCTTTTCTATCGCCATTAGCGAACTTCAGCTTTTGGGAACATTATAACTGAGCACGAAATTATAAACTAGGAATACTTAGTTTACCTTGAGTAAGCAATGGAATTTTCAATTATTTATAGACAAACTGAGAATCAGTTGTGTGTCTGCTATGAGTGATTAATCTTACCTGTTTCAGATGTTGATTCATTTTCATTATTGATAGTGGGTTTTATAATTAGACGATTATGTAATTAATTCATATCTGAAAATCTATCTGTACATTCCAAAGGTTGGTTGGATCCTCAAACCGTCCCTTTTTTATTGCGAAAAGGCTCCAAAGATGCAATGAAGTTAACTATGGTCTATTAAAATTATATTCACGGCTGAGTAGGAGCAAGAAAAATGGCGTCTCAACTCTCTGTTGCCACTTCTAACATTTTGCCTTTATTATATCTACGAGTATAAGAACTATAGTAGTAAATATCAATTTAGTTCTTTATCAAACTCAAATTGACCTTCAAGCTTGAATCAACCCTTAGCAAATTACTTGGACACCCGAAAGTCAGTATTGATATTGTGAGAAAAGCAGTATGTCAAACGTGGCAACGCAGAGTCGAAAGAGACTGAATTCTCACGGAACTCTACGGAGACAATGAGCGTCTCTGAGTGCTGATAAGTCCAATAAGACTATTTCCGATAAAAATTGAGTAGCTTTAATCTACTTGAATCCACTTAAAGCCCTAAAATACGTCTTTTTTCTTGATCCCCCCCCCCTCAGCCGTGAAGATAAATTTGTTTCACTTTAGGCAAGGTGAAGAGTGAGTGTATGCCTTCTTTTTATTCACTAAAAAGAATGCTACTGAAGAATGCTCACAAAAAGTTGAGCAAAATGACATTGCGAACAACACTTTTCATAGCATTCAACAAATAGAGTTCTTAACTAACACTGTATCCCTGTTTCACCCATACCTCATTAGCTTTCATGTTATCAAAAGCACTAACAAGACTGTGATAATATGAATGAAAATTTCGTTTTCCCATATACTGTGTCAAAAGGCAAATGGAAGATATTCATTTTATTAACATATGGTGGCAGAAACACCTTAATATATGTATATACATAATATATTTATGTAAATTCGCAGGATGAATTAATATTTTTATTGAGACATGAGTGAATAAGGTAGTTATTTAAAGAAGTGATCAGTACTTTATGTTAAAGGGGGATAATGTTCTAAAACAAATATGTAGCTGGATATTTTTACGTAACATGATCTATATTTAATTATTACGAAAGGCTTAATATTTTGCTAAGAATACCTCTTTAGTTTCGTAGCAACTTAGCTTATCATTACTTGATAAAGATTAAATGTTTCCGTCTTTGCTCTTCAGATCGTCAGGTCTAACCTCTCTTCAGATTGACTCGGCCTCTACGTGGTCTCTGATTTGGTTTTTTCCATTATTTCATTTCTGCCCTCCACGGTCCAATATTTCCTTACCTTCTTAACTGGAAATAGAATGGCTCCCTGTACTCTCTTCCCTCCCTTAACTTCTTCTTTTATTTTCAATTCACTGAATCCTGGAAATTTCTTTCCTGCTGAAACGATTTCGTTCTCTCCTTTGGCTCCCGTCTTTACACATTTTCCTCATTTTCATATAAAACTTATTCGATCTCTTATATGTGCGCGCTCTCCATAATGCATACCATATATACGCCACCCTGCCACACGCCCAAAGGTGACTTGCAGGGTGTTTATGTAGATGTATTTAAGGCAACTTTTCTGCCATTTTTTACTCGAAACGCCGGAGACTTTTCTCTAGAGCCCACTGGTTCGTAAGGAGAGAGAGAGAGAGATTTTCATTTTTTCTTCTTCATTCGACGGCGTTTATCTTGTTTATTATTCCGTTAGATATATCATTATAACTTCTTTCAGTTTAAGAGATTTCTCAAGCGTTTTACTTAAATACGAGTATATGTATTCATTTAAGCTGATTAACTTCAGTAAACTGATGCCATAATAATAATAAAACGTCTTTATTGGGCGAAATTGGGACTAAAGAGTACCATCTTCCATTTAACCTTATAATTATCGTGTGTGATAGAGATACATACATATATGAGATGCATTATTTTACGAAATGATGGGATGACATATTTTTTACGTACATTGAAATGTCTTTTCTTTTCGAGTCCTAAGCTATTAGCTTAACTAACTTAGTGATAAGGGGATGAATTAAACTTGAGTTAAATTGAAATAAACTTATATTTTTGACCCATCTTTCCAGCAATAAATCAGCGAACAATTCAGTACTTTATAATTCGATTGAATATTTGTTTTTTATACTTCGAAAAAACGTTACGTTTGCTTAACTGGTTACGAGATATTTGGGAAATGCACCTCCAAAAGTTATTTGTTGTTATTAATATAGAAGAAATTTTGAACGCAGTGGGAATTGTTTGTGTCGGTTAATTACTGCTTTACTGATTCCGATGCATTGACATATCACCGTAAAATTGGGAAAGTTTTTATCTTCAGCCGGAATGTTTGTATTTTGGGGAACTCTGTTTCTGAATGGAATGTATTCGGGTAACTTTGTTGATATTCCGTCGGCTCGAGTGGTTAGTAGACACTTGTGCACGGAGTCATTCGTACCCAAGGGTGCACAGAGAACCTCCCAAAGGAGCGGAGGGTAAGGTTTGAGCATGTTAGCGAGCATAATAGAGGCGTGTTGTATCCCTTTGGGTCATTATACGCACAACAGCTCCAAATAGCACATGAAGTGCTTCCTGCGCGTTAAAGTGCATCAATGGATGTTGAAAACCCGGCACACATGGGATATTCGGGCCTGCTTCCATCTACTCCCAAAAGGAAAGTTTTCCGTGCCATCGTATTCGGTCTCGGTTCCCTAAGCTAATGGCCTTCCCTTTGATGTTACTCTTTAATTTCTAAGTTTACGCTCGTAGAACTAACGCTCGAAATTATTTGTGCTCATCTGCTGTAGTGTGTGGGAAATTTTGAACCTTCTCATTTTTATGAGCGATTTTTAACTCCTAAATTTACTATAGTTATATCGATCTGTATGTAGGGAATCTTAATCATGCCTGTAAATTTAAATGTGTGTACTACATGATGGAGCTTGAATGATTTGTGTAAATCATTCCGTTGAGGTTTGTTAAGGCTTTAATGCAAGGCAGTAAGTTGAAAAAATAGGTTTCATTAAATACTTAACGCAGAAAATCATTCATTTTCATTTCCTCTTTTGTACATTTATTGCCCATCACTCATTTTTCAACTGACTGGCCTGGGTATATATATTGGCATAATTATTTTATCCACATATTCTAAGAGAAATATTGTAATGCATGTAGTGCAATCTGCATAACCTGTCCTTCACGTCGATATTGATCTTTGAGTCGAAGTTACCTTTCTTGGACCAAAATTGGGTCAAACTTTAGACATATCATTTCACGCTGATACAAATTTGCTGTTGTTTTTTATGATAGAGGAAATTATAGATTAGTATCAGTATAAGTACAAGTAGAAGTCAATGAATTCTAAAAGTATTAAATTGTTGAGAGTTAAGGTAAGAAATTCTTCGTTTGGGTCACAAAAATGGATCATCGCACTCCTTACGAATGGCTTATAGATTGCCCCGGAAGGCACTCATAACGATCCGGAAGCCATGCTGATCGAGAATAGTCCTTTCTAGAAAATATCCTTGTTGGGGCCCCTCAAAAGGGTCTGCTCATGTCGCACCAATGGTCCTAGGGAGGACTCTACAAGGTATCCAAAAAACAAAATGTTCTTCAGTCCAAAGTGGGCCCCAAAAATTCTAGCGAGGGAGGTTTTTGCACACCGCTGCATTTTCTTACCTTGCATTTGAGGCGGAAGTCTCTTCATAATATATACGACTTAAAAAAAAAACCATCTCCCCAAACATTCGCCCCATGTGATCACGCGACCGACATTTATTCTCCCAGTTCCATTCATATTTAACTCCCGCAAGTCCGACCACTCAATTTCTCCCCGTTTCTCACTTCCTCTGCCAAGCGATACTCCCCGTCCGCCACATCCCTCCGCTCACCTGTGACGCAAGTTTCCCATATTCCCATCCATTTGCTTCCCACCCACCGCGAGTGTTCCCTCGGCGGTCCTTGATAGGGAGGAAGTCGCCACGGTGGAATTTCAATCGAGAGCGGCCTACTTTATTCAGTTCTCGAGATATTTTTTTATTATTTAGTTTCCGAGGTTGTGTCGCGTCCCAAATATGTAGGGGTTGGAAAGGAGAGCCCTCGATTACTTCAGCTCATTCCGCGTTCGCCCTCAAAGTGAAGTGCTGTTTTCGTGCAAATGCGATCGATTTATTTTTTTGCGCTTCAAACTTGATGGCCTGAAGCGATAGGAGCTATCTTGAACCGCGTCCGGATCTGATACCTCGATCGGTCCCAATTTGCAGCGCTGCCTATTTTTTGAAATACTTATGAATTGGTTCGGATTAAAGAGGGCAGAGTTTCCCAGGATATGAAATAACGTATCGAGCTAAATTGTATCTATTAATTGAAATATGAAGTGTACTTTGCCTTCATTTCGAATGTTTTATAATATGCTCAAATAATAATAGGTGGTTACTTCTCACATAATCTTGCTTTGTCAAGTATTTTAAGTGCCACATGAAATAGCATGCGTAATAATAAGTTACTTTTATGCTGGAAGATAGTACTGTACTAAGTGATCAATGTAATGTAAGTGTTACGTCATTAAATATTGAGTTTTACTGCGAATAATGGTGTTGTTTTTCGTCAATTACTAAGTCATCTATGGATGAATCTTTCATGAACTTTTGAAATTCATACTCTTAGCAGTGGTTAAAACTGACTGATTATAACTTCCTCTCGTTGTAATGACAATATATGAAAGGTACCCTATAATTAATTTAGGTGTACAATTCGATTTTAGCCTGAGATAGTATAGTATGTCTGATAAGGATGATTTTTCTTATTAGAAATTTTAACGACTAATCTCAGTTGGAAGTCCGACAAATGCTTTTCTTATAACTACGTAATCTTTATGAGGATAATTTCATGTAACATTTCATTCTAAAATGAATAGATACATATGGAGCTATAATATGTTGTATAGAGGTTTTCATACATTTATGGAAAAGTTAGAAAATTACATATGAATGAGAAAGCAGCTTATATTTCCATCGGGATCTGCCTATATAGTGACTTTAATAGGACGTAAAAATATTACAGGTTGTAATTATTATTTCAAAGTCCTTTAGTTTCTCTTTTCAATTTAGTAATTATGATTGACTGAACGACGGAAACTTTACTGCGTCGTCCCGTTTTATCGTAGCACTAAAATTTTTAGAAGTAATTACTCATGGCTGGTTTTTTTATAGCTGATAATTTCCACGTTCCTTCCGTGGATAAAATATTCTGATACCCTTCAGGGGTCTGAGTTCTTTAATCAACGTTAAAGCCGTTTCCTAATAGGTGATCTAGTTATCTCGATCTTCGGCGTCTCTTTCTCTCCCTTATATCTGTTCGATATCCAGGAGATATTATCTATATCCCGATATGCTCGTTTTCGCAGCAGAAACGCAACTCCCTTACTCTAATGATTCAGACGGAGTCCTTTTCTTTATAATTTCCTCTCCCTGAAAATTTAATTAACTCGAATCCAATTTCGAGCATCACGGAGGAATGCGAACATTTTATTCTCCGGAACTTTCGCGCCCTGCATCTTTTGGGATAAGAAAATAAAACTGCTCATCGTTCACTTTTTCGAGAGGTATTTTTTCGGTTATAGAGCGAAGTAAAGCCGTTTCGATCTCCTGCTTCTCTTCCGATCTGTTTATGCCAATCCCAATTATTGTGTTGACAGACTGCTTGAGCGGTGATCCAACTTCATCGTATCTCACATCATCCCGTTTTATCCCCCGAATAACCGAATCGTGTATGCACCAAGGGAGGTCCCTCTCCCACTTCTTAGAACGGCGGATTCCATTTCACGATAATCATTTTACGGCTTCAATCCCGTTTATATCCTACTCCTGAAACCCTCCTCTCTCCGCCTCAACGTTTTTATATCCCTTTTTTCTTTCTCCCTCCAGCGAGAGGCGAAATTCGCTCACTTGCTCCACTCGCAAAAAGAAAAAATTACGCGCACCTTCCTTAAATTCCCTTTCTTTTTTCTCCCTCCCCCCGTTTAACCTCTTTGTCCTTTTCAAGGCACCCTCGCAGTGCTTACTCCTCTCTCCTCCACTCCAGTGACTGCCTTCGTTCGCTCGTGCCTCTCTCTCTCTCTCCGCAATTTTCTTTCCTCTCGATTCCCACCGAAAGCAAGTCCCAATCTCCCGTTCTACTTTACGCTTCCCTATACTATCTCCGTCTCGCATAGACCGCTTCGCTCATCCTCGCACGTACGCCCCTTCCACATCTCACGTATCTCGTTTTATAGAGGCGCAGAAATTCCTACTCTTTCTCCCTTTGTCTGCCTCTTCTCTCTCCGTTGTTTGCCGCCTTCATCAGCGATTAGCTTCTATTTTGTGGAACTTGTCCCGCGCCTCTAGCGTTGGAACAGAAAAAATATCGCGCAGATTGATAGTCGTTTAAATCAACAATTACGATAAAATATTGATGTGGTATTTAATTTATAATTAGTTGTGGCATCTATTGGTTTTGTAATCAGCCACTATTTCAGCAAAATTTTTTTGTAGATGCTCCACTTATGGTAGTTAATTCCTTTTGGTGATCTGCGGGTTCTCTAAGGTTGAGAAACGATTGTCTATACTGCGATAGTAGATAGTCGTACCGCTGTAAATGCGGTTAGGTTTTGATATGTGTTCCCATTAGATATGTAGCTTGGTATCTCGAACCGCCAAGGAAATAAATCTTAATCTATTTAAGGAAAATATAAGTTTCATTTAAGGGCTGAACATTGTGATATGAGGCTTAGACTGATCAAAGACGCTGGTAGAAGAATTAGCAACTCGTTGCATTGCACTGAGAGGAGATGGAGTGCTAAAGAAAGAAATTGAAGGAACTGCACAAAGGGAAAAAATTACTGTTAGATAAAAACAAAGTAAATAGATAATACAAGTGATCAAGTGGAAGAGGAAAGGGCGTTTATTCGGGAATTGACGAGCTCATTAAACTTCAGAGAGGTAGAGGACTCAAAATTATATGCTGCTAGGTACTCTGTCGCAAGATATTTAGTGATTTTCGCTTACTTATATAATGCATTTCAACCAAATTAACATATTGCAGGATTGCGTCTCATATTAAAGATTTTCTCGTTAGATCGTGTCAGTAGACCTATGATCCTTGACCTTAATGATCCTTATAACGCGTAATACACTCTATTTGCTCCATTATCTTGAGCTTGGTATACCAATTACATCGTCGATTTCGCTGGATACCTCGGTATTTCGTTAGGTATTGCCCTCCTAGTCTCGGTTTATTTTTAAGTACACTTCATTGTATCTGCGCGTTTGCCTTCGAATCCATTAAGCTTTACGACGTAAAGCCAATAAAAGCACCAAGCCGCCCCGAGATGATATTCAATGGGCTCTTGAAAACCTCTACGTACGACATTCTACTCGACTTGATATATCAACATCTTCCCCAAGATCAACATGAAGATGCCATCAATCCAACCACGATGCTCTTACCATCATCAGGACTGTTAATCGTCGAAATCGGTTCCCTTACATTGCTAGCATCCTTCCATATTATAACCATCACTCAGCTTTATTGTCTTAACTCTCATCCATCCCTCCCTTAAGCGTCATCGCATCCTCTTCGCCCTCGGTTCTCTACCCAACATCCAATTTACCCCATTACTCCTCTTCGTCTCCCTTCTCATTCAATGGCAATATAGCCCTTCTCTCGTTCCCTTTCGATAATCCCTAACCTCTCACTTCTTTCTTACCCCAATCTACGCTCCGTTTCCTCCTTTTCCCTCTTTCTCGTCTTTTTTATATGCCTAACGCTTTATTCCCTTTTCCCGTCGCCACTTTATAGCTCATTTTCCTGGTAACCTTTAATCCCAGCCTTACCTTCGTTCCCAATGAAAAGATGGGCCGATCAGGCTCCAGAAGCTTTGGTAATTGATATCATTGCTTTTCTTTCGATCAGCCGATTTTATTTTCACGGATACGTGTCGCTCAGCTTTGCAAAGGTCAATTGGATGGATTCCGTGAATGAGGGAAATAGTTAAGTTGCGGTGTTCCTTTTCTTTGTGTATTTCGGAGAATTTCATCATTATAATTCCCCACAAGCTATCTAACTCCTTTTAACTCTCGAGTGTGTACCGTTTAATTAGTTTGCTGTAATTGCGTTGGCTGAAAGATTATATCGGATTTTCCGCCCTGGATATGCCGTTTTTCTGGGAAATCGCGTGGAAAGGAATTTACTTTTAAATATTTCCTATTACGTATAATATATATAATCTACGTTTTCTATATTATAGCTGCTCTATAAGAATATATAATTATAAGATGAAATTGTTGTTTGTATGAAGCGAAACAATATTATTGAGAATTCTCTTTTTAGTTTTTTGCTCATTTTTCATAGTACACATCGCATTTTCGTACTAAAATCTAGGATATAATTATGAACTAGATAGTTTATTGCAAAAAAAGAAAAAATAGTAGGATGCAATACTACTAGGGAACTTCTGCTTGGGATTCCATTTCTATTTATTATCACTTAATTTTCTCTCTCGAAAAGATTTTTCATTTCAGTGACATTCGACTGTGGAAGAATTTACTTCTTAGACAAATTTTATGTCTAAGCTCTGCAGATTTCCACTCTATATAGGGTTAATAAAATCGCAATGGAAGCATAAACTGCCATATCTGCCGCTATCATGTTCGATTACTTTGTGTTTTACTTGCTTCGCATTTCCTACCTTTCTTCTTTCTTTGAATTTGATTCATCTCTAAATATGCCATACCTATGCCACGTTTAATGTTTTGACGTTTTTTTGCCCGGAGATGTTTGTAATATATTGCGTGTGAATCGTTGATTGCTTTTTCTCGAAAAGAGATTTGCCGCGTTCCGTAGACACTTCTAAGCCCTTCCGCAAGCATTTTCAGAATTGATGTTTTCCCTGGAACTTGTCGCACGGGAGATTTAGTAGGTACTTAAGTCTTTATTGACTTCCGTAATTATTTTATTTGGAAGTAGACAGTGATAAGATACATTTGCCGCAAGGAAAAGGGTGAGATGACACGTAAAGTGGTGTACCTAGAAAAATCCTAAGGAAAAACTGTTGTGAAAACAGTTTGACAGAGTCGAATCTTTCTTTGTCTGGGCAGATGCTTTAGCCAATTAAGCTATAAAGCCATAATTTCTAACACGCCGTTTTTGGGAGACTAAGTAAACAATAGCGGAATGGTTTCGTCCGACTATGCGGCGTTGTTCACGGCGAGCGTCCTCCTTGAAAAACGCCAACTATGTGGCATCGTCCTCAATGAGGACGATGCCACATAGTTGGACGAATCACCTCCTCACTGCCTAGAACTTCTCTGTGAAAAGGGCGGATTAGAAAGATTTGGCTCGATAGTTCATTTGGTTAAAGCTTCTATCCGGAAAGTGGAAGATTCCGGGTTCGAGTCCCTGTCCTTTTTCATGTCCGTTTTTCCTTATGATCCTATTACCTCGTTTCTTAGTGTCATCAAAGAGCCGTCTCGTTGCATCTTCGTGAAAATTATATCAGAGTTCGAAAATGTATGAATTCCGATCATGCACACATTTCCGGTAATATCTATTTTGAATAGTAATCAGATCGAGATATCCAATACATTGAGGGCGCCCTCCCCTCCCAAATCATCCATCTTCTCATTTCCATCTCCCTTCTATTTGCCTCTATCTTTATATTTTTTCACGTTTCCGATCCCTTTGATTCCGTTTCCCTCCTCAATATCTCACCCCTTATTTTTGAACTCCTCGTCCCTCGCTCTTCACCCCAGAATACACCGACCGCCCCCTTCCCCATATCTGCTCTCCCAGAATCCGCTTCCCATTCTATATATCTCTCTCCTCTCATTTCCTCTCCCTATGGCCATCTCCATTCGCTTCCTATCTATGAGCCGTGGCTCCTAGTTTCCTGGGACGGCTATTTCTGGAAATAGGAAAGGAGAGAGAAGTTCCGTACCTTCCCTTCCCTTCAATCATATCCCCCTCTCTATCGCTGGTGTTTTTTATTCCCAGTTCCATTTCTCTCGACCCTACGTACTGCCTTGTCAACACACTCCTCGACACCATTCCTCCCTCATTTCTCTCACCTTACTCCTTTATCGCTCCCCTTGGCCCTCAGCCGTTATAAGTGGGAGGCCAAGAATGGGTGCGGAAGGCCACTAAAAATAAAGGGAAAAAAGGGCGGCGGCGTCCAGATTTACCGGAGCGTGTATTTCATTGCCCATTCCGCCGCTCCTCGGCCGTGCTTCTCCAACACGTGCGCACTTACGTCTCCCTTCTTTGTGCTCATGAGCGTTGGGATTATTGCCGTATGAATCGGCAATTTAGGAAATGTTTCCACGTGGCGTTGTTCTTAAGATTGCTGTTTCTCCGGAGGTGGGGAATCTTTTCTCAACGGAATGTCGAATGTATGTACCAAATAAGATAGCATCAGGCCCGTATTGAATCATTAGGCCGCGTTGTATTGCGTGTTGCCAACATTCAAATTGTCTTAGTGCTATTGAATAACAGCTACAAATATGGCCGAAACGTTCATTGACTAAGTTACCTTAGATCAAAGTGTTACGAATTAGAGATCAGGGAGGCTATTGATGGCTAACATCACCAACGGATAGAAGATCGGTCGGGCGGGCATGCAGATAGTCAACTGTCGTTACGGCGTCGAAGGGCTGAAGTCCCCGAGCCCAAGGAGTGCTTTCCTTGTATCTCTTTTGGAAGGTACAAAAGGCACCACCAGAACCAGAGGAGGATGAGGGATACAAGGGTCAGTGTAAGGCACATCATCACGATCAGATGTCTCATCCGCAAACTGCCTCTGAATCATCCGTAGCCCTCTGTCTTCCCAACAAAATAGTTTAACATCGAAATTGTACGAAGGAAAGCGGATTCAATCGCTGTTTATACTTATGTAGAATATTTTTCCTCAACATTACTAACGAAATTAGGAAATTAATTATTTAAACACGTGCTTTCGTTTAAGGAAGTGACCTAAAGACCGCTTGTTCCCCACGTCTATCTTCCGTCGTCCCCGCTCGTAGGAGAAAATTTGCGGTGTCCTATTTAATCCAGAGATGTGCCAATGACAGAAGTACCTCAGGAAATGGTTTATATTATTAGTATTGATTATTTATTGCTTGCACAGAAGCTACATTTAGAAAATTGATGAAAAAGTATCTGCTTGTATCAATTAATCAAGAGAGTCTTCTCTTCATATGAACACATTGTCTCCTGGTGGCATGACAGTTGATTGTGCACTTTCTAAAAGTTCGCGTAAAAACAGTACGGGAAACATAAAGGACGCTTGGAGCTCTTTTGCTGTACCATATTTATGTGTTTTCCTCCAGGAATCCGCAAATTTAAGATGTTTCAACTTCTAATTACAGTTCCTCTGCCGTCAGTTTTTGAAACATCTCAATCTCATTTCAGTTCCGCTTTTGCCTTCTTCATATAGGAAGGTGTAACTCGCTCAATTTTTTTTCAGTCCTTTATAACTTTCATAAAGTGATGGTTAAGGATTTGGGGAACGATATGAGAAAGTGGTGGTAGGAGTTTAATCTTCGGAGATCCCTTGCATCCTCCGTCTTTCTTCATACCTTGTACCGGCCATCTCTACTTTCAGAGACGAACGAGCCTGCTTAGAATGAGTGCCATTTGTTGAAGGAACTCATCAACCTAGCACGTGGGCCGTAAAATACCAAGCTTAAGACGGTGAGCGCCTTTTTTCCTTTTAGTAGGAGATATTGCTGTAGTTGATTCTCTGCTGTCTACTGATAAGCCTGTCTTCAACCGACTGCTTCTTCTTTGCTGGAAATTCAGCCATTATGCAATGGTTATATTTGATAGCTGTGTATGGAAATTTGATTTCACAACAAACATAACTCAGAATTCTGATAGTTGAGCAATTTCCACTTATTACAGGAGATGTTAAATACTGAGTTTTAATATTCGGAAATGCACTCTAAGATGAAAGATATTGATGCTGTCTAATGATTAGACGAATTAAAAGTTTCTACCATCGATTTTATTATTTTCAATTTAAGTACGAAATCAATTATTGTTTCTTTCTACGATTTTGTCATATTTAAAAAGTAAATAATTTTTCATATATTTAGTGATTTAGTGAAATTAATCTTGCACATTTTTATCGCTATAATTTTTAATATAATGACGGAAATATTATTTTTTACGAAAATGTACAATGCTTGTATAACACCAACATTCGTATCAACAACGTCAAGTATTTAAACGTATTTCCTTTTCCTAGAACATATGTGTTCAACCAGTGAATTCCAGCAGGAAATTCAATTTTTCACCCTTTCGTTCCTTTTAACCACCGCATTTTACGACATGTATTCGTCATTAAATTAACTTGCTTATTTTTCCGGATCATTTATAGAAAAGGCTCTCTTTTCTAAAGTTTATTAATGCTAAATTACATATTTTGGGTTAATTGCTATATTTTTGTATTACCTAGCTATCATTGTAATTAGTATCTTTTTCCAAGTTTTTATTACTGATGCCTTATATACCGTTACTCTGTAACACGGTTGTTAACCTATCTGCGTTTTAAAATATATGAACAACAATAGGAAACCTTTATCTCCACGTGTTTGGGGTTCATTAGAGGGAGCCTGTTCATGTCTCTGGCAAATGTTGGGAGCCATTAGAGTGACAAAAGAGCTAATTTTCAACCTCCCATACCGAAAAATAGATCACATCGCAGTATTTCCTCAAAACATATGCCGCCAGAGTCTCATAATTCGACACGTAGCGGAGTAGAAATGACGCAAAAAAACCGTTCCCCTCAACTCGTGATCTATCACTAGAGAGGTTTTAATTTCCATACGATATCGCGTATCAATAAATTTATCAGGCGCTAGAGAGATCGGGTTGTATTCGTTTGCATTGCGACGCAGTAGGAGAGACGTCGCCCTATTTCCCACTTCATTCCTCGTTGATTTGATCGAGTGGATGTTTGGGTCCGTCATAAATGGCGATCGAACAGTAATCGTCGCCGTACTGTCGCATTCGATCGTGATCGATTGAGAAACGACAACATATATCCACTGAAAAACTTCAGTACTTCACGTTTTGCCGTAGCTGGAGATATTTTTTTCTTCGCTATTTTCCCAGTCAGGGAAGTACACCAACCATCACGGACTCGCGCTGTTGGGCGTTATTTCATCGTGTACGTTCTTCTGGATTTACCGCTTTGATTTTTGCTGCTCACTTTGGTGTAAAAACGACATCGAATCGCGAGTTGCATCGACGAATGCGTTTCGTTCTGCTCCCGAGTAGCGGCCTCCCTTTTATTCGCGGAATCTCGTCGTTCCCCTGTTTCTTGTTTCGAAACATGCGGTGCAGCACAGTAAATCGTGTTACCTCGTATGTAAAGGAACGGTTAGAAACTTCTCTTTCTTCTTTTACGATCTCAGTCTCAACCGTTCGGTATGCCTAGTTCCTAGTTAGAAACTATATTTTTCGATTTGCCTCTCCCGTGCTTTTCAGATACAGCGTGGGCTAGCATCGCGTAAGAAGTTTCTTGCAAGGTTTTCCTTGTTTATGCAGCCATTGTACTGGAAATAGCTGCGTTTTAAAGTGAAATGAGGTTCTATATAAGTGTCTATTACCATATCATGTACTGAGAAAGATGAAGGTAGACATCCAGTGAATTGTGGGTAGTTTCGATCAGTTCTTTTCTCAAAATATTGAGAAGGGAACTTACGTCCAAATGCATAAGTCGACGACAGTGGTGAAAGAACTTTTCAATAATAGATTCATTTTTCAGTTGATAATTCAATGCTTGCCAGTAAATAAAGGTGTGGAGGTAGTTGTAGAATCGAAATTTACCTCAGCTTATTACAGACTTTTTGTTACATATTCTGTATGGTGTTATTATTATTACTACTCGTTAAAGGTTTACAATTCTAGCCTGATAGCAACCACTCAGACCATAGTGTTCCCGAAAAGGTATCCGTTTACTTAATCGTTTCTGCGAATTTTTTTAAGCAAGTGATGGGATAAATCCCATCACCTGTTTCCTGGACAATTTTTATCTAAACATCAATCGAAACTAATATTCCTTGATATGATAGTATAATTTTACCATTATATTTAACTGTCTCTGTAATTTTTTAAAACTTTAGATTAATTGGTTATTGGAATTTGTTATTTTTTTCCCTTATGACTTCGATTTAAGCTACTATAAAGATACAAGGTTACCACTCTTCTTTATCATGAATTTTCTGTAGTAACATAGAAAGCAACTGAGATGTTTATTTTTATTCCCATTTTCTTTAATTAGGTATTTTTGGAATATGAATGGGTCTAATCTTTTAGAAAACAAACCTCGTAGAAATTCTTTCTCGGATTCATACTGATACATTAAAATGAGACGCATTAAAATAGAGAAATATCGGTTCAATATTCCTATTTGTCATTAAGCTAGCTGAAACAAAGCTGAAGTGTTGACAAGAGCTGTTTTGTCTGTATCCTTTAGTCGAAAGTAACTGGTAGAGTTTGATTGATTTGATAGACTAGATTGAACTAGGATATCTAGGTGACATAGTTAAGTCGTCATCTACGTTTCGTAACATTCCTTAGCTGTCTGGGCTGCGTTATTTACGTATTCAAAACGATCCAAACGTTGACGATAGAGGTATTCTGAACATTCACATCAATCTGCGCCGTTGAAGTCGAGATATATCGGTCTTTTCTCAACGTAAGCTATAGCTGCGTTCGAGTAAAGAAAATTCCTGAAATTTCCGAGCCCGTTTTACCATCCCCCGCAAGAATAAGTGCATTATTTGTGCGCGCGACCAAAGCGATATCTTGTCGGCTTGCATTCATTCTGATCCCCATTCAAAGAGCGTTCTCTTTTCCGCTTCACAGCTATAGCCTACATCACCGCCGTCGTATTCACCTCTGCCGTTTAACCGCACGTGCCGTCGCTTAGTCAAGAGCGGAGGAGGCGGTGTTTGTGTGTGTGTTTTGGAGGAAGGAAGGAAGCCCCGCTCGTAAACTCCGGTCGAAATCTTTCTTGGAAACGCCTCTTGAGCGGAGAAAAGAAAAGGCGAGGATGAAGCGTGGTTTTAAAATTAGTCTCCGGCGGCGCCTTCCGATCCTGTGTGACCGTGGTGCACAACGTTTTTCTATCAAAGGACTCTTGTGAGGATGTCCTCAAAGAAGGGGTCGCTTTCTAGAAGTTAACGTCGCCCGAGCTGGGAAAGAAAAACTGTTGTGGTTTAATTATGAAGCCAGATTTTATGGAATTCATTGAAATATTCAGCTCGTGGCGATGATATAATTCGCGAGGGAAATCGCTGAAATTTCCTTCAAGGTTAGGTGTTCAGACATACCGGCATTTCGGGAGTTGCCTCAGATTTTCATCGCCTCTCGTAGTGTCCCGAAGAACATTATCTACAAGCCTGAAAAATATTTTTCGATCACTCCGTTACTTGGAAGTGTTATAACTAAATTTTCAGTATTAATTTCCTAATCGAAGCATTTCTGTGGCTGATCTTCGTTCGCAAGGTTAAACAGATGTAAAAAATTTGACGCAGCATGGCAGTTCGAATGTTGGAATACCAGCGTGGAAAGTGGAGTTCGAATCACTGACATGTCGCTATTTTTTACATCTGTTTATCCTTGGGTTTTAAGGCGCACACTTCAACGTGCAAAGTTGTTACCATATCTTTTCCCTTACTTGATCTTCGTTCATCGATGAACACATATTGTGATCTAAGATGTATCGTTCAATAGAAGAGGAATCAAAGCCTCAATATAGGCAAACAAAAAGATGATTGTATTTCTGTGTCGTATGTAAATAGTTGAGAGCCTTAACTATAGAATTGATTGGTGCATGCATCTGCCAAAGCTATGTCCAATTCATCGTCTTTGACGTAATAAATACCTCGGTTCCACGCCCTAAGCCTCTGAATACCCTCAAACACAAATGCGTTATTTTTTAGTAATGTCTCTCTCTCTCTCAAATCACACAAAGTATTTTCAAAGCTCAGCCCAAAGTTGGAGTTTCATAAGCTGCAAAAGTCAAAATTAAACCCAAATAAAGTCTCTCCTAAATAGTTGAGGTGAAAGATTTTAAAATAGTTTGAATTTTTGCCTATTATAGTTATAGAGGAATAACTACTAGGCTTGGCAGAGTTAAGGAGTATTTACTGCACTTCTTCATAAAGATTTAACGTATTCCATACTCTGTATAATTTCTGATTATATGTGCTCAGAACTTAGGAAGTATCCAGCGTCATGGTCACTTTATACAATGATCCCGGAGAGAGATTGAGTTTTAGGAAGGAATAGGAAGACGGAACAAGTGCCTTAGATAGCTAGGGAAATATACTTGAAAAGATTTCATTACCAGTTATAACATTACATCTCACAATCATTATACGAAGGATATCCCGAAGTAAAATTTCCCTGCCATACAGTTCATGAAAACTGTTTCATAATCAATAGAATTATTTTTTCGTAATCTATATTCACTTCTGCATTTTTCGATGTAATCTTCATGTTTTATCAGGACCATTTTGGCATATTGACAACAGCTTCTTTATTTCTTTACTATATGTTCCTTTAAATAAATAAGTGTAGCTCGTCACACTAAGCTAGTTATTACACCCACTGGTTTTTATATCAAAGTAAGTGTACTCATGGAAACCCTACAGAAACTAAGCGCGAGGTTTTTACAGTAGTATATAGATGAGTTTCTTTACTAAGAGAAAAACATGAGCTATTACTTACCGCATTGGAGATTAATCAACAACGCTATCTAGTAAGGTCTCTTTTCATTTAGATATCTTCATTAGTATCAATCAATCCAAAGCGTTTTACAGCAGATTATTTGCGCCAGTAGCCATATTCACATAAATAACTGAATAAATCGCTAGAACTATTACAAACAAATAAAAAAGCTGTTCTGTACTCATACAGAATGATTTTTTTCCGTCAAACTAAACAATTTCAATTGGCGAAAGTTTGTACAAGATATTCGATAAATTACACCAGCCTTAACTAAGCATACAATGTCTGAGATGGAAATTAATTTGCGAAACTTGGGGAATATTGGAGAGCCGTTTCAAACCCTTCAGCGGGTCGCTTTTGGACTATCTTGGTGTATACGAACGCTGCTGAGTAGGATCAACTCCCAAGTCTTCGTATTTATTTCCTCGTGCACGCTGTGAACGTTGTATCGCAGCGCTCAGTTTGCGAGGCTATCGTGTACTTGTTCTTATTGAATGTTCCTCTTGTTCCTTAAGCTCCCAAGCCTCCTCCTTCCCATCTGAATCACGTAACACTACATCAGTCTCCATCTCTCTCCTTTGTTCCCCTCATCCACTATTCAGACCCTTATATTTTACTTTCCTTCCCGTAACCTTCCCCTCCCTGATGAATGTGCTCCTTACATAGCTTTGACGCCTGTCCCTGTGTCATGTGACCGATACTCCTTCCCGCCCCCGACTTTTCTTCTTCGCTTTCTTCTCCTCTTTTTACGGCGACAATCTTAGCTGCTGCTCGTGCTCCCTTCGACGCTTTGGAAGAATTTTTAAAAGAGGGCTACAGTCTTCCGCATAATGGGAGTCATGATGGCTACGTCGTTTAAAGGGGATATTTAATTCCGAGGGAACGCTCTAGACGTCGCTTTCTTTGTGGATAATTTCGAAGGAAAATTTTGAGACAAAGGCTCCCTGCTCATGTCTCGAAAACAAAAGATTATAAGTAGTAGTTGAATGGAAGTGATGATGGCTTCTCAAGGGATTAGATTTATTTACGAGGTCTATGAAAACGGTGCCGAAGAAATACTCCTTCCGTGAAATAATAGTCTACTTTTGTGCTCCTTAACGGAGTTACTTTGGTTTACAGAAAGGAGTGAAGTATTTTTAGCCTTACGAATAATTATGTGGGGAATTTTACCTACCTTGAGGCACAATATTAATGAGCTTTCGTCAGCAGAGGATCGTTAGTAACGTCTGCGGACTTGTTTACAGTATTGATTCACGGAATTAGATATCAAGCACCTAATTCAAAATTTAAGTCTTTTCTGTAGCTTCATATCAACGAAAACCTTTTCCATCTATCAAGTAGGCTATCTTTCGTTAAGAAAACTTTCTACTAAGTATCAATGATGTATTTGACGAAAGTTGAAATGAAAAAATTATAAAATATAGAAAAGGTAAAATTTTAATGGGTTCCGGAAGTTGATGTGAACACGTGACCTTTAAATGGGTTCAGGAAAGAGAACCATCTTTGTCAGGAAGTCATTGTTTGCTCAGTAGAATAAGAATATTTATACTCCATACTCAGTAGTTGAGCTTCCTCCTCACAATACCAAGCAATCGAAAGTATTAATCTATATTTTCCTATATTTACTCCAGTTAGGTGCTACTACATTCGTAAAGCTTTCACTTCGAAAAACGTTAGTCGACGAAAGTAACGTCGAGAAATTCTGGCTACTTTTAGGTTCTAGTGTTAATAACGTGAGTAAGCTATGCCAATACTTTGGCTAAAACAGGAGTGACCAACCCGTGATCCACGGGTACATTGCAGCCAATTATTTGCGGCCCAGTCGCCAGGATTGGAAGTAAGCGAATGAGGCAACCGCCTCAGGGTGCTGCAAATAATTAGACGTCGGAAAATCGGTGTAATTGCCTGAGAAAAATTGAAAAAATAGACGTCATATAGTACGTGCCAATGATAAAGTGTTATATTTAGTTGTAATGACTGACGTATTTAATTATTCATTATGCATATGCTATACTGGAGATCTATCAAGTGATGAATGGCTTGATCGTTGCGTTTAATTAGTTAAACTACGTGTACCACGTGTAAAAATAATAAAAAACGATCTCAGCAAGACAATGTAATAATGGCGGTAATTCAAACGGTAGCAATAATTTGGTCATGTGTAACTGTCATAGACGCGATAATTGTTTCAATTTAAACCGCAGAAGTCTCAAATAATGAAAGTGAGTTAATTTATCTCGGGACGACCACTTATCTGGGTCCTCTAGTACTGCCAGAAGCTAATTATTTCCTGAAAGTTTCATAAAATTCATAATAGTTTATAGTCAAAATTTGTTACATTTATGAAAGCTTGATGTCTACAATGGAAAAGGATGCAATTTTGGTTGGATATTGACTTACAATATAAAACTCTCCGTCCAATTTGAATGCCATTGAAATGGAGGGAGCTAAAGATTTCTAATGGAATATAAATATTAGCGAAAACAGCGAAGTAAATAATACACATCACTCCTCAGGTTAGCTTCACACCGCTTTAAAACGAATTCGGCGTAGAAAGAGCGGGTATAGGCGCAATGCAGTAGGTGGCGAGCCGTCGCTTCAGTGCAAGGGATGCCGTAACTCGGAGTGGTTAGCGAGCTGAGTAAAAGTTTATTTGGCGAGAAACATTAATCGAGGGAGTAGCCAGCTTGAGCTCCAGCCGTCTACCCGCCAAGCAGTCGCGGCAGACATATTTATAATCGGGATTTTTATTCGTTAAAGAATCCTAACAGTGTGACGTATTAAACGAGAGTCGGACGCAATTAGAAGTACACGGTCTCCTACAGCCATCTCGTAAACGACCGCTGAGCATTTCCTGGCGTCTCTTTTTGTTTATCGCTCTGTCATAACAAGCTGCACCGCCGAGACGAGTGAAGCAACGAACCCACCCCGACCGCCATGTTGGCATTGCCTATTTTTATGGTTGAGTGCACAGTTTAATAGGGTATCCAACGACTCCATTCTCTGAAACTGTTACACATATGTGTATCACAAAGGTTACGTTATAGGAATCGAAAATTTGGCTCTTTCTGCCTCTCATGTGCCATTTAGCGCTGTTTTCAGTATTTTCTATTATTAAATGGTTTTCTTTTCGAGGAATAAATAAGTAGACATTTTTTTGAAAGATTTGGTGCTTTCCCGGTGAATGGTTTGTTTCAGAAAGTCTTTCTGAAACTAGACATTTTTTTATTTTCGATCGAGCACATAAAGGTCCTCATATCTCCAACCAATCGTCAGCGTCAGATCCAAAGAAAACTTATATAATTAGGGATAAGATTGGAAAAAATAGACGAGAGTGGGTATGAAAATCTTATGTGAAGCAAGGTAAAGTATTTCCCGTGGGAAAACGCAAATGGGACGGAGAGAACCTGCGTAAACACATATTAAGTGATAGCTAAAAGATTTCAAGAAAAATTTTAGCGTACCATGAAAATAAAGCGCGCGGCATAAGTAATATACATAGCAGAAGTCACTTTGATATGCCTTTGGAATGTGTATCATTCAATGTGAAAACGTAGAAAAGTATGCTTGATGAAAAATATAAATTCCGTTATAATAATTATTAATCTTAATCTTAGGAATGGGTTCCGCAATTATTAGTGCTAGCAAGTAATCGCATTGATTTCTTTTTTAGCTTTGGATTAGTATCGTTTATTTTGTGAAAAAATTTGGAGCAGGAAATTGAAAATAATTTACTAATAACTCTCCTTGTCGTAAATTTCCGTATATGAGCAGATAAAATAAGTTATATATTTTACGAATGTGTAGTAATTCATTAATGGATTATTGCCATATCGTCAATGTGGATGAGTTATACGAGAGTGGATGTAATAGTGTGTACTTCTGCACACAATAATGCTCCATGATTATTCGTAGTAGAGTAATCGCTCGGAATTAGGTGAGTAGTTTCCTTTTCATAATGCAGAATTTTCAATTTCATTGCTCTGGTCATGAGTAGTAAGTTTCTGAACTCCAATGGCCTTTTATATTGTATGATAGGTAAGAATTTATCGCTGTAGCACTCCTTACATTTGCTAATAAATAAAGTATTTCTCTCCGGGAATCTATCTAAATCTGAAAAGCTGAGACGTTCTCACGCACTCGGTAATTTAATTCGCGCTCTTCACTTGAATTAAGATGCGAAATTTTTGTCGGTAATTTTAGTATTTTTCTGAGCGAAAATGCAGAGGTTCTCGTGAAATTTTCATTATAAGCGGGAACGTTTTAAAATTCAGAGGTCACACGGACGGTAACCTCCTAGTTACGACTGTTCAACCATATCATTTACATCATTAACTGTAGCAGGCGAACCTTTACCTGGCGTTTTCAGAAGGAAAACTTTTCGGCCGATTTCGAAAAGATCGATCTTAAAGCAAAAACCTTTTCACCCATTTCCGGAAATAATTTCCGCGTGTTTTTATCGTGTTCCAATTAACTTTCCCCCTTTCAAATCCCAGAGATCCTTCAATTTAAACGGAAAACTACGGTCGGAGTTGTCAGCTGAGAGGCATGACTGGCGTCAGATGTTTATTTTTTGTTTATATCTCAGCTCGCTCCTTCTTTTTGTCCTTTTACCCTGAAACGCTCTCCCTCACACCACTACTCACTGCCATCTCGAATGGAATAATAAAAGCTTTTGGAAAATTGCTCTGTCTCTAGAATGGAAATTCTGCGTAAAAAATATCGCGGTTTTTGTAATACATCGCAGGCATTTTACGATTTCATTTTTCCTTGAGCTTCCGTCTGCCGCCTCTCCTCCGTATTGCTGAAAATGCGCTGCGCAAGTTTCGCTGCTTACTATCGGAACGCACGATTGAAAAAAATGTACGCGTTGAATATGCCCTGTTTCCTTTCAGTTGCACGTTTTTGTTCGGATAAAATCTCGGTTGACATCTCGAAGAATTTTAATTATTTCGTCACGCGAAATCTCCTGCCTGTCTCCCCTTCACTTGTCTGTGGAAAGAATATCTCGGGTCGGATGGGATAAAAGTGATGTATTAAGTGAGGAAATCTGGGAATAACATTCGGCTCCACCGCTTCCCATTTCGGATTCAATCGTCTTGCTCATCTCGTTCATTCGAGCAGTCTTTCGCTTTCCTGCGTCTTCATTCATCTCATTTCTCGTCTAACTTGTTTGTTTGAATAATATACGGATATTCAAATAAATTAGTTGCATACATTGGAGATTTAATGCGGAGGAATGGTGAGAATTAGATCACATTTTACTGTTTGTTTTAATCTTTTAACTTAAGAAATTATGAGAATGAAACTTTGTTGTGAAACAATTTATAGTGTAGCTATAGATTAAATGAAGAGAATTTGAAAAAATAGGCTTGCAATTTCCACTCTAAATATCAATTTGTGATCCGTTTTCACCACAATGGCCATCATCTACAGCTGTGCTTTCCAAACGGCGTTCCGCGGTACATTACTGTGGCGTTATTAAGCTTATGGCACATACTTATAATATGAGAGGATGATATACTTTTAATTCCTCATTACATACGCGCTGTATTTTGCAATATTTTTTTCGTGAGGGAAGGTAATGCTGGTAATAACATTTTACCCCTCTGTTGATGTATCCCTCTTTTTCAATTAGAATTTACAACGGAATTTGAAAACGCTTGGTTTAATGTTCCGCGCGGTTTGGGTTGATGTATGTATTGTGCTGCGGGAGGGAAAAAAGCTTGGTAGCACTAGGTCTAAGAAATAGATGTCTTATTTCGGTATCTGATTTGTACGCAGAATGCCATTAATGTCGAAGCCGATCTTAAATGAACGTTTTGACTGAAAATTATGTCGTCATTGTAAATATTTAGAAGGCATTACACAAATTACATCGTAGTTCAGTATCCATTTTAATAAAAGAAGTACGTAATTTCATCACGAATAATCTCTTCGTATATTCATAGGAATATAAGTAGCAGTCAACGCTTTATGCGCGCGCTATTTTTCACGGTGCGTTTATTAAAAAGGGGTGAGGATAAGTCTCGGATTCATTTCGGGTTTTTCCTTTTAGCGTATCAAGCCTCCACTCCGCGTTTGTTGATATTTTCCGCGCCCCTCCTCCCGTTTTCATTCGGATTCGCTTCTTCTTCCCAGCCGCCCGCTAATTCCCATCTCCTCTGACGCAAAATGCTAGCAAGGTTCCCCACGGCTTCAAATTCAAATTAACTCCGGTGCTAAATCGTCTGATTAGGGAACTCACTTTCCTCATCGTCGGAAAACACGACCTCCCTTCGCCACTTCTGGACCGTAGAAGGGGGTTTTAGATAGAAGAAGGTTTCCCTCCACGCCACCCACTTATTCCTTCGTTCCTCTACATCCCCCTTCCTCAATTTCTTCGCCGGTTAGTTTGCTCCCTTGCGTCTGCCCATTTCATCTCTCTTGTCCATTAACTCTAACGCCTCCTCCATCGCACCCGCCTCCTCTCGCGTCTCCCTCAATTATGCTACCCCTTTAGCCCCAAGTGTAATTGTATCAGGATACTTTCCACCGAATGGAAAGCGGCGTATTTTTTTACCAGCGGTTTGAGGAATAATTTGCCGGTTTCCTCAATACGTTAGGTCTTCCGTATCCGTTTTTCTCCGCTTCCGATCCATATTCTTTCGCGAGGAAGTGGCGTGAGACGGGAGTTATCGGCATACATTCTAGCGGGAGAGATTCTCTCTCTTTCTCGGTCTCTTTTATTCTGCTTGACTTTGCGGATGGGAGGTCTTTTCACTTCCGTCTGCCGAGATGAATCTGTTCCTCTCGCATTGCAGCCAAAACTTTCTTCATTTCTATTCCATGCCGGAAGGAGTGATCAATTTTAATTTCCATGGATCGGTTCTGCATTCCCTTAATTGCAGAAAAATTTTTCTTCTTCTCGATTCAATTATAACTTTACGATTTCTCTCCAATAACCGCGATTCGGAGATTTAAATAAATGTTTGGAGAATGAAGTTGGAAATGACTATCAACTGGTGTCTTGCTTCGTGTTACATTTATTTGAAGAAATACACCGTGTATTCCTAAAAATGTTTAGTCTCATGGCCATATCTACTTCTTTTCTTCCGGAAGAGATGGCTTAATAGTACTTTTATTAAAATTATTGGGAAACTATAAAGGTTTAAATGTTTTACGGAGTAATATGTTAGTAGTATAATCACATAAATTTTGTTGAGTATGAGGTTTAAGGCTGGAGACCATTATGTTTATGTATGGCTTCTTCGTGAAATTCTTTGATTAGTTATTTTTTTTATTTACTAGTTCTTGACTAGTTATTAGTTTGTTCTTTGACTATTTATTGTTAGGCTGTTAGAATATTTTTGTAAATTTTAAAAACCATGATAATTTATAGTTACCTATTGCAAATCGTTGAGAGATGAATGATTTTGAAGTATGGTTAGGTGATATTTTAAAGGTATCAGTAAATTTTCCATTTAAGATCGATTGACTGGAAAACTGACGCGCTAAGAAAAATTGAATAAATTCATCAGTTAGTTTTAAAAACCATCCCTTAAAAGTTAAATTTGTATGCAAGATTTAGCCACCATAAATGTAGTAAGCGTCTGTGATAGATAGTTATCCCTCTATCATTTGAAGACTTTTTCCTCCGTGTATTGCAGAATTGGGAAAGTAGTCCATTACTTATTCTGTCTTCTGTTATGGATCATGCTACATTCTTACCTTCTGTCAAAATACCCTATGAAATTTCTTCCGTGCATGAGTTTGCTTTTCTATAAGAATGACATGTAGAGAGTATTAACCTACATTAACCTAAGTTAAATTAAGTTAATTATATTATATGTGTGATTAAAAGGGTTCGTAGGAAGGCAGATTGATATTTATCTAAGCTTTCATCATTTATAGGAGTTTATTACTCTTGTGAACCTTCAANTACAGTTACAAGCATGTGAGATGCATCTACGTCACGATGGATTATTATTTTCTCCGATTGCAATCAAAATAATCGTTACATTCGTCCTATATCGCTTAAAAGGGTTCGTAGGAAGGCAGATTGATATTTATCTAAGCTTTCATCATTTATAGGAGTTTATTACTCTTGTGAACCTTCAAGTTAATTCTTTTGAGTAACTTTTAGATGAAGAAAGTAATTCCCTTGGGTATTCCCTTTAATTACGTGCCCTTATCCACTGTGATAATTGAATAAAGTTGGCTGGACTTTCATAATTCTAGAGGGCGTTAATCGACTGTAGTCCACGTCAAAAAACTGTATATTCTTCCACAATGATTGATTATACATCTTTTGGTATGAAATAAGTCAAACTTAGGGTGAAAAAGAATGTTAAACTCAATAAAATTAATCCTCTATTATTTAATTTACAATGTTAAACTCTGTAAGACTTTGATGATCATTATTTTGCGAGATATTACATTAACAAGATTTGTAAGAATTCAACACTTATAATGAACTATGTCTGTAGTGACATTCTCGAGGTAACTTAAGTTAACCTCGTAGATTCAAGTGTTCGAAAATATAACAGCCTATTTTTGCAAGTCCTGAAAACCCTTGAGGTGTTGTAAGAATGAAAGGAAGATAAGTATTTCTAGGTACTTGTTTTCCGGAATTGCTCGTAGCTGTTGTCCCTTGGTACGTTTCCTTCACATTCTTCCGCCAGAGATCCACTAATGCCTTAAGTCGGTATTATTAGTCTTTTTCTCTCGTTTTCCCTCTCTCTCCCTGAATCGGAATTGCCTTATTCCCAATTAAACCTCTGCGACCCCTAAATTTGTTCAGATCCCAAGTTCGCCTCTCACTTTAAGTGTAGCAGTTTCTTCAGTCTTTCTTACGGATTGCATGGAAACGCCCTATCCCCCTTCACGCATAGTTTGTGGAAAGAGTAATTAAGATGGGAGTAAGCGGAGAAAAAGCTCGCAGAACTTTATTTCCTTCTTCGATTCGCATTTGGAAAAACAAGTGTTCCGAATCGAAATCCAGTTTCCGTCCTCGGAATTCTAATACCTTTTCCCTGTGGAATACAGTCCCAGTGGAGTGTTACAAGACGTAAATTCAGCTTAAATGGTCCAAAAAATTATTTTGTAATTGAATAAAGTATTACATTCCTTTTACGATGGAATAGGAAATTGGGAATTTAGTCTGAAAATAGCTTACGAATTCTTCTGTTTATATAAGCAATAACATTTTTCACAAGTATAAAATAGTTTTTGAACTTCATTTATGTTATTAAAAAGCGGTTAGTATTCCATGAATATAATATTTACTGATTATATTTAATTTCTCGAGAAGAAAATAATTTAAAATTTGTTACCAAAATTTAATTTTGAGTCAGTTTTGAATGAGTCATGATGTAATTTTTGCCTAAAGATTTTCTTTCCGGAGTAAACGAACCAAATCATTATGTGCTTTTCTCCTGTGGAACAAGTACAATCTTAGGTTTTTAAAGCTACAAAGTAATTTTCTTTTGTTCACTTTTCCTAATTAACCTGTCAACCTTTAGCTTGAGTACAGCCTGTAATACGGATGGGTATGGAGGCATACAGGTTTCGTTTGGTATCCTGTGGCGTATCTGTTCATATTTGGTGTAACTGGTCTGGTTCCTTGGATCTTTTTAACTCCTAGCCTGCAGAAGTTGGCGTCCCTGGTGGTCTCAGACATGGTCGAATAGTGAAAAGTCTGAGGCGATGCCCCGGAAGTGTGGCAATGTTACCAAGGCAATCATCTGACGCCCTTAACACCCACCGACCATTATCCGGCTGGAAAAGACCTCTAAGAAGTTCTGCCATAAGTGGCATTACAGGTTACCACAGGATGTGCTGCACATACTGCTATGCAGTAACTACAGCATTACTACCAGTTTACTATGTAGTGTATCACTACTAGGGAAGACTGACTTTCGTGTGATGGCCTCCCAGGCCACAACGCCACCAACGGGGACGGTATGTCGAGCCACACCAAACGCAGGATTAAGACGATCACCATGAAATCTCCTGATACTAACACGTCAGAGTATGAAGGGAACCTGAAATCATCACTAAAAATAACCCGGTTCCCGTCTGTAGCAGACCAGACAGCTCATTCACGACAGCACTACAAACGGAGGCGACGGTGGATGGGTATCAATGGCAGGATAATTAATGAGTGGACAGCAAAATCGTTGGATTTGCTCTTATTTAACAGATAACCCGACATCTTCCCTCCTGGAGGGCAGTCGAGGGCTCCGTGAGCCCAGTTGCCGTATGTGCGTGCCTTTTCGCTTCTATCAGTCGCAACATGTCCCAACAGTCTAGTCAGAACGACCTATGTGGCAGCCGATTTGTCGATACGACCAACTAGCCTCGCACATTCCAATAATGCGTCCCCATGAAACTCTGTTAACAGAGTAAAATCTCTTCGCTGGTGTCGCAGAGGCAGTTGAGGTTCGACTAAAAAAAAGTCGAATTTTCCGCAACCAGAAACAACGGTCCGCTACGTTTGAGTAACCTCTGCGAGCCATTTCATAGGCCTCAGATGATAGCGCATTCACGGCAAGACCGATCACCTAATCACATCACTACGACAATCGATTGACTATCTGACTGAGATATAGCTGTAAAAACCGAGTTTTGCAGCAAAGTGAAAACTCCTTCTAGGTGTGGTATCTTTTTTCAGTGAGTATATATTTTTATTATACTTTTATCATTTCCTATCTGATATGATCAGAAGACCTCGTTGTGGCTCATATGGCTCACCCCCATGGGTTTATTGCAAATTGGAGAGGGTCTTTGAAAAACTAGAGGTCGACAAGAATTTTTTAAACATTTTCCTGCAGTATATCGAGGAATTCCAAGTGTTTTCCAATTCCAAGTACTCTCTTTAGAATACTTTTCAATGTGTCATTAGTAAAAATCGTATATAATGCAGAATGAAGAGCTTTTTTATTTTTCGGATTTGGTTTCTGGCATACTGATGGGGATAGCGACAGACGGGTCGTTTTTGGATTTATCGACTTGGAATTAGAGGAATCCGTAATTATCAACCGCAGGAGGCATCTTTAAATTAGTGTCAAATGAAAGTACAGTTACAAGCATGTGAGATGCATCTACGTCACGATGGATTATTATTTTCTCCGATTGCAATCAAAATAATCGTTACATTCGTCCTATATCGCACCTCGGAACTTTCTCTCAAGCACCTTGGGTAAGAGCGGTAATATTTTCCTTGGAAAGATCCCACTCCCAGCTGAAAGGTGGAGATATGGGAAACCAATAAAGAACTTTAAGAGGGTGATGTGTCTCCGCGAGTTTCTTCGCTCGGAGTAAATAAGAACCTCCTCCTTTAATGGGATCCCAGATCGCCTATTCAAGCTGGCGAAGAGAGTCAGAAAGGAAGAAAAGGTCTTAATACCGCCAACTAGACGGTGTTTACCTTTAACTAAGTTCCCCATTTCTGCTTCCGCGGGAAGAGAAGAGAGCAAGAGAGATAGCTACCTCTAATTTTAGTCGCATTCCCCCATTCATCTCCATTTCCATCCTACCTTAATCCATCCCCTCAACGCGTACCGACGTCGCCCCGAACCGGCCTTTTACCTTATCTCACCCTTTATCCAGAGCTATGCCTCCCTGCGAACCGCCTTTTCCACCCCCTTTGCCTCCTTTCTGCGTTTACCTTCGCTCCTCACCCGTTATTCCACGACGTGGGTGCTCACCCCCAGCGTTATCTCGCCGCGGATGAGGACATATTTTTCGGTCCGGGGCGTTCCCGCTCCATTCGAACTTCTTTCGCAGTTTGCGGTATTTTAACGAGGTTCTCCCCCGCGCGCATTCCCGGCGAACGCATCCATCTCGATAAACTCTCGTAGGAGGTTACACAAATAAAGAGTGCACTGTTTTGTTTTGAGAGGGTGGGTGTCGGTGCAGGAGTTCCTGCGAGGGAGTGTTTTTTCTTGAGTCATTCACCTCATTTTTTTCTTCGGGTGTCCGCAAGGGAAGGTTTTATTGTAGTCTCTCCCTTAAATAATCAGTGGAGGGAAGGTTAGGAGGTGGTAGATGAGGGTTTGCAAGGGGTAATTAAGGAGGAGACGTTGGTTTGTTATTTTTTCTCTCCTCTCCAAGCTCTACTCACTCTCCTTGTGATGGAAATGTATTAATTAAGGCTCATTAAAGAGGTCGCTTTCGAATTACATTAGAGTATTTAAAGGAGTGGAGGGGCGTTGAGTTAGCTCTTCTTTCTGGCAGGTTTATGTTAACTGTAGACAGAAATTTCAAAACGGTCTAAAGAAGAAGGCAAAGTAGTACCTGAGTTCACTATTCCGAAGGTACTTCTGTAGAGTAGCCTTTGGGAAGTTTCCTGCTACCATTTCTTGATTAGTGGAATGTTTCTTATTTGTGTTTCGGTACTGGTTAGAAGATGGGTGTATATGGGTATATATCTTTTACTTATTACTGTCTCAGTTTTGTTCATGGTTGTAATTATATGAAAGTGACAGAGATTTGGAAAGTATTTAGAAATTTAATTCATATTGGTCGGTTCATTTCTGGCCAGGTTCATTGAATGCTACGAAAAGTGTTATTCATTTTATCATTATACCGCACTTACTTGTAATTTGTACTCTCGTAGAATTCTGGCACAGTTAGTAAAGTAAGGGACTTAACTTACTTCTAACCTCATTCCCTCTCAGATGATTTTTATTTCTAAATTTGAAGAGGACCAACCAGTCTTCGGGCTGATAATCTTATAATAAAAGTTTTCTTAATTTTTAAAATCTCCGATGTATGCAATACTACTTCACTGAAAAAGAGCATTTGATTATGATGATATATATTTTCATCTCATTAAACTCGTTAGAATTTCAGATGGCGAGCGAGTTGGGGTTCCAATAACTTTGGATGATACAACGGAAATCTATTTTTTGTATGTACCTAATTCTACCGAGAACACATCAGACCTTAATAATTTCTAGTCGATCGGAACTCCTAAATTCTCCATTCCTCTGCTGTCGAGAGAGCTCTACGTAAATACCGCCATTGTTATCGTTATTTTCTTTAACATAAAGCATCAAAAGCGTCAGAGAGCACACATAAAAACTACTGAAAGCTCGGAAAGCAAATAACTGCTTATTTTCATCCCCCAGTTTTCGCTTAATTGACACTCGCTCGACTGCTCTCTCCCGATTTATGCTCTCCCCTGACTGGCTCGAGGTTAAGAAAACACTCCCCGTAATTCCCGTCACGCGATCTCTTTGGCTGACGGTTTCATTTGTGAATTAACTATTTATCTCGCTTTCTTTTCTTCAAGATTAATATCGATCGCTTCCTAACTCGGTTTTATTCATTACCTCGTGATATACATCCTTTTCTTCTGACATCTCACAGTTTGGTGACATTTGACGGAAAGCATAACTTTCGTTTCAGTTACTGAAAGATTGATGTTTTCAAGAATTCATGATATTTCCTCTTTTATAAATTCCCTTTTGTATACCACGAATGATTTTCTTTTGTTTTAATTTTTTTCCTTTCACCATTGTGGCCCTGCGCTCTTTATTCTAAAAGACGGTCCTTTCAAAGTAAGGCTCTCCCGATTTAATGGTGATGTAAGCCCTTTTATTTAAAATAGAAACATTTGGGCATTGAACCAATTTTTTGTAGCCACAAAAGTTATTTATGATTGGAAAGATTAAATTATTATATGCAATTTAACGTAATTTTTCATAGTTTTCTTCTGGAATTTCCATTTGTAAAATAAATTAATAAGCAAATTATCTTTACCATTCCTACGAATGTATCTTAATACTCATTCGTAAATTGTTCTTGTTTTGCCTTTCAGATCTCTTTAAACTGCCTTCTCCTTAATTTTAAACCCACTAAGTAATTTTCATTCGTGCTTTTTTTTAATGCTGTCTCTTTCTTTTCTTTCATGCTCTGTATGACGAACGGTTAGATGTAAGAAGAGACTGTCTAGTCTCAATCTCGCCCTATTAAAGACGTTTTATTATTATTCTTTATCCTGGAAATTCATTCCTAGTCTTTTATTTTCGCATAGAAAATATACTCACCGTATTTTCATTTGTTGAGACCACTTTAAGAAACTTTCAATTAATAATACTGCGAGTAAATTGGTGATAACAGCTTACTTTAAAATTAATATCTAGTGGGAAAGTCACATGTATAAAGTGCTTGAAATGGAAAAATGACGAAATGAGAAGAATACATTCGTAAAATCGAGAATCTTTTGTAAATTTGCTTAAGTAGGCGCGTAACTGAAGATGATTTGCCTTTTTGGATACCACTTGATACTAATTAAAGAATATAGTGAAATAATGTCGTATAACTTGGCGTAAAATAATTGTTCTTTATCATATCACACCTGCGTATTTTTCCGCTCATCAGAACTTAAGGTAGCGACTGAGATTTCTCATTTAAAAATTTTTTGATCGGACAACGCCGGTGACGTAGCATCACTTCACATGTCTTCAGTTAAAAATGGAAGGCTGCGACAAGTTCCTAAATTAGGAAAGTTTTCAGCGACGTCAAGGGCCCGCGAAAGTTTCGAGTTTCGGGTACGTTAGTCGGACAAATTAATCCGACTACGCGTCTAGAAAACAGTCTGTAATTATTTCTTCAGTCAGAGCGCGGGACAAAAACAGAATGCATGCCTCCTTCTTATGATAAGCTTCAAGCAGTGCTCAGTGTTCTGTTGGCTACATCTGCTAATGAAACATTTATCTTTACTTTCATATGGTTTGTAGAGGTTCAGAGTACTACAGAAGATTACGCTTGAGTTCTTGCAACCAATGCAAATCGTGAAAGGTAACTCTGAGGCACGTTTAACTGGCTATTTGACGGAACTATCACGATTTAATGAAGTTGGTAATCTCCATCTTTGGCACGCAGAAAATATGGCGCAAAATGATTTTCTTTTAGAGTGATCTCTGAAATATTATGTAATTCTTCTGTAAATCTCCTTACGAACGTTTCAGAATTCGTAGCTTTTCCTATGTTATTATGTATATCTATTCAATTATTCTTTTTTCAATGCATCTTATTCTTGTAATTATCCAACTTCATGCATTCCATATAATTTGATCAAATTATATTCATGATTATATCTTTTTCGTTACTATAAGTTTTTTACAATTCGCAAGTTTATAATACATGGATTTATATGTTAATGGACAATTTATCTAATTTCAATGATTTTATCGGGCGAATTTCTCTACCCATTTGTTTTTCATTCTAATACGAGGAAAGAGAGCAGGAGAGCAATCTAAATTTTATCAAGTTAACGCTCATTATCTGCTTCTGATATCGTTTTGTGAAGCGGAAATATCATGGAAAATATACTATGTGGGTTGAAAGGCCTTGGAAATCAATTTCCCTAGATGACTGGAAGGAACGGTTATACAACCATTAAGTTTCTTAATTCAACGAAGTGCGATTCAGTAAGAGATAAATATTTCAAAAATGTTGAAATTCAAAATTTCAGTTGAAGATTTTTTTACCTACAGCACATTTTATCGCTGGGATAAATGATAAGAAAGCGTGACCTTGGGAAGTATACTTAACTAATGGACAAGGAAGATAAATTAATGACCACTGATATAATTATGTAGTGCGGAAAAACCTCCAATGGCCATTAAAAAGTCTAAAATATTACACCTCAATGAACATATCATTTTCAACAATGTAAACAGCTGAACCAAGTGTCAGAAGAAATTGCTCTAATACGTTATTCCTTATTTTTGCTTAACGCTTCTGATGATATCGTCGTGAAGGATGAAATGTACATGGTTCGTGTAAGTTTTTGACTGTTATTTTTGATTTACTCTACTACGTTACTGGACAAGGGGGAAATTGCGGGTTGCTCCTGAAGACTAGGCATCCCAACGTGCATTTTGGAACCGCAAGGTTGCCTATGCTTGAGGATGCAATTGCCCCTACGCTTATCAGGCAAGCGTGAAGGGCATTGCCGAAATCAGACTGTGAAATCCGTAAATGTTCGCAGTCGATCACCTTCTTAATTGTATCTATATGTATTGAAAGTTGTAACTCAAATGTGAATGTATTTTAAGTTTTTTTGTGAGGTTTTGTTGCATTTATTATTCTGGTGCCTAAAATCGAATATGAAGAAATATACAATCTCACTGGTTAACAGCAACAGAGCAAAATCGAACTGTAGCACTATAAGTATTTTTCAGTTAATCTTAATTTTAAGCCGTTAGTTAATCTGGGTCTTCAGTCTTCTCTCAAGCCCTTTCCCTAAGCATTATTTATCACTCTTTTCCATCTCTCGCGGATAACGATCTCGCCTTTCTTGCGCGCTCTAACTTTTACCATTCTTCATCGCGCACATCTCCTCTCTTTCATCCGACTTCTCATTTCCTCCGACTCATCCTCTTCTCTTTGTCGGAGGCTATTACGTACACGTCTTTCAGCTCTGGGAGGGGCCTCATGTTGTTCGCACCTTCTCCTTCTATTCGCTCCCTCTTCTCACAATATCCTCTCTCTTTGTCTGTTCACCGTAGCTCTTTTTTCCTAAACACTCTTCCTCCCATCCGAAAAGAGGTTCGTATGTTATTATCTCCTTTCTCGGATAATGAGATTTTTTGGTATGAAGGTTTTACCCGAATTCCGTCGATTTTAAGCTCTCGCAGTCTTCCTTTCTCCCCTCTCAGAGTTTCTTCTCTCTTCGTCTTTTCTCCCTTTTTTTAATCTCTACTTCCTTCCGAAATAAGGTTGCCTCCAGTTTTGTTTTATGCTCTCTTTCTTTTTTCTCCGACTTATTTAACTCTGATTGCTCTTCCGTTGAGTTTTTTTTTTCTATTTAGAAAATTGCTTCCTGCGTCCTTTGTTTATTTTCCTCAGAAATTCATCATTTAATTTTTTCTGTTATCGACTTATTCGGGTTACATCGGCGTGAGCTGTGATTACTTTTTGAACTTGCGGCTGACAGTTTGTTTACTTAGTATAATTGAGTTCCACTCTTGAGTTTACCTTTTGGTCGTTAACTCCAGATGGGATGGGTCATCAATGCTGTGAGACCGTGAGAAACGAAATCTGGCTCTATTAAGAATGTTTGCATGTTTTCAGCATGAAGGTTCCTCTCTCGTTTTATAATTCATAGAACTCTATCGTCGGGCGTTGCTAGTTGGTGGGCAAAGGCTAATTTTATTCATTATTCAAGCTTATGAACACAAGAAATTGATATTATTAATGTCTTCTACTACACGGAAACTTATTGCACCCTTGGATAATGATAAGGCACAAGATAGAGAAAAATCTATTTTTAATATACGTTTATCTCAGTGTTGTTCATAGCTATGATCCTATTAAAGCTACTCTGCGATGAATGATGCTTTCACCAACGCCTCTGCTTATTGAATGCTATGAAGTGTAACTCATAGGGTGCCCAATAGTGGGTGCCACTTTTGTGGACGTTTTCTGCTTATAACATTCTGGCTCAATGAAGAAAGCAATCGCAAACTACCTCTTTCTATATCATGCTTAATCAGCCTCATTTCCTCTCCACAACTTTTCGCAGCTAATGGTGGAAGGTTAAGATTCAAACTGGCCTATGTGCTGAAAATTGTACAGAGAGGATGCTTGTAACCAGGGGTTAAATTATTTCAAATGAAATATCGATTTTTTTTGTGGTTCTCTTTTGTTGCTTGCAATTGCGTCAAATCAAAAAAGTGCACAAAAATATTGATATTATTGGGGAAACTATTAGGAGAGCTGTAGTTCGAAGTTTTGTCGTGAACTGCGTAACTTGCACTTTGAAAATTGTACAGAGAGGATGCTTGTAACCAGGGGTTAAATTATTTCAAATGAAATATCGATTTTTTTTCTGGTTCTCTTTTGTTGCTTGCAATTGCGTCAAATCAAAAAAGTGCACAAAAATATTGATATTATTGGGGAAACTATTAGGAGAGCTGTAGTTCGAAGTTTTGTCGTGAACTGCGTAACTTGCACTTTCAAACCAGAGTTCTTTAAGTGATACGTAAGAGATATTCCGGTTTTCTGATTTTGCATACTAGAAGTTATGGATAAAGAACTTGTGTAGAAATTCCTTTTTGCGAAATAGAAGTTTAATGTAAATAGGTTAATTTTTTCTAAACGTAGATGTTATTATTCGTAGATATTAACTCAGATCTGAAGGTGTGGCGAAGTCTGCCGCTAAGTTTAAAGTTGTAGAGAAATGTGCCACAGAGGATAAAAGGTTTTGGAAACCTTAAGTATGTGAGCGACATCCGGTTAAAGTATTTTTAGCCCTCAAAATCTGGTTTCTATACCCCTAATATTACATGAAATAAAGAGGAACAGTGTGTTAATTGTAATGATCGATTGCTGCTGTAGAATGAATGAGATTCTGCGAAATATTCTCGTTCTCTCTAGAGCCATATGCGAGAAATAGGGCCCATCAATCTTTTGGCTCTTCCTCCATTTTCCTTCATCAAGCTAGAATTTAATGCATCGTTAGTTTAAGTTGGCTCCGTGCCTTTTACATAGGACGAGATATGCCACGGCTATATATCGACGTTTATGAATGTTGCGAAAGCACACGACAGACAGCATGTGCTAGTTAGAACTAGAAACAGGGGTCTCAAGGTCTTTGTGCTATTCTTAATGGCTTAAAAATGGTGACGCGACCTTTATTAGTGAATATTTTTTGTTCCAAGTGAAGTACCGTGGGCCACAGATCGTGATTAGCTGGTGAGATGTTTTTATTACGGAAAAAGTTTGTATGGTTTTAGCCAGAATGAAAAAGAACTCTGCATCAAAGATACGTTTTATTTTCATTCGAATGACTGAATCTTGATTTGAGAAACATATGCTAGTTCGTTAGTTAATATGTCTATAATAATATACTTGGTCAGTTATTTGAGCAAGTTTTTCATGACATTTTGTTCGATTTTGGGTTTAATTTGGTTATTGTGTTGAAATAAAAATTTATATTCAAAGTTTCCATTTCTTACGGTTTTTTCCTAATGTTTCTGTGTTTTCTAAGTATATTTATTTTGATCCATTTGCGGAATAAATAGTATAAGCGTATCGCTGTAATTATTCAACAATTTCTTTTTAAGTTAAATTGGAAGGTTTTGCTAATCTTTGTATTAATGTCAGTGTCATAAGTTAGTGTGGCATTTCTTTTGGAGTCATATTAATTACTCATTAATAATTTTTTACGTGCAAGGATAATTATCTTTGAAATTTAACGGATATGTATTTTAATTGATTAATTTTGCCATTTCACTTTTTTATTTCATAAAGCGAATGATTAATATTTAGAAAGAAGTGCATATAAAATGAGCATAAATAAGGATTTGAATTAATTAAATTTGTATCTTTCTCGTTAAGATGTCAAGCTGAGTTCACCCAATGATTGTTTGTAAAGGTAACTTTTGTATTTGTTTTGGTATATTTTCTGTTTTGGTTGTGGATACATTGGTAGACTCGTCATGCGTTGAAACTTAGTGATTCTAATGGTATTCTTAAGATGAATACCAGATCCTTCTGATCGGCAGCGGTAATAGTGTAACTTCTCGTCAGTGTGGTAAGATTTGTTTCGGCGTATTTAATGGTGCATTAAGCTCTGGAATGAATTTAATCCGACTCGTGACGTCGTGCCTCTCAGTAACAATCAAGGAGGTTGCTGGGATTTTATCGGGAATTTCAAATCCTCCTGGGAAAGCTCTTTCTAATGCTCATCTTCTCTAGCCCTTTGCCCTCGTTCTATCTCTAGCCGCTAGATTCCTTGCCTCACTCAATTCCCTTAATTTCCTCTCTCGCTTTCATCCGACCCTCCGTGATTCCATTTCCCATTTTCCCCTTCATTCCTCCTACATTAACTGTTCCACCTCTTCCATTCCTCTTGAGCTGGCGACGTGAAAGACAATGGAAGATGCCTTCAAGGGATTCTTGCTCAATGTAAAGAGAGTAGACTGTCAATTAGAGTTGGAATGCTAGAAACGGAGAGAGGAGGCGAAGCTGAGCAGGAAGTACGTGGGCGTAGTGGTAGCATAGTATAGGGACTGAGGGAGAGAACATAATCTGTTCCAATGGCAGCGATCTAAGGCCGCTTTCAATCAACGAGACTCTGTAAGATTCCGGGAGTTTGTAGGATGTTTCTGATAGAATACGGTCGCTACTATTTATTGCTCGCATATACTGTCATTATTATGACGTCTTTACAAAGCTTTTGTCGACGAGCCAATTCTATCGATCGTGTCCAAGAGGCTATAATCACAAGACATTTGCTTCTTCACTGTAACATAAATCGTATATTTGCAATTAACTCCGCTCGTGACCGTTTCGTAGTTTATGTTTGTACAAATCAAAGAATTTTTATCAACTACTCTCGTAGCAATTCCTTACATTAATGGCTATTATCGATGTGAATACTCGATGTCTTTCTAGGAAAATTCTCGTGAAAGATACTTAGTGGATTAATGAAGGTAACTAGAAGGCACTAGCTTGATAAAAATTCTTAATGAAATTTCTTCGTTAATGATAATCTATGTAGAAATTTCACTGAGCAATGCATCTACTGGATATTAACGTTGAAGTAGAAAGGCAATTTTGATATATTTTTGGGAACACAATGCACTTTTTACAAAGGACAATATTATGTTAATTCTCTTTTTGATTTAATTATTTTCTTTTTATTCTTGTATTATTTACTTTGTTTATCAAGTTTAATTTCTTCCGTTTCACTTCCAACAGCCTTCAGCTGGTTAACTCCAAAAATGCCACATCTTAAAGAATGGAATATTTTTCGTTTGTCTCTTTGTGCATGATATATTTCATTTACTTTTGCCTCAGTCTTGTTCGTGGCTGTGATAATGTGAAATCTACTGAATTATGCTAAAGCTGAGGCTGAAGAATGGCATTAATTAGTATTCTGCGGAATCTTAGGAAAATATTTGCGTTTAGAATTTCTGTGCTTCACTTACGTGGACTCGTTACGCCTATAAAATTCTGGCTCTTAAGGAAAGCAAAAGAAAACTACCTCATTCCTCGTATTGCCTTGTAATCTTCATTTTCCTCTCCATCTCTTGTCAGTTAGTCGTAAAGAGGACGTTCCAACCGGCTTTTGGAAGCTATACTTTACGAATATAACAGAAGTCAGACATATTTTTTGATTATAGTCATTCTTTTACCCAAGGAGAATCTTTGCTAAAGGACGTTTTGAACGTAACTGAAATATGAAAAATTCACCTATTCATGGCTTCATCATTTTATGTCCCTAAGGAACAGGTTTGTCGTTTATGTCTTCATAAACCATCGAATGAATGAACTTTGGTGTTTTAAACATTATATTATTCGAATTTGTAATCTATAAGATAATTTATTCACCACGTGCGTGCATCACCCAATACTCAAGACCGTTGCATTTTACCTCTATATTTCCACTTCCATGCTCCAGTTACGGTGAAAAAGACATTTTTCCGACGGGTTTAACATGTAGGTCAATAATTTTTCGTGTCCAGTTAGCATTAAGTGTAGATACAGTTCCCTTAAATGCATTATGTTAGGGTACCCTCCCTCTTCTCTGGAAGACGACTCTCCAGCGGTCCGTAAATGCTTTCAGTCGTGGAGAAAGAAATTCAGTATCCTAATGACCATTATATCTCCCAACTCCACTAAGACGGGATCGCTCAACGAGATAACGAGAGAAAGGGAGAGTTTGAGAAAAATGCGAGAGCAATATGTGACTCCTTAGTGTAAAATGAACGCTATATTTCTCTTCGAATGTCATATATACATCCGATAGAAACTTCCAGTTGGTTTCCTACACTTCTCCAAGTTCTTTCTTCCATTGTGCTGCGGTCCATCTCTGAGAGAAGAGCAGGAGAAAGGCTCTTCGGACTCCGTGGAATGTCCTGCCTCTTGGAAGGAGAAAGGGAAGGCAGGATAATTGTGATGCGCATCTGTGCTCCCGAGCATGCAGCGTTTTGTATTCCACTCCGATGGCCGCAGTGCCGCGGTTCGAATCCCGACTTCTTCAAGGACTTATTTCCATCCGGAGCGGTCGATGAATATCCAAGACACGCACACACCTACACCTTCCTTGCAATTCATTGCGGCATTAAATGAAGAATACAAGACGTACTTTACTTAATAAAACCTCCATAGGTTCTTAGTGTGGCGATATTTCAACTCTAATTTATAGCTGTACTTATGGATGCTCCCTTAGCGCAAAATCTTTCACTTGGAAATTGATTAATCTCACCTTCGGCTTACTCTGCATCTATGGCTACAATCTCTCACGTTAACGCGAGGAAATCGTTACATCTGCCTAATTACGAGGTTTCTATTCTAGCGCGGTAACCATCTTGAGTAGATCATTCGCTGATGATGTCGTCCGTCAGTGCTTTAATTCGACGAAGAGAGCGTGTGAAATACATTACCTCAGAGAAAAGCTAGAAGAATAGAAGCATAGATATCGATTCTAATGAGATGGCGATTTATTAGATTCAACGAGGAGTTGGCATGAGAGATGACGAGAGGTACATTTTTGTGGTAGAATTGTTGACGATCTTACTATCTTTTAACTTATTGATATATCACTCGGATTCATTTCCATGTGTCCTTTGAATACCGTTTGTGATACAATTTCCATTGGTTTATCTCGTAAGGTTGTTGCTGTTGATGGCATATAAACTCAACATATGTTTCGTTATTGCAGATACAATTATTGCTCTATCTTTCGCTATGTGCTGCTCCAAAAGATTCTATTTAGGATCTCCGCTGAATATTTTATAGCTCGATGATAGATGACTCGTTTACGACACGCTGAAGGTGCACTGGTATGGACGCAGACAGTGGAGCATATTTGGCCTATTCATTTTTGTAAACGACTCTCGGTGGCGACATATGTTTGTATTATCTCCTTCGTAGCAAACTGTGAGGATATTTCGAGCAACTCAAGCAAACGGAAATCGTTGCGCTGGAATGCTAAGGACATTACGAGCTTTGAAGTCGAGACGTATATTTCCGAACGTGCCTCGCACACCTGCTCTATATTTCCTCTCATTAAACTTATCTTTTGTAGTTGTTTGGCTAGAGGTAACTGATGATAACATATGATGAATATGATACCGCCCCGATAACTATCCCGATCTTATGATGGTCGGAAACAAATCAGCGATATTATTTAAAAGATTGCTTAATCCTTTGGTGTAATTACTAACAGGAACGTTTGTTGTTTCATGAATGTTTGCGCCAACTTCTTGTCATGCAATTAGATATCACATTAATAATTACCTTCCCCACGGATTTTGTCAATTCTCCTTCCAGCTGGTCATTTTATATCGACCATATAGTATTGTATGAGCAGCTGCTTAAAATTTGAGCCAGAGTCCGACTATCTGATATTTTTTCATTTTAAATCGCTCAGATACAGGTTTCCTCTACTCCCCCATGTTTCTCTTATCTTTTCCCCATCCCTTCTTTCTGCTCGTAAGTTTTTCTGCCTTATCGGAGGGTCATAAAACGAATGATAAACGCAGGTATGTTCTTATATTTTCTGTCGGTTCAGTAAGAAGAAGATTTGGAATTTTCTCTTTCCAAAAGGAGAGAATATCATCGAAAATTATTTTAATCGATTTAACCGTTTTCTTCAGTATGAGAAACTTTAGAAATTAAAATAAGAGTGCTTACCGCTTCTATAACATTCCTCTTGTTCCTTCCTCTTATTAGGTAATCCATTTTGTCTTGAAGTCAAAGATGAAATCCTCTTGAATTTTTTCTTCAACTAATCAAAAGTTGATTTGAATCCTTTCTATTCGGTGCTGCACGCTTACAGACTGCCGACTTCAGTTGGCGATGCTTTAGACAAAGAAATTCACATCCAAGATCGCCTAGTCATAAATGCCAAGCATCTTAAGGTTGACTAGACTAATAAGATGATTTAAATTCCTATATTCTGAAATCATCATTTGTGATTTTCTGGAAGTTAGGATATCCACGGGAGAATCATATCTATGAATCATTAGAGTTCGAGAAAAGCTCCAAAAAGCCGTTGTTTGCGTACAAACTAACCGTTGAAAAATTCCAACCAGCAGGGGTTAGGGTTCTCAGAAAATATCTCAGTAAATGTCAGTATGTAACCGAGTGATTCTTCTCTCCGAAGATGGCAACATAGTTGCCGAATTACGTATTTAGACCACTAAGAACCTTAACCCCTGCTGGTTAGAATTTTTCAACAGTTAGTTCGCTCGCAAACAACAGCTTTTTGGAGCTTTTCTCGAACTTTAATGTCTTATCACAGCCGTTTTCCATTTTCTTATTTCTGAATGCATTTCGTCTTTTACCCGTACAAATTTTCTGCAATTCGTGATCAGTAAAATGTTACTCTGTGCGATGTGCCGATACAGTATTTAGCATTTACATTTACATATACATAAATACCCCGCAAACCGCCGTATGGTGTATGGCAGAGGGTGTTAATACACCAAAGACCCTAATTATTCATCCTATTGACGCGTCTAATACTATCTGGAAAAAGAGACCAATAATAACTATCCGTTCGTGCAATAATCTCACGAAATAAGGAAAATGTGCATTCCGCTCATGTATCTTTAATCTAAGGAAAAAATTATGATCGGTAATAATTCAGCTTTTAATTATGTAAGGAGACGAGGTTATCATATAATTCGTTAGGAAGGATCTCAATAACCTTATTTTCTGAGTTTGATAGACTTACTCATCCAGTATTCCTCTCCATAACACAGCAAACTCATCCCATTCGAAAAATAATGTTTCACCTGATGAGGAACGGAAATTATTGCTGAATAGAAAATATATATCTGATTATTTCCTTGACATCATAAATCCAACAGATTCCGGTTAACAAAACGGGATACAGGTTTAAATTTCTCCCTTTTATTTCCTCGTTTTCCTTATTATTTTTCCGTTAGATTGCGTCTCCTTCGCCATCCAACTCTCATTTCCTCCAACCCTTTCTTACGTTCCATTTTTTCTGCCTCGCAAGCTACTTGCTGTCGTTTTTATCACCCCCTTGGGAATGTGGATGCCTGGCAGGGGACTACCCAAGTCTCCATCCAGAGAAAGAAGCTGACCCTCGGGAGTCTGGAGGAAAAAAGTATACGGGGAAAGTCGCCGGACGACCTTCTCCTCTCCTTCCCCTGTATATTTATCGTCGCATGTCTGTACATTTCACCCTTTTTATAAGAGAGATCGTAAAAGTAATCGAACGACCCCACTTTTCGTTCCTCCGATAAAGGAAAACGTTTAGAGTACGAACATGTCTCTCGAGAATGCGCGTAGGTTATGATTCTCGCATTGCAGATCGACCGAGATTTTTTTCATGCAAATTAAATATTAAACTGAGCTTTTATGTCGAAAGAATTAACGACAGATTAACGTGGTTTTGGGCCTTTCTCGACGTAGTTGCTCCTATACTTACTCCATGAACTAACAGCTATTCAGTTTTAATCATTCGTCTTCTCTTTTCGTTATTAAATATTCTTATTGCTGTTATTTGAAACGAAAAAGATTTTCTGCTGCTTCTTCTTCAAGGGCTAAAAGAGTATGCTTGAGAATAACCCTAGCAATCAATGTAGCCCATCGCACGTTGTATTTATAAATTCTACGGAATAGGTATTCCTTGAAAGGTAAAATAAGACGATCACAAATTTTCAAGGAAAATTAAATGTTTTTTATATTAGCAAAATACCACTGTAGCCAAGTAATCAAGAAACGGAAACTAGTCGTGTGGTGTTCCCTTATAAAGTGGTATTTTGCTAAGTTATCTTAAAACAGTTCTAGTTTTATATGAAATTTGTGTACTGTCTATTTTCTGCAGGTTGTATCCAATTTATTTCTTTCGTTTTCTACTTGACGCATTTTACGTTTACCTAAATATATCTTTGTAGTTTTTGGTTCACCGTACTACTACTAACTATTTACTTTTTCTTTCCTATTCAACGGTGTGTAATTTAAAAAAGTGATTCTCTTTAAGTATACATTATTTTTTTTTACGTTTTCGCTTATGCCAACAATGAAATTTGTTTTGAAATGATTGAAATTATCTTTTCAAGGTGATAAGGTTGCGCAAAATCCTTCCAGTTTTTAAACATTTTTTGAGTTACTTATAGTTTTGCATTTGACTTTCAAGTAAGAAAATCTCTTAATTTTATTTTTTGTTTTAGCTGCAAATTTGTTCATTTCTCTACTTTACTCTAGTTACTTTAATTCCTTGACGGGTATAGGATTGATTTAGGTCATTATGAAGATTGTCTGAGAATTCCCAGTCATTTAAACATTTAGATTTCTAGATGAAAAATTTTCGTACATGCTTTCATATTGTTTCTATTTTATGCATCCGGATTAGCATTTATATATTTATTTTACCGTTATTGAAACTTTTGTCGCTTTTTATAGCTATTTTTAGGTCAGCACTCACTGAAGTACTTCTTGGTGATATAGCGTGATAATATTTTACTTTCGTAGAAATACTTTCTTCTCTGAATTGAAACACCCGGTAATATATATCCTCTTTTCTGGCCGTGCACTTTATCCGTCTGAGGAAAGTATAGCTAAAGTGCATTTGATTGAAGAAAATCTTAAAGAAGAATAGCTCGAGAGTCGAGTAGAAGACGGAAAAAGAAAATAAACAGTTAAGGAAAAAGGCATTGCCAGAACGAAAAGAAAACACCTTACGTTGTGAGTGAGAGATTGCGTGGAGAGTCGAAAATGAGGGTGTAAATTGTGCCGAAAACGAAGGAATAATGCATAGACGGAGTGGTGGAAGTTTTTATTTTTCGTTCCATCTCACCCGACTCGAGAAACACAATGGTTTAACCTGCCCCTTGTGAGTTTACTGCAGGTGTTTGGCTGTATTGAAACTGCGTTTAGTGGGAGGGAAAGGTAACAGTGGGTCTCTTGTTTAATAGTCCTTTTTACCTCGTCTAATTTTTCCCTCTCCTTTCTTGCTTCAATTGCTACTCAAGAATGTTTTGTTTCACATAATGCAGTCGAAACACGGTCTTACATTTTTATTAAGAAACGAGATTTTCTCATCAGCAGCAGAGAAGTAATTACTTCGAGGATTTATTATTTGTGCTCGTTGGACAAAATTGCTTCCGCCTTAGTAGGAGTAAATTAATTTTTTAATTAAGACATACCTAGAAAGTGTTCTCACTGTATAGTTTTGAGATGGTTTATTCGACAATTCTTCAATTTCTTCCTGGCAGCAGTACTTCATACCTGGTATATATTTTTGTTTGCATATTTTGTATGATTCTTGCGATTTTCTCAAGGTATGTAGATAGCAAAATACCAGATTAGTTAAAATGTGGAGGAAAATTTATTGTACTTAATGCAATAGGAAAGATGTAATAGCTCAGGGGTAAAAACAATTTTAAGAGAAAGTAAATGACAATGTACTTCACTGTGTTCAAATACTATTATCTTCCATAAATTTATAGAAATTCCTTTGGTCTTTTTAATGAAACAATGTACAGTTTTCATTTGTATATTTATTAATCATGCTTACATTTATGTTAGTTTTATGTAAATGGTGCTAATTATGATTTTCTTTTTTTGCAGGTGAGCCACTCCATAAAACGAGGTCAAGTGGTGAGTGCAGTCTGAATTAATATTCTATGACTGACTTTCATATTCCATCCTATACGCTTTTTTATTACCTCCGTTAAGTACCTAGTTAATTTCTGCTCTCATCGTTTTCAGGTTAAGTTATAAGGTTTTTCTTAATCACACTGAAATAATAACGCTGTTTAATTTTCTTTCACCTATCGCCGTTTATTAATATGTGTGCATTTTAAACTTGGTTTAAGTGGATGGCAATATACAATGTCATCTACTTCATTTTTAATTCGGACGGCGCATGTGTTTCATTAATTTTAATTTTAGAGCTGGGTTCATTTTTAAAAACATTCACACGCTCGAATTCTGTAAATGAGATATTTAATGAAAATTACTGCAAAAGTGCCAGCCGTCTTCTTGTCGCCTGCAAGCAAACAATCATTAGATATCTTCCAGGATGTCCTTATGTTCCTTATGGTCCCAATCGAGGTACAAATGGAAGCTCTGTCCTATACTCGTATTTTACTTTTTCGGCTATTCACGTAGCGCACTTAAACCAAAAAAGAGTTACAGCAACGTTACTCAAAAGAGTCAGATATATATGCGACTAGCAATATTTCTAATGAGCTGAGAAATTTAGTTTTTAATGTGTGTCGAATCATAACCTGTTTTTTCCGAATTGTGTCGGAAAATTAGTATTATGAAGTTGACACGGCAATATTTTAGCATTCTTAAACATTCGCTTACGTTCTGAAGTCATCTCATAAGTAAAAATGTATTTCGGGATATATGACACTATGTATTGATCGCCCGTCAATGATTCATTGCCATCGATGGTCAGCAACATCAATTCTAGTCGTTAAACAGTCTTTCGGTTACCTATCCATCAACTTTCCAATTGATTTAGTGAATTCAGATATGCTTTCTTTCAGAACTTTGAATGCTCGCGTACGAAAATAGCCTTAATTTCTTCGCTGATCATCTGTTCGTGAGGTACGTCATTACAATTATCGATCTCTAAGGAGAGCAAAAATAAAATCCTAGATGTTTCGGAAACTGATGGCAAGCAAGGGAAAGTTCGCTCCGGTACTGTAATATAATATATAGACATTAAAGAAGGGAAGTAATCCAAGATGACTCAATTGAAAAATGTGAAGAGAAGTAGGCATCACATTTCTCATACCATACCTTGATACATGGAAAATTTTTCATTTTCTTTTTGAAACGGGTAGAGGAAAACGTATTTTCATTTATTTCCTCAGTCTTTTTATGGCTGCGATGATATGAAAGCCACTGAGGCGTGCTTTACTCCAATTACTGGCATTTATATCGGTCACTTATCGAATGATATGAAAACTGTTATCTATTCGGTAATTGTACGGTATTTATTATGAAATCTTCGACTTCTGTATTTTGACTCAATGATGAAAGCAAACGCAAATTACCTCACTCCTCATCTTGCCTAGTATGCCCGATTCCCTCTCCATGGTTTTTCTTAGCTTGAGCTTCAAACCGGATTGAGGTGGGCTTAAGGTTAAACCGGCCTCTGGGCTGAATACTTTACGGGCAGGCAGTAGGCGTTACGTTCGAGGTCTAACTTCATTCATGAGAAAGAGTGTAGCCAAAGAAAACGAATTCTGAAAAGATAAACATCCTCATTCGCTGCACCGAAGGTCCCGCTCCGAATTGGCTGGATTTATCTTGGCCGGCAATGTCACAGCTTTTCTTGGCTTTTAGAAGTGCTTTTACGCAAACAAATAAAACGTTATATCTCTTAAGAAGTCTTTCGTTCTTGAATTGACACCGAAAATCGTCTATCTTATTGCCTCGATCGATTTATTACCTTCTGAAGCATTAAAGGCTCGAAAAAATTAAAGTTTCCTCAAGAATTTCCATCGATTGAAGAGAATGCTAAATTAGATTCGATCCCTCTTATACATTCGCATCGCTGAAGACTTGATTAACGAATCGCCTTCCTGAATGTCATGCGACGGATTCGTTATGCATAGACTTTGATTGATGAATTCGGAGAGTGGGAATAGTTTCCAAGTCCTCCACGTAAACGATGTCTCTCTTAGAAAAGTTTTCAACGTCCACGAATCTATCTCGTTGATTTATGAGATTTACTGTGTATGATTTACTATTCTCGACGGGTTTCATTAGAATGAGAAAGATGGCATTTAGGCGAATTAAAGTCGTATAGTCAAGTCATAGCAAGTTCCGTAAACCAATACTGATGATCATCCTTAGTCGAATTTGAAGGAGGCATTTATTATTTAGCGTTGATTACTCAATACGTTTCTGTAAAAGAAGTGATGAAACTGTTCTATGAAATATGTATGATTTCCTCCGTTATAATAATTTGCATGGCAGTGTTGACGAATTTTTATTCCTATGCAGTAAGCAGCAAAAAAAAGATAGCCCTTTTTTGTTTTTAGTGTAGTTAAGGTTTCGCTTTTCTGTTTATTGGCAATATTGCGAAAATATTTATTTTGATTGTAGTTACTCATTTAAAACAGAAACGACCACTGATGATACAGCCAATAAATAACAGAAGAACTCCAAAACCATGAAAATAGTATATTCCCGAAGCATATAAGGAGTATCTACATACTTTTTGTTGGTTTTAGGATTTGTTCTTTTATTTATTAGCTATTTATTTGACAATTTAGTTCACATTCAGCCATCAGATATGTATTTTGTTGGATAACAGAAAGAGATGAACGTAAATTTCAGTGTCCTTTTCCGAAAAAATCCTGTTGACCCGGACCTTGGCTTTGTTAGGATAGCATGCTAACCATTCTGTTACCTAGATGGATAATTTTCGTAATAAATAATTATAATTTCAAATATTTAGCATAATATTCGTATTTACTTTGAATGAAAATGGTTTGAATTTTGACTGCGTTTCAACGCAGTGAGCTTGGTTCGCGTATTGATGTCAAGGATTCCCTGTTCGTAATGTATTCAACGTGTCGAACCTTATTTTATGGGCTTAGTTATAATTAATTCAGCTCGCGGATGCGAAAGGTTATGTGCGTGACGTTCAAGTTCAGGATAGTTGCCAATATATCCTTTCGTTTGGCCTCGCATTCACCTGCGCCTTCGATGCTGGAGTAAATACATAATTTTATTTATAGCTATCCACTGAAATGTATACTTTATGTACTCTGGAATTATATTATGTTTTATGCACCGAAACATGAATTTTTCACAAGGTTAATAAGTTATTCTTCCTTGATTCTCCAATTTGTTACCAACACTAATTAGCAATGTACACTGAACGCTATCTGAGAGCTATTTTTCCCGTACACGGTTGACAGGGTACGGCAACGTACTCATGAGTTTCGAACCAGGAATACATGGGTTATGAACTGGTGTACGACTTACAGTGGGATTATATATTTGCGCGTAGCGTAGCTAAGTTTTCATTTTGAGATAATCCTGTAGGCGGTACGTTGCAAAACGGTCTCTCAAGTCGATAAGGTGGTATTATTTTAACCATGGATTTATTTATTTTCCCGATTTTTCAGTCACCTCCTCCCTGGTTTTTCGAAGTTTCCTTTAATTTTTGTTATTTACTCTGAAATTTGTTTGGGTTCGTGCTCGCATAGTACGTGACTTACGGATTTCTTTCGGTGTTCTTCTATCACTGACATAACTAAGGTTCTGATGCACTCTTCTCTGACTGTCAGTTTTCGTGGATCTAAACACCTAACCAAAAATATTCATCTCCGATACCTTTATTCCTTGCCATATATATATATATATATTTTTTTTTTTCGCTCCTTATAAAAAGGTAGTATTTTTCATAGCATTATAAAATTATAGCTTTGTTTCTTCCCTGCTATACTCCATGGACCGCTCAGTATTTCCAAATAATTTATGCAGCGGTACTTTGGTTAACGACGAGTGGCTTAGGTCAAAAACATTTCTCGGGTAACGGCTTTGGTTTACGACGACCTCTAATGAAGATTGTCAATTAAAAACTTCTTTTGTGCCTATTCATTTCATTAATGATAACTTTGGTTATTGTCTTTTAATAAATTATATGCACCATATTTTGTTGATATTTAAATTAATTTTTTCTGCATATTTGATATGTAGTATGCTTCTGGAAAATTGCGCCTTTGATAACGAAGGTATTGATCAACGACTATCTTGGAACAGATTACCGTCGTTAACCAAGGTATTTCCAATTATCTCCGAATAATTTCCTTATATCCTGATTAGAATAAGTTTCATACTTCACGGTTGCCATAGTTAGTCAAACTAACCAGAGAACTTAATGAACTCCTATCTCTTGCTCCAGAAATTAAATACGTTTCATCTATGTGTTTCTATTGATATTTGTATATTTAATAGATGTAATGAATTAAATCTGATAATACGTATCAATTTTTTGGTATTAATTTAGGAGAATATCATATTTTCGAATTTTCTTTCATTTTCCGTATTATTCCAGGATTTTATTCTGTGTAATTGGAAGTATAATGTTGAAGGAATTGAAGTGTCATGACGGCTGGATCTATATAATGTATGACAGATGTTTATCGACTCCTTTTTTTTGATATCGCGATACATCTCGCGTGTTCAGATTGTGAATTAACATCTGTCTCTACCATGAGCGATGAGTAGTCGTAAGTTTATGGCTCGAATTCCGGCAACATTCGGCTGTCACATCTGATTATGGAGTGAGGCTCATTTGTGGACAGGAGGCCTCCCTTTGTCAGCGAAGAACCGCCTTATTATCGCCCACGTGTCGAATTCTGAAGATGGAAATAGCTCCGCTAACTTTGTGACACATCGTGTGCGCCACGTGGAATTGTCATTGAGAGAGTTAGCGCGCATTTCTTTCGCATAAACACGCATGTATTTCATGCTTCCCTTCCAAGATTGGCGGAAACGGCTCTTTCAAGATTTGCTTTGATTTACTTGGCGCATTCTCGCACGTACTCGCTTTCTTCGCTCTTGGTTTAAGCCACTAATCGTGTGAGGTCAGTATCTTAGACATAACTGTCGACTAGTGTATGATTGACTGCCGTCCAAGTATCTCCGGCTGTTATTTTCCTTCCCTTCCTAATGCTTAGCTTTCGTCGCGCTTAGAACCTCGACTTTCCTATTCATTTTTATGAATTTACGGTAATTGTGAGTGAATTTCTCGGCGTTATTTCGTAATTTGTAAAAAAAGCTAAGTAACACGTTTTTGCTTTAACCCTTTTACTCTCAGAGTTGGGTTTCTCGAAGAAAGAATGATGCCCTTTTAATTTAATTGGGTCGATTTTTTGAGTCTATAAGAAAGAGCATTTCAGAAAGACATGTATTATTGATAATTTTGTCTTTATCGTCTTTAATATAGTGTCGAACTTCCTATCTATTGTGAAATTGCGTGCACATTTAATAAAATTTAATCATGTTAGAAAAATGTACCTAGAAAAAAATCTTCTCAGAAACGGTGCATGTTCTAGCTGTAAATGTTGAAGTACTGGAACTTTTCTGGCATTTATTTATTGAGGTTTTTTTATTTTTCAACGTATCATTATTATTTGATTTCGTCCAAATGTAATAAGATTGTCTCCTCACCAGTTCGTTGACTTTTCAGGAATATCATCCTAAATATTAATATCATGATCTGCGTTAAGCCACTCATGGTTCATTTACCCAAATAATATCTTCATAAGGATTAAGCATCTCTGAATTTAGGAGCTCGCTCTTTTTAGCCCTGGTAACTCGTGTAGCGTACATGGGTAAGCAATTCAGCACGCTTAAAAATTGTACTTACGTAATCATTTAGCCGTCCTTTGAATATTCGTTTTTGGAACGAGATCGTTCATTCCCTTCGATTTGTCCTATTTCGCTAAAAGTAATCATCAGTCCCCCATTTTTCTCACCCCGTTTATGAGCGGCTAATGGAACTAATAATGGCTCTAATTGCCGTATTTCATTTCCAGCAAGGGTTCCGCTGATTTCATAACAGCACGAACAACAGCTTGTCAGCGGCGAAAATTCAATTCGTGATTAATCGGGATATCTTATCGATTTCTTCGTGGCTCTCTTAATTTATCTCCGCTCGTTCCGATCGAGTTAAAAGCACAAAGGCTCGCTTTCTATCTTTCATCAGGATGGCGTGAAAGAGTTCGTGATGCAGATCGGAAGAATTACTTCGAAAGACCGGTAGCTTTCAAGGGAGAACGTTAAAAGTTGGGCGAGGGTCGGGATCAAAAGAAAATCCCCTTTTGAATATCTCTCTCTGTTCCATTCGATCTTTCCACACCATCCGCCTTTCAGCTTCTTCGCCATTAAATCTGTGCACGTAAACCGCTTGCTCGCAATCTGGCGAATGACATCTGTTAATGGTTTATTTCCTGTGTTATACTATCCGATTCTGTTTTTTCAACCTTATCTCTTTTCGATCCCATTGTTTTAATGGTATTTACCTCTGCTTTTTCGCTCCCAAGCCGTGCTATATTCTATTCGGATTCAGAATGTGAAAATACCGTATTGTTTGAGGTCGTGGATAAGCAAAGCGTTTAAAGATTAGTCGCCACTAATCCTGTTTATTTTGCTGAGTCAACAATACGTGCTCAAGGAAAGGGCAAGATTGTGAAATCCTCTGGCGCTCTCAAGATCACATTTTTTTCGAAAAGGCCCAGAAAAGTATTTCAAATGGTAGTTAACTAATACTTTTTAATTTCTATCATGATAGTTTGAAGATATCTTATAATATTTGTATAATTTCTTATTTTATCTAATTCGTTTCTCCAAGTAATAAGGAGTGATATATTAACATTCATCGCCCAGAAATAATTGTATCCCCGATGTGTCTAACAGAGCGTATATTCTTTGAACATTTGGTTAAATTTCCTCTTATATTTAAATCTTAGGTGTCATTAACAGGAAATAAATTACCTCCAAGTATAAGGTGTAATTTTATACTTGCCTTAGAGCTGTCGATCGATGGAAATCTTTCGGGGAAAGACCTAATTTGTTTTGGTTCTCATCTTTTCTTTTCCTTCCCGGAATAGGTAATCTAAAATACCGTTATGCCTCATAGACTCTGTAAATAATCAATTTTCTCCCAATCTCCTCGTTCCGGTTTATTTCTCATTATGACATCATTTTCCTAGTCTATACTTGTTCGAGGACAAGTCCGTGAATTCCGCTACCTTATTTACCTTGCTTTTGTTATTCCGCAAAGTGTGCCAGACCATTCTCTCTGGCAATCCTTTATAACTGATTGCCCCATATAATTGTATGTAAATGCTCGCTTCCTGGCTCGATCTCCTTTGTATGCGGAAAGTAAGCGTGGTAGCTATTTATAAGTTCAGAACCTTTAACTAGTAAGTGTTATAATATTTACCATTACAAACAACGCTGGTTTTGTTGCATATCAATTGAATGTATGCGACTAATGTTAAAATAAAATCGGAAGTCAGGAATTATTAACGTTGACTTTTATTGGGTCTACTCCAATAATCGCTTCTTCAAAATTTTAACTGCAACTATAAAAGTATTCTTAAGAGAAAATCGGGGCTCCCGGATAGCCAAGTGGGCAACGCGTTCGATATCGGCGAAAGCGGTCCCGGGTTCGATTCCCGGTGGGGGCCCTCGTGCGAAATGACCAAAGCAGTCGAAGCACTTTTAACAATACTAATACTAATTAAGAGAAAATCGAGATAAGAAACTTCTTACAATCAATCAGCATCGGTCATAAACGTCACTTTGCAACCTTCATTTGTTTCCAAAGAAATGTATCACGCATTTTCACTCCTTTCTTTCGCGTTATCCCTCATTCTCCCATCCGATTTAGAAAATGAGTTCGGAACCCGTGGCAAAAAGAGAAATGAATGAGAGGGAAATGTATAAAATATCCTCCCTTTGCCCCTCCTGAATCCATTTAATCGCATGTCAGCGAGCGTTCTCTCCCGCGACCCCTTCTCTCTCATTCATTTTGTAAAGCTCTCTCTCCTCCTCTCTCTCACACAAAGCCATCATCATTATCTCCATCACGCTTTCTTGGTTGCGTGATCACGGAGAGGGGCATCGCCGGTTTTTTTCGTTTCATTTATTCATTCGTTAAGTATCGACTTCTGCCAGTGATGCGGCGATCGCCTTTCTACGCCGCAGGTCCGCCGTTCGTATTTGCTCTCGATACGAATTTATCCGTCCCGTTTGTGGAATGAAAACGAGCGGTTCCAGAATCAACACCGATCTCTTTTTAATCCTCAAAGGTTTTTCTGCATTGTGTCGCCTTTTTCGGCTCCGGACGTGAATGAAAAGGCGATGAAAAAGCCCCGGATCCAAAGCTCGTCTTTTATTCCCAAACCGATCGCTCTGTTAACGCGTCGTGTTTTCTGAGCAGCTACGCATCCATCCCGCTTTCCCGATAGTGTTTAAAAGGGGAATTTTTCATAAACGGTTGTTTGTTGCACCGTTATCGTTTTTTATAGCCAACGCAAGAGGAATATTCGTTAATATTTGTCCTTTTTTCCTCCGGAGCGAGCGCGATCTTTTTCCATATCACGGCGCCGTGCTTATCGTTGTCTTTTCGAAAAATCGTAATACGCGGCGTGGAAAGGTGATTGAAGCGGTTTGAATTTTTCGGGCGGACGCACCGAGCATCGTGAACGTATCTCCGAATGTGTTTGATGTTAGAAATCCAGATAAAAATCCAGATTATGGCTTCCAATAAATATACCAGTTTGTCCTTGGGGTGACGTTCCCGAATGGCGGTTATGTTCGTAATGTACTGTGGCCGGTTTCTTCAAAGTAAATCCGACGACGTTTTATCGCCTATTTAATATGTGTAAAATGTTGACCGTATTTTCAAAATTTATGAGCCATTCCTGTTTTATCGCAGTTCGAAAACATTTCAGATAATATATTTTGCCTACTGTTATTCTAAGACATTTTGGAGTATTTCTTGTTTCATGGTTGTTCTGCGTGCGCCTATTTTTGATGCTTTACTACGTTATGCTATTTTATATCTTTTTCTGATGCCGATTTTCGATAATTTTCTCATTTACAAGGGAAGATTTATTGCCTAATAATTTGCGATGAATTCTTGTTAATATCCTTTTGGCTTATACTGTTTGCTACTTAATTTCGAATGAATGTCTTTTATATTATCTTCTGAACAACCCCATATATTAAATATTACAGGATGGTGTAAACCTCAAGTATTCTATGTTACAGGATGGTGTGTTAATGAGGGCAGTATGGTTGGAGCAGAATGTCATTTTAAATTTTGACGAATAAAACGCCGACGAATAACTAAAAAAAGCGTGGAGTACTTAAAATTCTTAAAAGTTTTACAGTGTTCCTAGGTTTAATCCCACTAACGATATCATATTAATCCTCATTGGTTTACTTCCTGTGGAGATTTTTAAGATTATTTCATTCCTAGTTCTCTCTTTATACGTACGTCTTCGATGCTGCTTCCTTTGCGTTCTGAAAACTCTATTCATCCTTAAATAAATTCACCCTTCTTTAAAGTTACATTCTACTTTTTCTTTTATCCGTATCTATCATCGGCAATCTTTACCGTCGACATTTTCCTCTTGAAAAAAGGCTATAGTGTATCATGAAGATTTACGCTTCATTCACGCCTTATATTCTGTACCCCTTCTTCAACGGCATTAATTGGTGTTTATCTGATAAGACTAATTCTTCCTTCTTTTGGCCGTGGAACGGTCTGCAGATTTTTGTCAAATGGATTTTCATAATGTTTTTGGCTTCATTTCTTAGTAGGAATTGTAGTGGATATCTAGTATATTCTGCTTTATATACTGAAGTCTATGTGCCACCATTTTTTTGTTCTAATGAAAGTAATGAATGAATTTGTATATATTATAAAATAAAACTCNTAATAATTATATCTCATCTTGACAAGAGATATTTAAAAATAGTTGTGTGCGCTAACAAATAGAAGTTTGAGAATCAATTTAAATCCTCTTCAAAATCTACTTTAAAGGAATTTTACCTAAACTCCTTATTTAAATTTTCATTGATCCTTTTTGCCATGAAATCGTATAATTTTCTTGTTCTCCTGTTCGGTCCATCAATTTATTTGACTTCGTTAGAGCAAGAAAAAAACATCATTCAAGGGAAGTAATCACCTTCCGAAATGAATCTTCGCTGAGTGCATGGTTGTTGTAATAATGATAATCACCTCGGCGAATTTTAATTCTCATTCTGGGAGAGCCGTTTAGCTATACAGACACATTTGCGGCGTTGAGCACAACGGCAGCCTCGGCCACTCTGGCATTTGCCGGTGCCGTGGGGGGGAAGTGGGGGGGATCATTCGAGTCACGCCACCAAATCTGCTTTTCTTCTCTTTCCGCGATAAACACTTTCGCATCGGGAAAAATATCAGGTAGAGAGCGATTCGCGGCGAAAGGCGTAACCTCTCCGATGCGCGTGACCAGCACGGTAGCCCTTGGAAAGCTTTTATTTCTTTCCCGCGAGGGCCACTTCCCTTTTTCCCTTTCTAAAAGCATTATATCGGCGATAGAAGGTCACGGACTGACGGGAGGATGGTAATCCATTATTTGGTCACTGCTCCTGGCGACCTCTCCCCGTATCAAGGGGGCTATTTAAGCGAAAAGGAGATAGCCGAAACTACCACTTGCTCACGGTTTATTCCTTTCCTCTTTCGCCTCTCTTCTCTTCCTTCTTTATCTCAGCTTCTCTCACGTTTAATTCTATCACCTTTAGCTTTTGTAAATCTCGATGGATGGAAAATTCGTTCCCTCATTTTACTGATAATTCTCTTTACTACTCTCTGTTACCCTCGAATGTCCCAAAACTGAACCCCAAAGAGGTATAGCTTCTTTGAAATATTTAATGGCGAAGAGTTAGATGTAAGAAGTTTCAATTTTGTCCTTCACTAAAGACATTTTATTATTATTATTTGGCACTCTTGGAGGCTGGGAAGCATTCGCCTATCCCGGATGCAAAGCACCAAATGAAACAGGCTCATCTATTGCTCTTTAGTAGTCATCTATATATCTTCTTACCATGGAGCAAGTACTAATTGATGCTGTTTTCTGTAATTGTACAATAATTTAATCTTCTATTTCAATTGTTTCTAGGATTTTACGTAAATCTTCAAGTATTACACCGGTTGCCAAAATTATTATTGGACAGTTTTGACCAAGTTTAGGGCCCAGACTTCCTTTATATCTTCTACCAGGGGTAAATATTTCTGCATTTTTTCTTTATGTTTGCTATTTATATTTCCTTTGTCGGAATGGAGATGTGTATTAGACATTTAATTCTTTTCATTTTCATGTAATTCTTTCTTGTTTTATTTGAAGAGATATTATTATTATTATGTAGGTACTCCGTTTGTATCCACAATCTAAAATATACATTTATTGCACTTAAAATAAGGAAATTGCTGTGCAATTTTCTTCTGCCTATTCTCTCTGATTCGATGGGGTTTCTTGGCGAGGTTAGGTTCGAGTGGGCCTCTGTATTCGAAAACCTTACTCATCTCTGATATTTTTCGGAAACTAATGATAAAAGGAAAGAGTGTTTTCTGCAAACATCTTTGCAACTTAAGGTTGATGAAGAATACCCAAAATATTGGAGACCACATTCACTGCTGAAAAATCGAACCATTAAAAATGCATATATAAAAGTTAAAAATTCTATGTGTAGGTTGAAAAGATGAAAAACGAAAAAAAAAGGAAAATAAAAAAGGATAAAAATAATTGCGACAAATTACAAGCATATAATGAAAGAACTAAAGAATTTAAATTCTGTGGGAGAGTACGAAAGATTCATTCATTGTAATGGCCTTCCACGATGTAACACCTTCTCATATTGAGTTTACAAGCATACACTTTAAAATTACGATTAATAAAGGGAAATATTACATAATTGCATAGGATAAGTTCTAGAAAGAATACAAGGTAATATAGTACGAGAGAGAATCGGAAATTTTCTTAATAGTTCAGTTATTTCGATCTTCCGTAGATGGCATTGAAAATGATGCGGGCTACTTTATTAGCTCGTGCCCCAGCAGCCAGTCGCAATCACAGGTTTCGCGCAATTTCCGTAATCGGTTCCGTTTGATCTAGTAATGACCAAACACCGACGCTCGCTTTTGCTAGGCTCAGCAGCAGACTTTCCTCATTTCGCACTGTTTTCTTATTTCTTCTCTCCCCACATTTCTTCCTCTTCTCGATACTCTGTGAACCCTCCCTGTTGTTACGCACTCAAGAGCCTGTGTCTGGGCCGAGTACGGACATCCTGCAATCAGTGGACGCATCTGGTGCGGCCGAGCGGCGGAGGGAAGGGTCAATTTCAGATATCCTTTTTCGACGGTCCATTATCCCTCCCTCTTCTGCACCCTTTCCGATCCGTGCATCCTTCTCCCGTTTCATTTAGGATTTCTACACCATAGCAGCGCTCGAATCACTACCTTTTACCACACCCTACGGCTTCTCTGCGAAATGCCTCATCTCGCTGATTTGTCCTCTATTCTGAATCACTCTCACCGACTGGCCGATGCCGCAGGTTTATTTAATGCAGCTCTCTTTCGAGCTTTCGTTTCAAATTTGTGCCGATTCGCCGCTCAATGTTCGATTTCGTGTGTCCTTTGTTCGTGTGCGCCACGAGGCTGTTTGTTCATACGAGCACAAGGACTTAGAGGTCATTATGGTTGCTTAGTGAGCCACCTCCGTCTCGCCGTTGTCCTATCCTCAATCATCGAATTAGAAAGTTATGAACAGTGCACGTATGGCATCATCGCGCCAATCTCAAAGCTTTGATGTCGATTTTGCGCTTTGTAATGCATCTCAGTCGCCTCCGATCTTTTGTTTCGCAAAGTTGCTTTTTGATTGAAGTACCATCCTCTATGGCTGCTCACACAGCTTTGATCGTAATTGTTCAACAAATTTTGTGTTTGGATCGTGTGCTTAATTCCACCATACCGACAAGAGTAAATACCCTGACATTGTTGGAGCTCGTTATTGGTGGTGCTTCGCGTGCAAGCAAGGAAACAAAGCTATTTAAATTTCTTTGTAAACTTTTTCAGCTAACTATCACAGCTTTAATTAATTCTTCCAGGTTATTGAAAAACCATGGGGCACTTCCAGCAAGTCACACCTGATACGTATATACTATTAACTTCAATTGATGTTTTAATTTAAACTTCAAAGATAAGTTAAAGATTCCCGGAATCGTGTAACTATCCGCACGAAAGTCTTATTATTTTACTAGAAGCTTCTCATAATAGCCTTTTTCTAGCCGTAGGCCGCAGCTGGTTGCGAGCGTCGTTTCCAACAGGATTTTATAATAATTCATTAAAGTAAGCTTTCATCAATCTTTGAGCTAACCTAACACGTAATTTAGACGCTGCAGCACACCTGGTTTCCCAGCGGAGATTGCTCCTATCGCCTATATATTACAGAAGCCGTAAATCCTGTCAAAACAGGAGGTAGTGAATGAATTTATGAAGACTTTAAGGGGACATTTTCTCTTAGAATATTTCTTTGGAAATATTGCAGAATTCGTGGCTCGGGAAGCCGAGGAAGTCTTGATGCATGCAAAAGTTTTCCTCGTTTATCGTTGTCAGCATTTCGCGGCGATATCGTTTAACCGAAAGGTTTCCATACATATTAATGTTTTTAGGCTCTGCGGTTGGAATTTATCCGTCTAGGAACTCCGTCTGCCGAAGCTAATTTCCTCTCTACAGCACGGCATACGTAAGTCTGCTTCTAGTGTTGTGTTGCGCAAAGCCACCAGGTGAGAGCCCGCCAGTGACTCAAGTGAAGGATAAGTCGCATAAATACCGAGAACTGCACACCTCTGCGGGATTATCCTCAGAGATACTCGAGAACAAAGTGGTAACTGTAAACATAAAAGGTAGGAACGGGAATTGCCAAGAGCTGAGACGGCCAGCTCCTCCTCGTTCCTTCGCCGCCGTTTTTTATTATTCACCCTCTCGACCTCCGAGAAATATCCATTTTCTAAGATCCACGAATAGCATTATCCGCTTAAGTTATTGTGTTAGATATACCGAGGAGAGGAGGAAATTAATGGAGTCTCCGTTGCTAAAGCCACCGGTAGTTGTCTGAAATAATCTAGCATGCATTAGGTCTATCATATGCATTCGCATGTTCGCGTATCGCAGAAGTTCTTGTGTTTTTGATCATATAGAAGAAATAGTGTGTAAGACTCACAAAATCGTTAAGTGTTGATCTCTCCTTGCTTTGAGGTTCGATTTTAAATTTTAGCAAATGAAGTTACTGTCTGAATCATCCGAAGATGGATGATCCGAAGATGGATGAAAATTTTTTCAAGTATTAGTCAAATTTCAAATATGAGTCAATTTCCAATTAAGATCAAGGATGAGGTAATTTTCTGCCATTTGTTTATAAGTGCACCATAGTTCATTCGTCGTCTTAAAGTAGGACTAATTTCGAGGGAAATAGTACAAGGTGTCGAATCAGTTTTAACGTATCCCATTCTGTGTATCCGAAGAATTAAACAACCAATAATTTATGGGATGAATTAAATATTGCAACTTGAAAGATCCCTAGCTAAATTTCCAGCAGAAACGCCTAAAAACTGGTGTTATAGTAAAGAATTTGGTATCTTTGTTATACATTATTATACGTTTGACATAACGTACGAGTTTAATCTAAATGTGCAATATTTTTATTTAATTATTACCTGAGCATTCGCGATCACAGATAATAATAAAAATATACTGATGTATTATGGGAAAATAATGAAATCGATGTGTTGACGGGGACGCGGTACTGCGTGAAAGTTTAGTAACTCTTTAAGTTTAGAAACTAGTTACTGTTTCATAGCTTTTGCGTTGATTATCGTTCCTTATTTCTCTTCATCGACAATTATCTCTGAAAATCCACTTCTTTATCATGCGATGCGTACTCAATGAGTACATTTAAACGAGTTGTAATTGAATTTATAATATTTTATGCCTTGACGACCTGGGAAATTAGCGGTCATCCTATGTGACATCCATCTTGATGTGACTTGTAATGATAACTCACTTGTAATGATAACTTAGGAGTTATTCAGTAATATGACGAGAATATTAATTACGACCCGTTTTTCTCCAATGGTTGCACCTGATGATCGTAATAAAGTAAAATAGTAGAAAAAAGAATTCTTGCATGGGATAGGAGTTCTGAGGTCATATGAGCATTATATTAATGTGAGGTATTTAAGTAACATGGGGAAGGAGGTACAGAAGCTCTGCTATTTGCAGTATTCGGAGGTATAATAGAAGTTTTACCTCTTGATAAATTGAAGTGGTCGCTTATGGCAAATAAATCATTAATCGGTTACCTTGATTAAAGGAAAACGAGTCTTCGGAAGTAATCGGACGCTCGTAATTGACACGAAAGAGGCTGTTAGTCAGTTTTTAAAAGTCTTCCTCAGGCCGTGGATGAATCCGACGCAATCCCCCCGAAGTCCAAATCACAATCCATCCCCCTTAATTAACTGCAAGGAGCTGAGCGGAAGGAGCGGAGGAGCCTCCAAGTAATCAATCAATTCAGAGGCGCAAGGCGCTTTTTTATTTCTTCCGTCGGCGCAGCAATAGAGACGGCGATTAATGAAAAACCCTACTTGAAGCCATCCTTCCTACGCTCCCTTGCTTCTACTTGACAACTCATTAACTCGCTTTCGTTCGCCAGCTACTTCCTGAATCCCAACGCTTCTCCCCTATTGTTGCTCCTCCCCCTTTTCTTTCATTCCGATAATTTCCACGTTAGAGCCCACGCACTTCCTCGCCGTTCAACCGATGACCGGAAACTGCCGGTATAAGAGGACTCATTCAACTGCGCGACGGAGTTAACCAGCCTTTCTTGCGTCGCATCCTGTCCGCCGGTCATTCGATCCGCGGCCATTCCGCCCCGCAGCGGCCGCGACTAATCATCTGCACCCGGATCCATGCGACTTGCTCCTGTTTACTCGTCATCGTGCCTCGAAGCGTGATTTATCGACTAATCCACTAGCTTTCAACCCTCTGTAGACCGACGTGTGGGTGGGCTGAGGTTTTGATGGCTTCCTTTGCAGGAATGCGGTTTTCCTGAATAATGGATCGCGCGCCGGGCTTCCATGCCTTCCGGCGAAATCGTGAGGAGAATGGGGTATGTAAACTTCGATTCGAATGTGGGTTAACGCGAGGAATCATTTTGAGGAATCATTGGTTTAGCGAATAATTTGGATATTTCTTATGATTTGCACATTGAAAACTATTCTGTCCAAATTATTTGTCTCATATATTTAAACTGGCATTTTTGCTAATATTTGTAACCGGCAAGGAAAAGAGTTTAGGTGACTTGGCACGATAAGGCCTAAGAAAATTCCCATGGAGAAACGGACTTACGTCTGACGGGACCGGGACAAGAACCTGGATCTCCCAGTTGCCGGTTGGTTGTTTTATCCATTGAGTTATCCCACCAGCACATTTCTCCATACCGTATGGGAGGCTGTAGGCAAGCTCCCGGTCCCATCGGAATTTTTTCACTTCTGTTTTTCCTTGGGAATTTGTAACCTGCCTGGTGACTGGTTAGATCCATCGCTACATTAGATACCAAAAGCACTGGAGAGGAAATATAAGGGGATAGAGATTTACCAACGTTTTCTTCACTGACACTTTGTGAGTCAGAATGCTATGTCGTGAAACTAGTCGACAAGAGTGAAACACCATAAACTTATGAAATACACTTCCTATGGCATTCAGTTAGGAGGGCCCAAGATGAAGGCGATCATTCAGCAACTTCCATAACTCAGAAGCTTTCATATTATTAGTGTAATGAGAAAGGCATAAACCATATTAATGGAAGAAAGGTTAGTTTCTCTCTATCCGGTTCCAAAAGACTGATGAAAAGAATTGTTTTCATCGAGATACGAAACTAGGAACTTTATCATCATGTTTTGTAAATTCGCAATGAAATATCGTAATTTCAGATAATTTGTTACTGCCTTTGAACCGAGAAATCTTAATGTTTCTAAACTTGAAGTAAATTCGCAATATTTTTATAAATTCAACAAAAATCAACATATTTTAAAAGTTATTGGTCTATTTTTGTCTGTTCTCAATATTTCAACAGACAAAGATTTGGCAATAATATGAAAAATCTATTAAGGATAGAAAAATAACTGTTGATTGTGGTTCAGCTTACTTATGTTAGAAACATATTTTAGGTAACTTTTTTTCGGTATTATATTCCTTCATCCTAAATATTTCGTTATTGTTTTCTCAATGGGCAGGCACTGTCAAGTTCATGTAATGTTCATGCATCAGGTAATCTATTTCTCCATGATATTCCGTTCTTTGTGAAACCATTCCGAAATTGGAATTTTAATTCCGTGCTTATCTGTCGATAGCGAAAGCAAAATCTGTTATAATATCAGATCATGAGCTAAAAAGTTCCCTCAGACGTTAATCCGATGACTACCAGCGTGGTATTATTGGATATATGTCATCGTTTCACATTTGCGCTTTTTTTCATTTTGCGTGATTTCTTATTCTTCGAGGCACCTTTCTGAAGAAGTAAGAACAAAAGCGACGGATTTATCCTCCGACGGCAAGGAAAATCTTAACCCAAGGCGTTTTGCAGTATTCCCTTATCCTACTTATTTCAGTCGTGCTAAGGATTTCCACCCCTACTTCTTTTGGCGTCTGATCCGCGAGATGATCCGACGATTAGGAGCGATTACTGGCTAAGTCTTCTTTTTATGCGCAGACGTTCCCGTAGGCTTTCAGGAAACTCGACTCCACGCGCATCGTTTTCTTCCACATTCACCCTCTCTACCTCACACTCTTCTTTCCTTCATCCTTTTAAGTATCCTCCTATATACTTCATTCTTTTTTATGGATCTCGTCTCCTCCTTCATTATTTTTCTTCCTCTTCTTCCTTTGCTTATTCTCATCCTTCATTTCTCTGCAGAACTTCATTTTCATTACTTTTTTCCTCTCATTATTTCTTTACTTTTCAAATTGTTTCAATGATAATAGTTGTAAACTATTATCCATCCTCTTAATTTGTTTCTTTTCTTTTTCGTATTTCCCTCCTCGTTTAAATCATACGTTTCTTACAAATTCCTTTGAATTGTTCTTTTGTCATATCAGATTGGGTGCAAGTTAATTCAACTTGCAGAAAATTTGTTTTTGTAGCGGTAATATATACGGAATGGTCGCGAATTAAGATATTATGTTACTATTGTTTGCAATAAGAGGCAGTTTGCAAGCGCACCATTGAGAATTGCTAATAAGCAAAACGAAAACTGAATTTATAGTTTAAAGTTTTCGCAGTATAAAATATCAATTTTTCATTTTTCAACATTTCTTTTAACTCAACGTATTGTTGTGCTTCCTGTCAGTTACGGCTCCTGCAGTTAATTTTATTTTACCATCAAAATTATTCCGCTTTTCCTTTGAATATGCCAATCTTGATTCTTTAAAGAGGTCTAATTGGTACTTAATTGTTATTGAGTCGATTCATAGAAGTATGTACACCTCTTTCATCGTGTATCTTCTCGCTGTATTTTATCTTCTTAAAATTCATTTTAATGCTAGATATCTCCGAGTAATCGAGAGGCTTAAATGTCAAATGAGGCAATTAGATTGCGGCCATGATCAAAACAAAGTCGTACACTTCTTTCAGATATTTCGTACTTGGTTTTTGTCTTCCTTGCTATTGTCTTTGTATTTCTCCTCGCATTTTTATCACAATACCATTTCTTTCGTTTACTTTTTTCTTCCGTTTTCGTTTCTCTTAATATTCTAATTTTTGTGTCTATCTTTTTTCTTTCTTCCTATATCTTACATAATATCTCCGTCTTGAGGGACACTCAACTTATCTTCTCCGTTAATATTCACTGCTGTGTCTTTCTTTTCCTCGTTAATGTATCCCTCACCAATATTTTTACTGCGTGTGCCACATCCTCGCTCTCTCGTTTCCTTATTCCTTCTATTCTTTTGTTCATCCTCACTGCATCTTTCAAGGAAATTCATCTTTTCCACACCCTTTCTCAATGTATTCTTTTCAGCCCCGTCTACCTCGCATCTTCCCTCTCATCATCCTTTGTCCCGCAGCAACTGCGAAGTCGAAGCCGCCCACTCAGACGCGAGCTTTTCTCATAGTCTACCGCCAGAGGGTGCTCTATCCTTCGTTCAATTCGCCCTTCTCCCCCAACCCGTTAATATCCTCCTCCCCTTTTTATCTGTCACGCTGGAGTGCTCGCATGAACGTACGTAGCACTTATCTCTTGATGCACCGCATTCTCTTCCTCTATCTCTCCCCCCGTTATCCCTCCTTACGACTTTCTTCCATTCGTTTTTTCCGACGTTTCCTTATCTCCGCTTCGTTTTTCCTATCTGTTAGCCCGCGAGTCTCGTAACAGGTGGGAACGAGAGTCAGCAGATGCGTGATGATGTGCCTTATCTGCCTTCTTCTGCTAACTCCACGCGCCTCACAACGCAGATCGCTATTTTTTGGTTTCCTCCTTTCCGCGATGCTCCTTCTTCAGATGGAGGGTGAGACCAAGTCCGTATGTTCCCGCGGGAGTTCGAAGAAATGCCTTTTGTCGCCGCTTCGGAGAAGGATGGGGCCTCGAAACTGGTTTCGTTTGTCGTGAATCCGCGGTGTGGAATTTTTCGCTTTTTCAGCGCCGTATGCTAAGACCCTCTGCTTGTTATCCCTTAGACCGAATAGCCCAACATTTCTTTCATCTTTCCACAACTGTGTTTCCGAATAATGGAGGATTCCTCCTGTACAGATCTTTCGTCATTTATGTCAATTAGACCCCATCTTACCCAAGATTTATAAATGCTAGCAGAAATAGTTAAGCGTATTGGTAGAATTGTAAAATGATGCCATTATTGGTAATCAGGACTTCTGGTTTACATATGTTTAGTAATTGACTTCTTCGAAAGAGAATCACTGGCGGATGATTCCTAAAATCTTCGAGAAAAAAGTCTTCGAGTCACCCTTACGAATAATTTGTCATGGAGTGCTCACGTCCTTCTCATATGTGGATAGGCAATTGGTAGTATGTAGAGGATTGTCACTAGTAGGTGGTGAAGAAGTCTATCAGCGATATTAATCTGCGCCTGTTGCATCGCATTGAAGGTATGTGCACAGAGTATAGGATCCTGAAGAAAAGAGGCGCATACGTGCATTAGACTAGATTCCGTGTATATCTGTGCCTTTTTTGAAGAATAACTGCGACAAATCGATAAACGCAACAAGATGCTCCTTGACATTGGATGGAAATCGTTTGAAGAAAAGAGATTTGACGTTACACTTGCTCAGTGAATTCAGAGTTAATATGCTCTCAGAAGACGTGGGAGACATAATTCATCCACCCTGTTACATCGGCGTATCAGACGCTGAAAGATAAGGGGAAAAAATCAGGGACAGTCGGTAGAACTAGCCGCTTCAAATATTCATATTTTATGTGCATTATCTGTGACAGTAGCATATTAAAAAAAATGGACTTATGATGCATACACCCTCTGTCACTTGACGAAAGGCAGCTCTTAGAGACGTACATGCGTTGATGTATATGTAAAGAATGCCTCGGTAACAAAGGAAAAAGTTGTATCAGCTTATTGAATTTCCTGCGTTATCAAGGTTGTTTCCTATCTTCCGATGGACTTTAATATCGATCAAAAATAAAATTGCGATGTCATTCGAACCATGTATTGGACCACGAAATAAACATTTTCGTCACTTTCCATGTCTTTTCGTCATTTTGAATTTTCTTTCGAAGGATTTTTTTCGAATGAAATTGAAAGTTGAAATGGAGGTTTGGAAGTTTAGCATTTCTGTGTTTCAGCTCGGTTTTAGGACGTATTGGAATAGTATAATGATATGACATATGTTTCTGGTAAACAAGATTACAAGAGCGTGAGGTCCCGACCTCTTGACACCATTTAGCATATAAATTATCTCTGCTTGTTTTAATCCCTTTAATATATGTTTTAATAGCCCTTTGAATGTGAACCTGTTCAAAAGGGCAATAGTCGAAGGATCGGAACATCGGGATTTATCACTGCTGCCTCGGGTCAATTCGTTGTTTGATAAGTACTTTGCTGATCTCGCGCCTGAAATAGCAAATCTCATTGTCAATCTTCATCTTCTAGTGTTTTCTTCGTTTCTTTTCCCTTTTCTAAATCTGCGTCTAGTGATTGTTTTTATGCTATAACAATATGTTTCGATGATCTCGTTTTGGATTTAATAGTTTGAATGTAACAACGTTAAAAATTTCTTATATTATTTTATGATTAATTCGTTTAAGATCACCGTCGAAATTCTTAGGTAACAGTAAGGTTTTATGCTTCGCAACTTCGAAGTTAAGTCACCACGTAATTGCTTTGTTAATTCTAATGTCTCCTGGGATTACAAGAGAGAACTTTTTCTGTGTCCTTGATATTAAGTAGATATAGTACGCACGTGCGCTCATCAGCTATATGACTTGTATATGTATATTAAATTAATCAGTATTGATATAGTACGTTATGCATTATTAATTAGGAATAATTATTTTGTCTATAAATATATTAAAATCTTAAATAAATCTCTACTGATTAGTGCACTATAACCACTTACCAAAACTACCTTGTGACATGACGCCGGGACATGGATTTGCAGTGGGAACGAGAAATGCGCCTCGGTATTGACTCAGCATATATTTTAGTTAAACCGAGTACAGATTAATTACGAATTGAATGTTATAGTTATAATGTAATGTTAATATTTTGTAAATAAATCCTCTGCTCGATGAAACATCGCAGAAAATCAATAAATCATTTAACTTACTCTTAGATATTATGCGATACACCAAGAGTTTTGTACGATACGGCAAACTCCGTGGCTCGAATGTTGGGAAGCAGTGCCCTAAGGTAATGTATTGCTCTCCTTCGGCAGTTATCATACTTTCGATGAAGACTATCTACCATTTTTCTTTTCCCGTGTACAACACTCTGGGCGAAGGATCTGGGCTCTGCTTAAATTGAAAACAGGGCGCCGCCTGGTCACGAATTGGAGAAGCGCGCCTCAAATCTGTCAGACTGAACTGGTTTTCGACCTCTAATCGAATCGCATTTTTCCTTCCGAAATATTTCGTTTCAATTCCATTTTTCTCTCGGGCTTCTATTTTAGGGTCAGGTGTGGCATTATATTGTTTGCGGTTAAAGTCGTGTCACGAATTAGTACACGTGCTGGTGTGGCTGTAATGATTTATTTCATCGCCAGACGCACGACTTCTCGCAGATTGTGGATTGCTCGAAGGTGCTATTTTATCCGATGGAGTTGGTTAAAATCGATAGAAACTATTGATCGCTTTTAACATTGCTCGCATTTGTACTGGATTTTGAAAATGTATTCTCTTTCTTACATTTCTGTGATTTTATTGATAAAATTCGGCAGATTTACTAAAATTGGCTTAAGGTCGTGTGGAACAAACATAGTATACATGTTATGCTTACCATACACCGATAAATTGGTCAAGAAGCAATATCTTCCATCTGTGTTGAAGGCATTTTGCTCAGAAGGATTTTCGTATCCATATTAGAACACTATTTCTTGAGGACCCATCATTATTAAATCTCTGATAAGGAACTAGGATGACATACAAACAATGTAAACAAACTATTTTTTGCTCCTTCTCTGGCGTTAAATTAATTCCCTCGGAAGGAAATTTTACTCTTGATTTACATATTTCATTGCTTAAATATCTAAAAAATATCGACGTTTTGGGAAAATATTACCAAAAAATTCTTCATACAGCTTTGATGATGTCTAATTATTATTTCTCTCGTTCAATGTCTTTCTTCCACATAGGAAAAAATTAACATATGCACTTTATTTGTCTTAATAAGTCTTTTTTTAGGTTATCTAAGGAGAATGAAATAATCAATGTACAATTTTTCCATGACAACGAAAAAGATTACCCGTGGTTCCAAAGTTAGTTTTTCAATGTTAGTCATTCATTCCCAGGGGATGTTTGATTTTGTAAAACTTTTCTGTCGTTTTTATCACCTCCTTGCTTTATTATGGACCAAGTGTTTTAATACAAGTGAAACGTAGATTGCTAACCAGAGCATTCTATTTCTTGCCTGTTTGGCCTTATTTAGAAACTTTTATCGTTATTGAAAAAAAGACGCGAAGCTCTTGGTCACGAAAGCAATTTTTTTCGCGGAAATCATGCAATCTTCGTTCATTTTAAGTCCAAAGAACCCTGACACACCTCAATTTGTTAAATAAAAGAAAAATTCAAAATTTCCTATCTAGCGCAGTGGACTGTATTCGCCAGAAATCTCAATAATTTGTACTGTTCGTCGTCTAATTTCGGTAGCGAAATCTAGAGAATTTGCTCGGAATTTTTAATTTCGGAGGAAAATCGCAGGTTTCATCGCAAATCGGTTTTTAATGACCGGCTCATTCGGAGCTATGTGTTATTTATTCCATGCGAATTTCCTCGAAATGCCTCTTTTTCATTTAAACAAAAAGCAATTCTCAATGTCCTCATTTCTGTAAATCTCTCTCCCTCGCTAGGACACTAAAGCATCGCCCTAAATTCTTAATGGTCCGCCTATTCGCCATGTTTTCAATCGCACGAAGAGGCGGCAGTCGTGATATCTCACGCTTTAGAAATAGGAATAAATGACCCGCTTCCTACATCGCGCCACGGGGAATGTTTCCGAGGAACGTCACCCATTCCAGCTGTTGGCTTATCTCTGTGAGAGTGTGCGCGAGGTCCCATGGCAACACTTCCTCGGCTAGTGGCATTTGGAATGCCTTTCCAGCAATAAGGATATTTCTTCTTTAATATTAAAGGTGTCCCGAAATAAATAATTCTGAATGACTGCAAAGGAGGTCACCAGAATGAATGCTTCCCAGATTTGTGGCTCGCTTCATTTCTGTGTAGTTTAATTTTAACCATTCTCTAAAATTTGGGTGCCTATTGACCCATACTATTTATATCGTTCAAGTTTCGTCCTAGAGGATAAAAACTGACTTTGTAAAGTTTCACAAATAATTTTATTTTTCTGTATTAAATATTTTATTTTGACCTTGTATGAAACATCTTTGAATATATATTTTACCTTTAATCTTTTTGATTTGGTTTTCATAAGAATAAAATATTCGTCTGAAATTATACAAATTAGTTTTTACCTTATGCTCTGATATTTGGTTTTTCTAATTGATGGCGTCAACCATCCATTATTCAAACCTTTTATATTATGCTGTTCTTGAGCTAATTTCAGTTTTATTTCCGGAAAACATCGAGTGACTATTGCTACGAAGGAAAATAGAGTAATTTTCCTCTAAGTCTTCGTCCTAAGTTTTGATGATTTATTATCTCTTTCATACAGTGGCACTTTGGCTAACGACGGTAATCCGTTCCAAGCTTGTCGTCGTTAACCAAAACCATCGTTATCCAAGGGACGATTTTCCACAACCATACTGCATGTGAAAAATGCTGAAAACTCATTTAAATATCATTAAAATATTTTAATTATAATATATTCAGTTATATATGCAACAAAACAATTATCATTGATAAAATAAATTGTCATAAAAAGCTTTTAATGTCAATCTTCACCAGAAGTCGTCTTAAACAGAAGCATGCGTCGTTACCAAGGACCTTTTTTCATCACAGCCGCTCGTTGTTAACCAAGAACGTTGTCCATTAAGGCCGTCGTTAACCAAACTACCACTGCATATAATTGGATCATATTAGTCAATACACAATGATATCATATATATCATCAGTTAATTAATGAAGCATTATGTTTAAAATGCATCGCATATGGAATCTTTCAAATTACCGAGGACGAAGAGAAGTTTGCTTTTGTAAACATTCACTTCATGTCGTTATCTCTAATTCATTACAGGGGATATTAGTATAATTAATTTGAGCTCTCTTATACTTCATATTAACATAGGCTGCATATTCTTGCTGATGAAGGCAAATTTAACACATTATAGAGGTTGGCAGTAGATTTTAAAATATTTGGGTCTTCGAGCATTCGTAGGAATTAAAATTGAAAGCTTAGGAGATTTCGTTCATTAGATCGGGTTCAGTGGAATTGAGGAGGCTTTTTTGTTTGTTTGCTACATGGTTTCCTCTTCATTTGAAACGTATACATCCTTGACTAGTTCCTTTTGCGGTTGATTCACCAATGGGGCTGTCTGTGACATTATCTTTTAAAACTGACAATGAGCTAAGTAGAAAAAACTGAAGTGAATATTTCGGAAAAAGTATAGTAATTCAGTGAGGAGTGACAGGCTTCCATGAACACACACTAGTTGAAACACCTGCTCTCGTGTTTTCAACAAACGTAAGTTGTCTTTCTTTCTTAACTTTAAAATCTTTTCCTTGGAATAATACGTATTGCTCCCTTTACTAAGCATTAAAATTAATAATTAGGAATTTGAAATTTTATTATTTGTTGATGCTATATGTATGTCTTCTTTTTGGGCATAATAAATCTTTAAATGTTTCTTGTAAAATTTATCTTCAAACTATTTCCCAAAAGATGTCTTTAGTCCGTCACTGAAAACCTAAGCCAAAATGCGAAAGAGATGGGAACTAACCACCTGAAGTGTTGAAGTACCGAAGAGGTTAGCAGAGAGATATTAATATCACCATTTCCTTAAAGTCGCAGACCCTTGGCTTTGTCACCAATGGCGCGATTGTTCAACCCGGGTGAATTTTAACATGAAAGCAGCCACAAGTACTCGGATCCTTTTTCCGAGGCCTTCCCAAAGAAGATCTCCTCTCTTCCTTTGCCGCCAGTCAACGGAAAAGTTTGTGTTGCCTTCTTTCGAGGCGGAAACTTCCTGTGAAGAACCCGACCTCTTTCGCGGCAAAGGAATCAAACGCTCGCAAAGGCTTTCTCATTTCTAGATCAGATTTACTTCAAAAGCTGGAAACGCCTCGAGGACGGAGAGGTAACCTCTGCATTTCTCTCTGTCGTCCGTGCTTCAGTTCTCGGAACGTCTTCATCCCGGCAATCCTCATTCCCACGGAGGGATAGACTCGGTGTCGTAAGAGTGTCGTCAGCGGCGGCTTTTTCCTCTATATAACGCTCCACATATGCGTCGCCTCGGATTACATAAACTTTTTAGATGGCATAGCAAAGGGGGCGACTTCCTCTCAGCGAACGTCACAATTCTTTTGACGGTCGCCAACGCAGAGGAATGGAATGCGTCCCCGAATGGGATCATGGGAGATGAATTCAATGCTCGTCCGATGTTTCTTTTTTCTTTGAGGTTTTGAATGGCATCTAATTACCGGCTAGAGGTTTTTAAACACCCCTTATGATTGGCATCGTTGGTCTCGGGACGAATAGTTTTGGTCGGAGGAGAACATGTGGTCTTTTTTTTCAAATTAATAAACAAACCTTTGTTTATATTTATTCTTTGCCCATCTGTTTTATCAAAACGAGTGAAATTAAACTGAATTATATTGTCATGTAATTTAATGGCGATTTAGTTTGTTTTCCTACGTACAATTTCGATTTGGATTAAACTTAGGCCATGCGACTCGATTCTCCACTCATGGTTGAGCTAATATTATTTGATAAGAACGGGTTTATTTATAAGAACGGGTTTATTTTGTATTATTAAAATTTGAGCTGCAATTCGAAATGATATACCTCTTAATGGCCCCCGGATAGGCAAAGCTGTTTTGGGTTCAATTCGCGGTAGGGCCAGTATTTATCGGTGTTCTCCCTGCATTGTGATGAATATGGTAGTAACTATCTGCATTAAGGGATAGCGGGTCCGTTCTACAACATCCATTATAATGGCGTAGGAGACATTACGCTTACCAGATGTCATCCATTGCAAATGTCGCCTGGCTAAACCATATCCCATAAGCCTAAGAAATGCTGTGCCATGGTCTTTATTTTACTTTCTAACTTTCCATTAATATGATAGTTTTTGTGAATTACTATTTTGCTAAATTTTATTTCATCTCTCTTTAAAATGAGAAAAAGAGAAAGGAGCATTTAAGGCTGTTTTCAAAAACAGTGCCATTAAGTTATCTATTTTTAGGGTTATTTGTACTTTTTACCTAAATGGAAGTTTGGCTTAAATCGGTCCTCCGTTAGTAAAACTTTAATATCATTAACTAGTCAGAACTCTTCATAATTTAACTTAGTGATGTCTTCTGAATGAAATATTGACGACATCAGTCGATTAGAGAACGAATTACGATAGTTATTATCTCTTTTGCCTTATGAAAATATTTAGCAACATTTGGTTTAATAATGCAATCAATACTACTAATTAACTTTTCTTAGTCTCCACTCAAATATCACCCTGTGAAGTACAAAACATTCCTAGTGATCCAGATCAGTTGGGTCTCGGATTGTAACCACATAAGGTGTTTACACACAAATGCTGTGTTTATTTTATGGTAAAATATTCCGGTTATGGAAATAACTGGTGGAAATGGGCTATATAAAGTTTTAGTCTATTTATGAATGGTATATATATACATCAATTTCTCTGTTTTTTACATCAATCTCGTTTCTTATTAACTATATTTGATGGTCTGATAAGCTCTAAATTCAATTATAATTTAATATTAGTTTTTAATTCATTAATATCTGATAAGTTTTATTTTTTAATTTTATATCATTTCGTGGATTATCCTTGGATTCGATGATATGGGTAATTGTGTTTCACAGTTGTGTGTTCCGTCATAATAATCGAGTTTTCTGCAGTTGAACATTCATGTTTGTGTTGTATTAAAATTCGCTCGAATAACAACGTTCTGAAATAGCGGCCTTCATACAGTCTCTTTCCGTTTGAAGTCCTTCGCCAATCGATGAGCATTACCTTACCGCCTGGCTGTCTTTCAAAACCGGGATGATGAATATGAATGTGCGCTTAAAGAGGCTTCCTTGCTCTTGTTTAGATATTCTTTGCGGTTGATTTATCGCCTACCTCACTCTGCTTTTTATGGATCGTAAATTTTAGGAAACCTATAAAGTGATCCAGGATCATACGCGGAAAATTGGATTCTAAAAGTTCTGGAAAAGGCATTGTACGTAATTAATTACATTGTGGGAGACGGACGGTCTCTTATTTAATAACAGATTTCATTAATTATTTAATTTCTCGATTAAAATTACTCTGTGATTTTGAAGTATTACGAAGAACACAGATGTCCTTAACCATGTGAGATGTGTTAAGAACTGGTAAGCCCAGCTGGTCATGTGATTTTATTTGATTAATATTTCTTCTATCTTTTATTCTTTTAAAACATTAAATCTATGATAAAACAGTTTATCGAACATGAATCAATGGTTGGAGAAACGGAATTAACATTTTGTACAAGATTTTCCTCGTTTTGGAAACTAATCACCTCAGGCCATTTGCGGCTGAAAATCTCGTGAAACAAGGTTCCTGGCAATTTTCAATCTCGATTACGGCGAAATTCGTACTCTTCAGCACATACTAAATTTCGTATTGCAATCTTTGGTTGTCTGAGCAGGAATTTAATCGATGAGAAATTAACAAAAATCACGTGATAGGCTTCTGTAATCCTGATCAGGTTCGCCATTTATTTCACACATTACATCTACATAAGTACCCTGCAAGCTACCTTTCGCCGTGTGGTCGGATTACAGAGCCTTCTCTAATGATTGTATTCCGTTGTTAGGGTGAAGTCTACCTCGAAGTTAATTCTGTATTTATAATTCGATTACTCTGTGTAACTGAACTCATTTTGCAGTGAAAAACTCTCGCACCTTTGTTCGTATTTCAGTCGTGGTATCCACAACTTTTTTGAGGAAATGACGAAAAAAGATTAATCATGATGTTCTTATCATGCCATCAAAAATGTTTCTCCTCTCGAAACAATTGGATGCTGCTAATTAATAGCTCCCCGTGAATAGCAAGCGCGGAAAAATCCTTAGAAGTTAACTTTTTTACGATCCAGAATGTTTTTCTGACGGCAGGTTGTTGCTCTCTTTAAGTTCTCGTTTTTTCCGAGGGACGCAAAACGATCGTTAAAAACTTTGAGAATTTTTTTTATGAATTCACTTCCTCTTCGCGAAACACCAAAGCATTGGTGGTCTAATAGCGCTCTTTCAGAAATTTCCTCGCTTTATTTCGACTAGATTTTCATTCTGGCGATGTGAGTACCTCTTCAACTTTCATACTGCGAAAACTGGTAGATGCTCTTTTTTATGGATATTAATCACGCTTTCGGGAGAGATGTTTCGTTGAGCGTGTTTGCACTCTGTGGTTTTTTGCTGTGAAGTATTTTTCTGAAGTTAAGACTTAATGTTTACTTTAAATTCTCTGGAACAAATTAAAGGTATTTTAGGTGGAAACGTGGATTTTGTGTGAAATTCATCTGCCGGTATGTAGATTAAATCCCTTTACTGAAACCCTTCGACAGGAAGATACTAGGCAAGATGAGGATTGAGGTAAAAGAGGGAATTCTACTCCCGCATAGTGCGTTATACATATATTGTTTTCTTGCTAAAGTAAGATTAACAGCTGAAGTCTTTGTGGCCGTATGCACAACTGACGACGAAGTTACATACCTTAAATTCTAAATAAAGGATTAAGAACATATGAAAGCCTAACACCACCAGAGAAATTTTGGTTAGAAGTACCGATTTAAGTCACTTTCGTTCTTCGCAAGCACTCCTCAAAAATTTGGTGTTTTACGTGCTAATATATCGTCGTAATAGTCGTTTCTCTGTACAAACATTATTTCTCTCCCTTTTGTGGTTTCATCTTCTTCGTGGGAAATGGGCCTCGGAAATTAAATATATGGGAAGAATATGGTTCTATTTAATTTCTAGATGTAAGGGTTTTATTAAAAAAACACGATATTATTGACAGTTTTCCATTCCCAAGTATATTTACTGCGTAAACGAAATTATAGATCGACTGATTCAAAAGCTTAGGCTTTGCCTTGTACGTCTTTTTATGTAAATAAATGAGATTTTATCCGGAAAGTAAACAAACTATAGAAAAGCTCAAATTCAACAATCTCTCGGAAAAACGGAAAGCATCATAGGTTCTGAACCTTTCGGCTATTATTTGGATTCTTTGTTTGTTTTGTCCAACAAATGAGATTTCTTTATATTTCCATCACTTAAATATTTTCTCGCAGCAGTCCCATTTAAAGTCCCTCTTCAATATTAATGGAATTGCCTCCCAAAAGTATTCTCAAGTAGTTAAGTCATCCAGCGGATATGATCGAGAGATTTTGGTGCCTTAAGATGCAGGCACACTTCAGGATCGAATCCCGTTCTCTCATGCGACACTTCCTTTCACCAATATCCTTTGCACTTCCCAATCCTGCTGCTCTTTTATTGCTTCATTCTCATTTTATACCTCTCACATCCATCGGAGACGCAGATAAAAATTCATGATATCTCCCGCACCAAATTCGTGCGCCACACACGAAGCGAATACGGTATCGTTCGGAATGTTATGAGATAGCCTTCGGAGGACACCCCGCCTTCTCTTGACCGCAAAGGGGGGACTCTCCCAAGAGGGTTTTCCAGCGGAGGTGTTCCTTTCCGGTTTTCTCTCCTCTCTCGCTTCTAAACCTCGTCCGAAAAGCTCTCGATATCCTTCGGCGAAGATAAGGGAAGACGGTGGGAATAAGAGTCGCGCTTTGGTCAAAGCAGTGGATGGAGAAGGGAAGAACTGTCGGAGATGGCTTTTCTTCTCTTTCAAGGAAAATGTAGGTCCCTGGAGAAGCCGCAGAACATCCTGGATAAGTAAATGTGTGAGAGGGGAAGAAGGAAGTGTAAGGAAAGGTCTTCGCCTTTTCACCCCCGCCAGCTGACACATAAATTGCGAGTTGCAAAATCCTTGGCTTTGGGGTGCGTCTGGGAGATCTTCAGGTGTGGCTGGTTGCCGACTGATGCTAGTGAAGGAGATGTAGGAAAACGTCACCTGTAATACGAGCTTTTGAATGTGTTTTATTTCTCTTGCTTACGTGCAGTAATTATGCGTGCGTTTAATGTTAAACTCTTTCTTGTTAGTTTAAGAAATTTTATATCAATTAACTAACTATGAATCATCTTTATGGATGTTATTTTGAACGTCCAATTAACTCTAAAACTGTCTCATCCCAAAATCTTAATTAATCTGAATTTCAATGTAGGATGCCATATATATAGCTATAAACATTTTGTGCTTAAAATAATCTCCACCTTACGACAGGCTTTTTCTCTTTCTTTCTCTAAATTACAGCATATGAATCATGCGTTTTTCATAGTTTATATACTGTATATAAGATAACAGTCGATCGGGGTGACTTTGTAGGAAAGAAACGGAATGAGAAGATTTTCTGGCTCTAAGCATCCGCCCAGAGATTCCAGGTTCGAGTTCTTGTCCAGGCATGACCGTATTTCCTAGAGATGTAAAAAATCAATCTCATTTTTATGAAAAGTAGTACTAAAATATACATTAAATATTAAAAGTGGATGATAAAAATATTCTTTAATTCCATTAATAAGAAGAAACGAGTTAGAGGAAAATTTAATAAATTATTAAGGACACCTCAATTATACGTTTAGAAATTAGTTTCATGAGTTCTATTTTAAGATAGATAAATCAATATGGATAAGATGTGCTTGTAAAATACTTTACCGTATTCTAACATCTTTGTTAATGGGGGGCGATTTTACCTGAATTCTTCGGCGTATCTAGTTAAATTAGTAATCTTTTAATAGATGTTCTTATAAAGTTTATATATTTTTTTAGTAGAATAACTTCCACATTTACCTTAAGAAAAGGTCCATTCTTGGTAAATGGCGAAACATCAAAATCTATCAGACTCCGTTCATCACCAGGATGAATCATTTGATGGGTTCGTATTATCATAATATTTAGAGAATGTAACTATGTCATGTTTTCCCCGTTTGTTACTTTTTTGCATGATGCTCTCTTTTGCTAATTTGTTTTCTTTGAAGTATGATTTCAACCCGCAGCAGTCACCGTTCTGAAATCTTTATCTGGAAATGAGGTAGGAATGAGTAAATTCTTACGAGTCCATGATATCGTCGGGATCACAGTCACGCGAGACGCTCAAAGATCGTTTTATTATTTATTTATCTTAAGATAAAATTCCAAGAAAGGTGATATTAGTTAAGATTTATGAGAGAGTTCGATAAGTGAATTTGAAGAAATTGAACTTTCGGATAGCGTTCGGATATACACTTCAGCGACCAATTCTCGGTGTTATTTTAGGAAGTTGGAAATTATCACGATTTGTCACGAAAACTCTCAATTCGTTCTGATTAGATAAAGCATTCTCTGATGGTTACCCTTTTGTTTCCTGGTTTTCGAATTTATTCTGTTATGGCATTGCATTATTGCCTTTATCTCTCGGAGACGAAGATATTAACGATAAAAATTAAGTCGGAGTCAGTAATATTTCAAAATGATGGATTAAAGCACAATTATTCCGTAATTCTTGATCTTATCAATCATGTATCTCTTTCAAAGAATTCTATTTTCCAATAGGTTTGTATGAGAGTGTTTCAGCAATAGAAATCGTACCTCAATTAAAATTTAAATAGATTTTGTATTACTTCTTCCGTAGATTATGTTTAATTGATCTAACCTTACGAAATGTTATTCATTTCGGATTAATCTTGTTGATACACAATCTCAATTCTTTTTTCTGAAACAGAAAAAAGAATTGAGATTGTTTCCTTCCTTTGCACCTTATTTTACTGTCACTGACCCAGCTTTCCGGAACTATACATTCTTTTTCCGGAACTATACATTATTACAATAGTTAGGATTCGTTTTCGTGTATTGACTAATAAAGTTTTTTAGAGAGGAAAATCGCTCCTTTACCATATAATTTCAAATAAATAACGACTTTATTTTGTATTAAATTGAGAATTTTTAAGTCTTCTCTTCCATTTAATCCATCGTCTATGTGTAGGAAATCTAAATATAATAATAGTTAACTTAGAGTTGAAGAGAATAGAAAATATTTTGTTTAGTTTAGAATAAAAAAACTTAGTGAAGCTTAGGAAAAACTATCCACAGCATAAATTTAAAAAAAATGTTCTATACGTGGCGTATACAAGTATTTTATGGTAGAATGATACTTTCGTGCGTTTTAGTTATTTTTTTTACTTAAGCCCTTCATTTTATTCGGCGTTAAATCTGTATCTTACGTAAAATTTTGCTTACAATGCAATTGCTGTTAATCGATCACTGTTTTACCGTTTGGCATTGCTTAGTACTTCATTTTTGCAGCATTAGCACGATATCGAATGTTTGAAAGTTTCCATCCCAATTCCCTCATACCCTCTTCGAAAAGCATCTTTCATAATTCTTAAGCTTAAATTAAATAGTCGGGACATGACGCACTTTTATTCGACCGAGAGGGAAATAGGCCTTGGTACCCTCTTTACCCGGATCATATCATACAAAGAGGTACTTTTTATGCACAGGCCTAAAAAGGAATGCAATAGGTGTGAATAGATAACGAGCAAAAAGTGAATTCTGAATCGAGGGAGGAAAAAAGGAGATATCTATCTAGAAGGGTCGTGCCGTTTGTTTTTCGATCTCCGCCTCGATATTGCGGACTGCCCTTTGTCTTCCTCTCTTCGAATCCCGTCACCGCTCCCTCGCTTTCCCTCATTCGATCTCTCTTTATGGACTCGAATATTTTTATTCATTCCCCATCGTCAATCCTCGGTTTTGCACATCTCTCCGAAGCATCTGTTTTGTCTGTACGTCAAATATTTATAGCTGTTGAAGTTTTTACCGGTCGGAGATTTTATTCAGGTCGAAGCGTTTTTAAATTAATCCGAAATTCACCTTCTTCAAGTTATACTCGTTTTTTAACCTCTGGAGTTTATATCCTTCATTCATGTCGGGAAACTTTACAGAATTACTAAAAATATCTGGCTGAATTCCCTCATAAGCATTAATTTAATATAATTCCTTAATAAGTTTGGATTTTATTAGAAAGCTGGTTGATTTTGCGCTTTTCGAAAATTACTCCAGGAAGATTATTCAAAATAGTAAAAATTTATTGGTTATTATTCTTCAGCCATTTCCGCGTAGTGGCAAAGAAATAAAATTTGGTAATACCATTTTTTTTTGAGAATTTCATTTCCCGGAAATTTGAAACGGTCACAAGTTCTCTTTCTTTGAAGTACAACTTTTACAAGAAAGTAATTGTTATATTCGTATCATAAAAACAAATCACCATTTTGTCGCTTACTGGTAAGGAAACATTTCTAGTAAGTTACTAAAGAACGAAACCAGTTGTCAGTCACCAGTCAGTCATGTCACCAAAGTCAGAGGTCTGTTTTCATATCGCATTATTTCGTTTTTTTTAGTAATAAGTAATCCGACTCTTTATTTCGAACATTTTTTGAAACTCAGCCTGCTTTTTTGTCTCAATTTCAATTAATTCAATTACTAATTTCAAACACAAGATAATAATTTTAATAAGTAAATTCCTTAATAAGATAATAAAACAAACCGCACTTGGAATTCCCCCAAATGCTTAGAGACGGACCTGCGTGGGATTAGAGATCAAAGTTAGCCAGTGTAGGCGGAGAAATATTCCAAAGAGTATGTGGTGAAAGGACCAGAGAAGCAAGGAGTAAATGAGGTGAGGAGAGAGAATTATGTCTAACGTAATTTTACTAATTCGAAATATGTGCCAGTGTTATGGTAAGGAACGTGTTTTGGTTCTCGCCAGAGTACCTCTGACTAAGGTTTAAAAAAGAGTCAATGGTAGAACCAGCACTGTGTACAGAACGAGTAAAATGCGGTATTGTAATACTTTTGCGTAGATTAATTTCTACTATTAGATCAAGATTTAACTTACAACGGCATTATGTCCTAAACAATCGAATCTTTGTTTTCCTTAAAATGCTCATCCGCGAAAATTTTCGTCGCCACTGACCTCTTATTTCATTAACGAATAGCAGAAAGAAAATGAAATTATTGGGAAAGATTACAAAATTAAGGCGATGATAGATAGATGATATCAATACCTTATTAATTTTGCTTTCCTATCCGTTCTGTTTCCCTAACCGTCATCGTTACACTTAAGACACAGTTCAACTTGGTGCATTATCCTAAATACGAGCCTCGTAGTGATGCAGTGTGTGATCTTGAAATCGTCGATTTTCATCATTCTCTTGCCAAAATTTGCTTTGGCAGACTTTTTCACGAGCTTCTGAACTACCAGTAAAACACTTATGTAACTTTTGAATTTAGCCAGATTGATTGAGAAATATTCGCGCATTTATTTTAATATGTATTCCCAATATGTGCATATGCTGCTAAGAGATAAATCGGAAAGTTTATAAAGTGAAGCTTATAATCTCTTTTTATGCTGCAACGAATGTATCCCAAGAGATTGTCTCTTAAGGTAAAGAAATAGTTTTGCTTCATTCAAACAGATTCTGTTTCAGAATTAATGTTTGAGTTTGAATCCATTTCTACCGTAATATTTTTGCGTTTACTCTCCATCTCAGTAGAGAAACGGTATAATTGTAATATTGAGCGTTTAGAATAGGCATATCCAATAATAATTGATTGAACTTTCGGTTAATATGACTTCACTTACCAGGAAGTAAGAGATTGAATGCAGTCCTCTGCAACTAATTCGTTTTCTCAAGTGTAGGATGAATAATCTGAGGCGTAAAACTTACATCGCTAGAATTGAAAGATTAAACCTCTTGATGTTATCGATAAAGATAAGAAATTATACACAACCATTCATTGTGATAAGGAAAGGGTCACAAATAATTATATCTTCATTGGCCATATTTGAAGTATCGATTATTTCTAATTTGATAGTTTATAGAATTTGAGTACAAAAGAAGCCGTTGTATTATCCCTATAATCCCCTATTACAGCATATCAGATCAGCAGTGAGTCAAAGCTGTCCTGGTAAGCCCTATGAAGAGCGCCTTTCAAACTCATATCTCAAGTACCTTGCGGAGGTTGTTGAAACGCGTGCATGTTGCTAACCTCGATTCACAAGGATCCTCTCTTAAATTGACGGACGGCAATTAAAAGTCATTCGCTCGGAGAACAGAGAATCATCACAGGACGATGACATGCGCTCACTTCCACGAACTCTCGCTCACCAAATTCATTTGTCCGCATCGATATATCACCGCAGGGCACCTCTTCTCCCTAATAAGACTCGGAACATCTGAAAGGATGCCGGACATATGTTGAGAGCACGACCAATCCGTCCACCCACGGACAATCGTTTGTTTGTGCGTCCGTTAATAATTGCTTTGTTCTCGATGTCACTCTCCCCGTGATTGGCCGTTGACTACGAACTTAGGGTCACGCCGTTTTGTCCAATCACGTTTTATGGCTCGAGCCCAATCCCCACCCCTATTTCATACGGTCTCTTTAAGCCCTTCTTCCTTATCTCTCTTCTTATCTAGTGTGTTCCATTGTGTGTAACCCCGCTGTCGTCGCCCCTCACAAGACCTCTCCTTTCCACCCACGCTTAACGCTTTAATCTTGCCGACTTCACCTCCGCCGCCGTGTGTTTCCTTGCCTTCTCCGTTTGTTTTTGTACTTATTTTGGTACCCCTTTTATCGCTCTTTCTCCTGCTCTATCTCTCGTTCTGTCTTTCATTCTGCCGTCCCACACCCTCCGCTCCTTCCGCCCTTGTTTGTTTCCCCGTTTTCTTCTCCCTCAGATGTCTCTATTCCGTACTCTATTCGTTCGAATTGGAGGCTCATTGTCGTGGTGCGATGATGTATATCTCGGTCGGAATTATTTTTTCATCAGCTCCTTTATCGACGGCTGCCCGCTTTGTTTGTTCGCCATCGGACCGCATGTTTTTCGGAAGGGTCGGAAGGCTGCGGCCAATGACGTTTCGGAGACCGATTTCTATGCGCGCTCTTGTTCGTCGGTCTGGGTTGTTTTTCCTCATTTTGTCCATATGCCTCCCGTTCGATCTTAGATTCGATTGAGCCACTGACGAGGGGAATGTGGGTTGTTAAATTGATGCGTCTCGGAAGTGAGACATTTTGTGTGCGAGCAATGGAGGAATGAATAGACAGTTCAATTTCAGAGAACGGTGTCCTTTGGAGAGGTCGCTGTATGATTTCATTATGGAATAACAACCCCGATCTCAGTGGCTAGAAGCTAGCGCCCTAGTTTATTATTACCGAGGTCCCGGGTTCGAATCTTGGTTACAGTATGGTTGTGTGTATTTCTTTCTCAATGGCCCCATAAACATCGATTTACTGGAGGTTTGTGGTGGTGGACGTAAACGATAACAACGGACGAACACACAATCATTCACTCATTGGAAAAATCGGATCAGTCGGGACTCGAACCCGGGACCGTGGGGTTGGAGCGCAAGGCACGCTAACCACTCCACACTACCTCGGTCGGAAAAACTCTTTTAGTTTACCCCACAAAGATGTCATTATCAGTAATATTATTATTGCTTTATTTTTGAACAATTTCTTCTGGTATACGAGAGTACCTGGGCTCAGAGCCAATGAAGTATTGAGCACACCTTTTCATACACTTACATAAAGTGTTTACTTAGCTATTACCTCGGCCCCCAAGTGCGAAATGACCTAAGTTGTCGAAGCACTTTTAAGAATATTATTAATACAATTTTCTGCTATTTTGTATTTGTTTCGTTCCGAATATAAAATCTAAGGCCCTCAAAAATTATATTTTCCATTTAATTCTAGCAATGATATCACCACCAGATAAATAGCTAAGTAAACACTTTATGTAAGTGTATGAAAAGGTGTGCTCAAAACTTCGTTGGCTCTGTGCCCAGGTACTCTGGTATACCGCGAGCTATTTCATTCTGTGGCTTGAGAGCAAGGAGCGCTTTATAGCATTGCACATTGAATGCCCCTTTTGTAGCATGGTTTCAACTTGGGGTTCAAATTACGTGGAATTTCTCGGGAGTCAAACCAAAGTAATTGTATTGGATGCATGAATGGTCTATATAAAATGAACAAAAATGCTTACATAAAATTAAAATTTTCGTGAGTTACTTTATCATAATTCAACTAATCAGCAGTTTCTTTTCATTTTTTCGTGTTTTCCCTTCCTGTAATCTTTTACTTTGCAAGGAGAATATGTAAAATTTAGTTTTCAAAATATAAGACGTCTAATTTCATTCTGATTATCCCCCCACGTTTGTTTTTTTATTTTTCGGTCGTCCTGTGCTCTTTCCCTTACACAAGCCCGGGGAGTCCTCGTTATCCTAGCAACAGCTGTATGAGAACAATTTATTGATCATTTGCGCCTCCCTAGCGCCGCTATCAAAAATTTTCCTGTACGTAACTACCAGTTGGGTTCGTACTCATGAACATCAAGGATTAAAGTGTCGATTTACAAATTTGAGATGTTAAAAGAGAACTTTAGTTTGGAAAGGTTAATTAAGAGAGGAGTTGTCTAAGGAGGGTACATAACATGAAATTAATACACAATACTTTTACGTAAATAAACTTTTTACTTTACTTTTACTTTTAAGTAAATTTAAGTAATCGTGTATTTGTCATTTTCTGTGCATGTTATCTACTTCGACATTCATCTTAGCTCATTGTGTCAGAGAAATCATTTTTGGCGAGACCGGAAAACTAAGTTTTTCTCCAGACTTTTTCCTTGCGTTAATCTTTTGGGTTTTAGTGCAAAATAAAACGTTCTTTCTCATTGATTATTTTCTCAATATATTTTAAGATGATTTGATAAAATTGGAGCTTAATGAACGCATCTGTTACGATTATAGAATGAACAAAATATTTCCACCCTTTATTGTAAAATGTGAACGGTATGGATATACAGCTTCATCACTTAATTTTAAATTAGAATCGATCATGAGCGAACAGAACGTTTTTTTTCTTTAATTCATGGTTTGAAGTATCCGCTCATTTCGTTTCTTTTGCCTGGAACGGGCTTTATCGATGTTTTAATTGCGAATCACATCTCAACTCTTCTGTAAGAGTCGGCCCGAGGCAAGGGCGTCAAGGTTATAGACGCGAATTACTTTGGGCGTTAGTCTACATTTTAATGAGGCGCGAAAACCTTCATGGATAATCTCTCCGAAGATAAACCAGTTGCATAGCACCCATAAAATTTCGGTTATTCTCTGTGTATATTAAAAGGGTCTTAAGAATTGATATGTTTAATTATAACTGAAGTATTCAAGCGATCAAAGAAATTGAGCGTGTTGGGAAGTGCCTTGGGAAAACTTTGAATAAATCGTTTAATTAATTCTGAATAGAAAGTTTAATGTAACAGTCAGTCGTAACGGAAGGTCACTGTCTACTGTTATGTCGCATTCATATCTATATAATATCCATTCTCTTGAATTTTAAAATTTGACTGATAATAATTTGAAATATTTTAATCATTACCTTACTCAATGTATTTTATGTTAATTACAATGATTATGAAAGTAGTTCTCTCTAAAAATTAGTAGGTCGTAAAAACGGGTATTGAAAGATGTAGCTGCATGACTCACAGACCGTGGCGCCAATACCCCTCGGGCCGGCCCTGTTTTCTGGCTCTGGAGGCCTAAATTTTCTCATTTCTCGATGAGCCTCCTTTGGCTGATTTTACATCCCTCAGCGCCAGCTTCCTCCACTTGTAAACAGTGCATTACCACTTGTGTAATAAGCATTTTCAGCATGGCACGCTAGCGTCATTCTGCAAAGGGTGTACAATCTCCGGCAAAACAGTGCATCCTTCCTCCCAGCGCTTTGAATTCGCTGAAAAAATATCCTCCGCCAGAGCTCCGGAATGATCGATTCTGCGGTTCGGAATGATTTATCAGCGCCATTCGACCGCATCCCGATGTTATTTTCCTTTTTTCTTCGTAGATAGCGCGTTGATTCGGGTCCCATTTCACGAGGCCACCGCGCCGTATTTTTCGCGGTTACGTCGCCTCCCTGCAGGATGATTTCACACGCCTCCTTTTTCAACGTTTTTTGCGTTCCAAGTGCCGTTTGCTCCTCTCCATTATGCCCTTCCTCCACTGAAAAACAAGCCGGCCTCTCGTAGATAAACCCACGCATAAGGGGCAGTGGTGTGCCGCGGGCGTTTTATCCACTCCGCGGCTGGCGGCGCTTCGGACGCCCGGCACTTGGTTTATGGGATCAACTTTGGAGGGCGGATTAATTCTGGCCGCGTTTTATTTCTCTTCTCCTCGTGCGTGAAACAATGCGAATGACGACACCGCCATTCTCCTATCCATCGCTCTTCGCGCATCCGGCGGTTTTTTTACAGATGCTCTCTCTTTCTCTCCCGCAATTCGATTCTACGTCTGTATTTTTCACCTTTCTCGGCTGTTTGGCGCCCCCGGGGCGTCATTGCGGTCGCGGATGCGGCGGTTTTCGCTCGATTAAGAGAATGTTAAATTGGAGGGGACGTTGTAAACGAATCGGAATTGAAAATTCTTTTTTACTCCGGAACGCCTGTGTCGTTGCGTGTAAAACTAGTTGGGGATGTGAATGACAGATTGTATTAGGCTAGGAACTATTTTGCCATTGAGAGCGGATCGTGATTGGATTTCCCGGTGTAAAGGGATTTCCGATGCGCTTCGGTGTACAGTTTTCACATTTTTCTGCCCGGGCTATCCTGTAATTTTTCTTGATATTTTGCCTGTAACATTCATTTGAACTCTTAACTTAATCCTGTATTTTTATTTGAAACACTGTAAATTGATGAAGTATTTGATTGAAGAAATTGGATTACTCCCTAAGTACCCTATTCTTATTTCATTTCAGTACAAGAAAAAGGTGCCTTGGTCTAACTTTGCTGAACGCTATCAACGAGAAATAAAAAGTTATTCCTAGTCCGCTCTAGTTCGTGGAAACTGCGAAGTACTTCTTTATTCCTTTTTTAGTTTCAGTTAAATCCATACGTTTGCTGCCCTTGAATCTTTTACTAAGGTTTTCCTTTCTAGTTTATTTTTAACGTTACATTTATCCTCTATCTTTTTCTAAGCGTGGCGTACTAAAAATCCAATAGTATTCAACTTAAAGGGCGCCTCTACATTTTAATGTCGTCAAACTTTTGATTTGCAGTTCGAGAATATCTCGTAATTTCCAACCTCTTATATTATAAAGCTACGATTGCATAGTTAGTCAGTGGTACAGTCTTTATTTTGCTCTTATCACAGAAAATATGCTGTTAAGGGATTCAGTTTTCAGTCCATGAATTTAATAGAACTAACCTTTCATTAATATATATCTGTCATAATTATTACCGGAGATACTCTGCCAAAATAATCAATGCTTAATAGTAAGACTTAAATTACAATATATGTAATCGGCTAGGATACATCCCACGAATTTTCCTGTAATTTAAATTAGATGGTGGAAATAATTCATTTAACAACATGGGTTATAACGACGTGTAGGCAAGAATTCTGTTACACATTGAATTTGCAGCGTTTTTCTAGAAATTTTTTTCATTTAATGTAAGGAAATCCCGTTGGCGTCAAGTTGTACATGATTTGATAATTGGAAATTTTATTTTATTTTGATTCAGAGTTCTCATTGTATCACTTCTAATGTAGATGTTTTAGTGCTGTAAGTATTTCCGAGGAAACATCCTCCTTTATCTAACCAACCGAACGCATTCTACACGCTCAGCATCCTTTCCCAATTAATTTAAATCAACAATAATTCTTCTTCGACATCCCGTTTCCTGTACGTTGCAGCTCTTTTCCCGACTTATTTAAAAGTCAATTTTGCGCGAGGCGAGCATCGGTGTTTTTTAATCCGCTGAAACAGATTGCAGCTCCACCAGGTGTCACGAGGTATATTCAGATCACCTTTCTACTCGCATCGCGAAGGCAATCTGGCAAAACAATCTCATGCATTACGCCGCTCGTTTTTAATTGGCGGTGGGTGTTACTCTCAGCGCGGGAAGAGCATTTAAATGAGCGCTGCCCCGTAGAGAAATCCAGGCGAAGTGAATATCGTACATCTTAATACGCCTCTTGACCTCGACACGGTTCGTGCATCCGAGCGAGCAATTCTCTCCGATCCATTTGTTTTAGTTGACCCTCGGCTGTCGCGAGACTCCCGTCACCGAAAGTGCCCGCTGAAGGGGACCATTGCTCCCGTGGGCGTCCGTGGAAAGGGAAGGACGATTGCTCTCGATTGTTCGTTACCCCGCGAACACGTGTTCGCAGTCCGAAGTAAATAATACATAAATACCCTTTTATAACCGTAATTTAAGGTCTGAATCTTCCCCTTCCGTCAGCGTGACGCGGATTGACGGTTTTATTGTCATCGTCCCGTCATCTGCGTGGAATGTTTCCGACCTTAGCCGTCCGAAGGACTTCTATCATGTTGATATCTAGTGAAAGGAAAATTTTCCAGTAATACCAGCGACGGGTGAGTGGGTGTACTGATAGGCTCTACAATATCTAAGAAGCACCCTCGAGATTCCTGTATCGAGTTAGGAATTCCATATTATTTGCTGCAGGAAGGCCCCCAGATTCCTAGGTACACACTCATCTCGAAAGGAATTATGGGCATGAGGTATAAAGTGTAGGCAGGGATCAGGGAACTAGGCAGGGTTGATTGTGGACTGTGGAAGTGGAAAATTCGTTCGTTTATTTTATCCTGTGTCCCCATATTGTAATCATCCATTACGCTGTCGAGGAAATTTTCCTATGCTGTTATACTTTCCTCGAGTTTGTTTTGTTTTTGGGTCCAATAATTTTTTAATAAATTTGCCATTTAAATAAAAAGTTAGCTCGCGTGCAAAACTGTCCGTGAAGTAAAGCTTCCGTGAAATGCCTTTTTATTTAGTAACGTTTTTCCACAAAGTCACGTCTTTCATCATCGATTTCAAATGCGTTATTTAGTTACTTATTTTTTTGAATTATTGTTTTTGCCTTTTCGATAACTTTTCTTTCCGCTGAACTGTCATAAGCTGTTTCAGCAGTAAACAAAATTGTATGTCATATTTCAAAATTGCATATCATATGTATACCATGTATCATATTTCATAATTGTAATCATATTTCATATAATTACGAAGTGTGCTTAGGTGCATATTTCGTAATTATTTGAAATTTCGCTTCGGTAAAATTCGCAAGAAGTAAGTTTCATCCATTGGAACGCAAATGTTCATCGGTTCAGTAGTCTTGTGAACAAAATTATTGCATTCTCTTAACTGTTTTGTCACGTATGCTGTGGTATATTTCTTTATTCGCATTTGAGCTGGATTTATGGAAAGGTTGTCAATGCAATCCGTCCTTCACTATAATATTCTTTACACTCTGCATTTTCATAAAACTATAAATGAGGTGAAGTAATTGGCTTCGTAGACAAGATAGAAGTATGCATTGTATGATTCTGCTCTCATACGCTCCTTCGCGTGGATTTATAACAACTTTTTCATTGCATTTGCTTCCTCAAGCATTCTAACGCACGGCAGCCTGTTTCGCATTTTAATTTTCGCTGCTTAGCAATCATTTGATTAGTATGGATTTGACGGAGGGAAAACAAGCGATTTCCCGAAGTAGCATATTCATGCAATTAGTACCTCGCAGCTGTAACATAAGTACGATGATGGCGATGCAACGTAAAGGCACATATTCTCGGAAAATGAACTCTTCCGGCTCCACTCGCGCGCGCACTGCCCTCCTCTACCGTTTCTCTTCGTCACTCTGATGTATATTAAGTGGCCTAGTTGCTGTTAATTGAAGTAAATAGAGCAGCCGAATAATTACGAGCCTTTGGAGACTCGTTTTACTTCTCGTTTAAGAACTCTCATTGAACTTTCGCAAACCGTGTTCGCTCGTAAATTGCTGTTTAGACAGCATCGCAGTGAGGGAGACAATATTAACGAACACCGAGCTCTAAATGTTTGCCGCTTCTATTTTCATTCGGAGAAGTGCTCCTTGGCAAAGTTTGCTAATGAATTTCATCTGATGTAAAACTCTTCCCCGGACTTTCGGAGGATCGGAGATAAATATGGGAAATCCGCCGGAAGTTTAAGTTGACTCTGTTTCCAGCAGTCGGATTCTGAATTACCGCTGCAGATCACAAGCCCTTGTAGTTATGAGGGCCGACACCAAACACGGAGAGGTTAGGTGAATAATCTCTAGCATATTTAGTCTAGCGGATGGGGAATATTCGATTCACGTGCAATTTTAAGCCTCTCGTCCCAAGTTTCGATGAATTATGAAAGCGCCGTAGGCGTTGAAAATCCGTTCAGACCGACATTAGTTTGCTTTCAGCCGAGCCCATTGTTCTCCCGTTTTTCCAGCATTTGGAAGGTGGCCAACATAAACGCGAGCACGAAATGCATTTAACTTTCTTTCCTCTTGAGAATCTTCCTCGTCGCAACGCGATCGCAGATTCCTTTTTTAGTCCTTCGAATGCAATTTTCGAATTCTTTATTACACTTAGAGATTGGTTTCAATACAAAGTCGTAACTGAACCGGAGGTGGTGATTCTAAAAACGTTTGCGTGGTTTATCGCTTTTCAATGGTGTCTCAATACGCCAAAGAGATTTCAGGTTATTTCATAGTTAACTCTCGATTATCCGGCTAGTTATGGGGAGAGGATGCACGAATAATTGGGAAACGCGGATAATCCAAACTTTCAATTTTATTCTTTATAATGTTATAAATAACGTAATTAATTCATTATGATTTGCGCACATACTCCATTGTTTTCGATCGTTTCATGGACTCATTATGAAGTTTCTTTACCCGATTGTTGATCTTTTTAGCAACGATATTTTTATCGTAGTCGTATTCCCACTGCTCCATAGAAAATGCCTTAAGTAAGTCAAGCTTGTATTAGAACGCGAAAATACTTGTGTGTTTTGCATGCTTGAATTTTTCTCAAGAGAAGGCGGAAAATATGGACGAAGGGTTAAAATTCACGCACGGATAATCCGCCCACGGATAATAATTATTATTATTATTAAGGTCTTTATTAAAGGCGAGATTGAGACTGAAAAGTCTCTTCTTCCATCTAACCTTGCGTCAATGATTTTATGTACATAAAGACTTGTGTAATAATCAGAAGCTCTCAATCTAAATTCATTCCATTTTCATTTCGAATGTACAGTAAAGATTTTACCAGGCTTACTTAGTCTTTTTGGCTTTCTACCTTTTCAACAACAACTTAAACATCAGTTTGTTTCGACTATATTACGCATGCGGTCCAGGGTTGTCAGACGTGGCTGACTTTAGGACTCCTGTCCGCAAATATTATAACGTGTGGCTGTAGAGCAACAACAACTCTCAACCGATGAGGTCACGTGTAAAAATTATGCATGTGTTGAACACTATTTCACAGTTCTACTGAATAGCTTACTGAATATTTTATATTTCATTATTGTTGGTGTAAAAAATAACTTAGTAATACTAATGCGAAAATACTAAAACCTGATAGAAACTTCACTGACAGGCAAAGTAATGGAGCACATTGTTGTTAGCTCACTAATGAAGTTTTTAGATAGCGCTAGTTATTTCAATAAGAACCAACACGGCTTTAGGAAGTCCCGGTCATGCGAAACTCAACTTGCGCTATTCGTCCACGATATTTTAAAATCTGCCGAGAGTAGTAAGCAAGTGGATGCTGTTTTCCTCGATTTTAAGAATGCTTTCGATAGAGTTCCTCACAACAGATTAATTTACAAATTAAAATTGGCTGGAATTAATAAGGAAGTAATTGACTGGGTCAAAGATTTTCTCTGCGATAGGGAACAACAAGTAGTACTCGATGGTGTTACTTCAAACAGAGTCAAAGTTACCTCAGGCGTACCCCAGGGCAGCGTGATTGGGCCCCTTCTTTTCTTGATATACATAAACGACTTGAGCCACGAAATCGATAGTAAAGTGAGGATATTCGCGGACGATACAGTTATATATAGGAAAATATCAAGCGTGGAAGACCAGGAATCCCTAGCAAACGACTTAGTTCGTATTCAACGGTGGTGCGAAAAATGGCAACTCGACCTAAACACAAGCAAATGCTCCGTAGTAAATTTTTTCGAAAGAAAACAGTTGCGGCAAAATAAATCGTACAGTATTAGCGGAACAGTAATTAAAGTAGTGGACTCGGTAAAATATCTCGGAATCACTCTTACGAATAACATGAACTGGAGCACGCACATCCGTAACATTTGTGCTAAAGCAACTAGAAAGCTCGGTTTCATTAGGCGTATTGTCGGTAAATGTGACGAAAAAGCTAGAGAACGATGTTATTTTGCGTTGGTTAGGCCTCATCTTGAATATGCATCAAGTATATGGGATCCGGCAGACGATACATGCATCCGTGAACTCGAGAAAGTGCAACGGAAAGCGATACGTTTTGTTAAGAAGTGCTACGATAAAAAAGCAAGCGTTACCAAAATGCTGTCAGATGCAGGTTGGGAATCCTTAAAAGATAGGAGACTAGAGGCTAGATTGCGATTGCTTGATAAATTTAGGGAAAGTACATTTGCGGAAGATATAGTAGATATTATGAGACCCCCCTGCTACCTTGGACGATCCGACAATGAGCGCAAAATAAGAGAGATAGATGCTAGGACGAGTCGATTTAAGAATTCATTCTTTCCGCGAACTATACATGATAATAATAGGCTAAAAAAATAGTCGGAACGCCCGGTGTTTTCACCCCCTGCCACACGCCGTAAGGCGGCTTGCAGGGTATTTATGTAGATGTAGATGTAGAAAAGAAGGGTTGTTTAATTTATGGGGTCCTTCTTTGCCCAATATGGTCTTCCTCTCATTGAGGTTGACAGCCCTTTGCTAGATAACACAATTATAGAAGTTGGAATGTTGTGGCTATTTTCTTATACAGATTCATCAAATCGAATATGGTGTACTTTATAATAAAATAATTGCTGTCTATAGATGACTTATTAACGTTCGAATAAATGAACGAATTTATTTATTAATGTTATTAACGTTCGACTTTCAAATATACCCGTTTTCTTTTTATTTACGCAGATAAATTATTCCTATGAAAATTCAAAACTAATTCCTCAGTAAGTGCTCGCCATAAATATATCACACAATCACATCGTAATTTAAAAATAGAAATATATATCTCGTTGACAAGATTTCCAATGGCGCACATTTGGAGTCGACGATTCATTAAAACCTAATATTGACAAACCGCAGAGTCAACTACTAGTCAAAGCTTAAAGAAAAATAGAAATCGTGCCAAGAACTATTAATTATTTAAAGCCTTTATTTATTGGTGAAAACTTTACCGTTCAAAATTTCAATGCCTGCGGATTATTTCAAATAAACTTTTCAGCGTTCTTGTTTTATCTCTTTAAGCATCGGTCCGTAAATGCTCCATCAACAGTTTTCAGCATCTACGATTTCTGATTACACATTGAAACAGTTTGAATCAAGTGGCTTATCGAGGAAGGATAGCTTAAAACGTTAATCGGCAGGAATGATACCGGGCTCCCGGATAGCCAAGTGGGCTACGCGTTCGACTTCGGTGAAAGCGGTCCTGGGTTCCAACGGTGGGGGCCAACGTGCGAAATGACCTGAAATGTCGGAGCACTTTTATCAATACTACCAAGGAATGATACTTATCTAGATCCATCCAGAAGCCGATTCGTCGTATTCCACGCAGGCCTTTTGCCGTGGGTTTCCATGCAAAATACTCTAGTCTACTAAATAGGTTTACTTTGAGGTTTTGTGGATGCGGTTTCATATCCAGCGTAACCATCCAACAAACCCCTTTTATGCTCCCGTATTAACATGGAACCGCCTCCCGCGCATACAGACTTAAAATCCTTCATTCTGTTCTTTTTTCCCAAGAGAGTGATGAAGGCTCAAGGCTCCCTCAGCTCATCACTTCTAACGTTCAATTGGTGCGTAGGAGGACGAATCCTAAGGGGTGTTGGAGTGGACGCGGCATGAATGTCTAATGAGAGGCAGGAAATAGTATTGGTGAGGGGTTTACGTTTTGGAGACTTGTCGGGGAAATAGATATGGTTCGTTGTTTCCAAACATCCATTTCTTGCCACCTATATAGATTCTTCTGCGGAGAAAATCTTTGTTGAAAGAGGTGTTCAGGTGTTTAGAATGCAACAGAACTTTAGAATGCAATTAACAATCTTTTGGGAGATTAATCCACGGTGAGAAGGAGCTCTCGAATTACCCTAATCCGATGTTAATGCCACTATGAATAGCTTCGGAAGCCATGCAAAGGAATATTATTTTTGACTTCTGTTGTATGCTTAGCTTGGATGACGTTGAGGCGTTGAGAAATTGATTTACTTAAAGTTTATGTAGTAAAGAAGTTAATATATATTTTTAGTTTAGCGACATTGGAAATGAGTAGGCCCCTCTTCAGTCTAGCCATTTTAACCTCTGTTAAAAAATTTAATTATTGACATCAGCTGATTTAAGTAGAGGAAAAAATTCATCATATACTAATGAAAATTACGACATTGAATTGATGTCTGAGTTAGTGATAGGAATTGTTAACCTTTGATCTGAATAATTTTAAAAATATTACTCATGTCTTCGATTATATTTTGTGGCTAGTCGAAGCTTACGCCATCTTTTTCGTAAAGGTATTGATTATTCGATTATATGATGATTTTTTATGTATAGAACAATAGAAAATAAATGCTTTTCTCCAAAAATTACTTCCTATGGACCCCTTTTCGTCAAAACATCTCTTATCAAAATTATTCCGAAGAAAAATACTTTGTCATTACGTCATAAACTTTTACTAGCGTCAGGTTTCTTATTTGTGGAATAGATGAAACCACTGATGGTACTTTTCTCTTCTTCTGTCTTCTTCTTCTTCTCAAGAGGATACACTATGAACCACCAAAGAACGTCCAGTCCTATGCGTATTTCGCTATCTATGATTTCTTATTTGTGCTTATCGTTATTTAAGAAAATTTTTGTAAGAATAAATTTTCTTCTGTATTGTAGCGAAGAAATACCACCAAATTTCTCCAGGGGATCTCTTATCCTTCGTAAATTCTCCGATCGTGAATCATCAATGTTTACTCGATAAATTTACACCACATAAAATCGTGCGAAATTCGGAAATTCTTCGATTGCGCTCAAATCTATATTCGAATTTGTTGACCGAACGAATTTTGCCGTTCCAAAACCGGGGAGATTTCATTACGTTCCCGGCGCTGATTAAATATCGTGTAGGCGACTCCGCAAGTGGGCCACAACGCACCGCCGCACGCAAAGACCTTCAGGTGAAAGAACGTGGGATAGAGCGATAGTACTCGTATGAGGAACTTGGGGAAGGAAGAGTTACAGAAAGCTTGCTAAAGGGGGAGTTGCGGATAACGAGAAGTTTTAAGGGCGGATTGGATGGCTTCAGCGGTTGAGTGGAAAATGAAGGGGCAGCATATAGGGAAGGAGCTTTTGATGTGGTGGAGGGTGGGCGTGGGAGGAAACTGGATAAGGAACCAGAATCCATAATGAAAGGGACTTTCGAGGGGGAGAAAGGCAGACTGTTGAAGCAGTGGTGTGTTAGTTCCGCGGAGAAGGGTAACAAAGAAGAAATAGATGCATCGTTCTTTTTTTCCCTCTTTAATGTTTTAGCGCGCCCATGGCGATGGGAAAAAGAGGGACAAGAGGCGCATGTATGGATTCGATCAACGAATTTTCTCCTCCCTTCCGGGTTGTCTGTTTCGGGTGTGTACCTGTCTTGTCTCTTATCTCTCAGGGCTTGTTATCTGCTTGTATGCTCGCTGCGATGGGTTAGGAAATGGAAGGAGCGGTTTTGTCTTTGCAAAGGGAAAGATTTCTTTTTTCTTCTTTCGTTTGCAACGAATTCTCTCAGAGGGATTGGCAGACTGTTTGGGAAGCAGCATCTGAAATTCGTCTCGAAATTGTTGTTTATCGGCTTGGTTCTCTGCGACTGGTTTTTGAAAACATTAGGCGACGTGGGAAGGAAAGCCGTCTGGCTGTGAGACGCTTTGCATTTTTTAACTTTTCGAGTGTTTTGTCGAAGAAAATATTTGCGAAGTAAATAAGTAACAATCGAGCGAAACGAGTGATGCTGAAGAATTATAATAATCAGTTAGAAAACCTAAATCTTGGGAATTTTTTATCAATGCTCATTACAGAAATCGGCTTAATTTTTCGATTTTGTCGATCAAAATCCTGAAAAATGATATTCATTGAGTGCCATTTTATATGATAAATTGTATGTTGTGTAATATGGAAAAAGGATAAAGGGACCTTAATTTAGTTTTGATTTTGAATTTCTGTAATCTTAAATGATTAACTTCCTCATGAGAAAGTATTTGCTATGCCACAATTTGCGTGATCTCCAAGAATAAGATAAGCGTTTTCTTTCGAAATTTTTAATTTTACAGTATCAGTAACGGCAAGCGTTCAAAAAGTACCCAATTTTATGATTCCTCCCTGAGTGAATTTTTAAAAGTAATGATAATTGATTGCTATTAAATAATATTAATTGTTTGTCCCCTTTAGAAATATTGGTTGAAGATCTTCTGATACCACAATATTTTAAAAAAGGTACTTACAGATGCTGGTAAATGAATTTAAAATAAAACCTATGGGGAATTAAGTATGCATTTTCCTTTATTATTGTATACCCCATCAAATTTACTTGGATTTAAGGGAGCATGCTTCAACTTCATCAGCCAATTTTCCTTTCCACTAACTTGGAATTCCAATTAAAAAATTATTTTTTTTTTCATCCTCTCCATTATCACGCTTGGCAAACTAAATCTCAAGCAAATTTAAATAAAATGATAGTTCCCTAAAGGAAGAAATCGCTTCTTCGAAGCCCATTTCATATTCCTCGGCTCTATCGCGAATAAAACGGGTGCACGGAATAAGAATATTCCTCAAACTTAAGCACGTTTGCCTCGTCAATCTTCCAGACTACTAGCACAACTAGGGTATTTATAGCACGGAGATAATCTTTAGCGACTTGGCACTTGAATATTAGGTGCTGAAAATCTCGTGATCTTCGCTTAGCGTCACGAAAACCCATGAATAGCACATGTCGCGAATTGGGCTACGAGTCGTGCTGGCGCGGCGTTTCCCGGGTTCCGTCCTCCCACAGATAATCGCGAAAATGTGTTGTTCAGTCGTCGGAGGTGGAGGTAGATGACAAGGAGGGAGAGGAGTGTGAGGTCGTTTCCCTCCTGAGAAATGGTTCTCTAGTCTCGGATAGCGCGGGGATTGTCCCCTCCCACAAGCCCATTCAAAGACTCGGCTGTGGCGCGAGCGTTCCAATCTTTATCCCCCATTGTGGGAGATACACCTCGTCGACTGTGGACGTATTCGGGTCGTAGGAGTTATCTTCTCGCTCCGTTTTCCACATCGCGGGCAGCCGCGGGCCCCCTACCCATCGGTGCGACGTTTCGAAAAATAAAGGTCCTCCCAACCCTTTAGCACCTGGAAGGATTATGTCCCCTCCGTGGCTACTTGACAAATGGGAATTTGGAGAGGCTGTCCTCTTTGAGGCGGAATGATGGTTGTCGGATGTCATTGAGCGGATTTGGGTAAGAGGAGTCCAGATGGAAGAGGGGTGGGATGCTCAAATTGTTATCTCTTTAGCCCGATTTTTTCATGTGGAGGTCAACCCTTCTGAGGTACATCGGTTTATCAGTCCGAATCAACTCAATCTTCTTATCCTTCCCTCTCATAAAACCATCGCGCAGTTCCTGTTTGAGTGCTAAAAGTTTCAGAGCGAAGATCGTAGAATTATCTCGAAAAGCTATGTCTTAATGTACACGGAATTCGTTTAATCCTCACCTTACGTGTGTCAAAGCATATATTTTCAAGACTATCTTTGTTGCTTTGAGTATTTCCTTTGGTTTTAGTGTATTATATTATCATTTCGTCTCAATTTTGTTTGTTTCTACTTTAAGGAATGAAGTATTTCATTATAGCAACCTTATTATTGCTTTTCAAATCTGTCTTTAATTCTGAGATGTTTACTCTTCGCAAGATTTGAAAATATTATGCCTTTAGAGCTAACGTCATTAACTTCATTAGCTCGATTTTAGGTGTCCATTTTTTTATTTTTAATCATAAAAAATGACATTCATATCGGGATTAACTACCATTTGCTGAATTTCATCCATTATTGCACGTTCTTTGTCTATTTCTTCTGATTTCGAATTTCCGGTTCAAACGCGCTGTATTGTTATTTTATTTTTTCGTCATCTCTGAGTTTTCATATCGTCGGTATCAGTTGGATGAAAATGTTGCTCATTTTGAGAACTAAACGCTGATTTTGGATTTAAATAGAGAAGGAAAGGTTTACCGTGCTCATGGAATTTCCTTATTTTAGAACTATCGTTAATTTTTTCAACATACTTCAGGAAATTGTTAGAATTGATGGAGATACTTGAAAGTAACTTGATGGAGAAAAATGAATGCTCTAACAGAATTTCCTCGGTAACGTCTATGTGGGTCCCTGCATGACCGTTATCACATCTCGTCTCTCTTTTGCATAATATCTTTGGCTGTGTGTGACCACAACCTCGCCATCTGAAATTCATCCAAGTTCTCTCAAGAGAACGTCGCCATTCCGGGAAACGACTATGTGGAACTGCAGGGGATACCATTGAACGTTAGCTGAGGTGCTCACTGGCCGGAAATGCGTCACTAGCCGGAAATGCTAACGTCCGAAAAGTGGGATTCCTCTACATCATAAGGTTTCTACAGGACCTCAAGATATGGAATCGGACGCAGAGGAGATTAAGAAACTTTGCGTTCATTTTGTATTCATTTATGCCGGTATCAGGTTGAAATTTAGCTAGCCACTTGTTGATGGCCGAAGAAGATATTCCGTGATGAAGGTATGTCATAACTTGACACAGCATGCTTCCCATCCGGCTGACTCCCTGTGGAAAATTTAAAGTTAAAACGTCTGTATTATTAAACTGCTCCACCTCGCAATAGCTCTATATGAATATGCCTTCCCCAAGGAAAGATTCTGGGGTAATATTCTTTTGTTCCATCCCTTTTTTCTCTTTTTTAAATTTTGATTAAATTTAATTTATTTTAAAAATCTGTCGACAGACGTAATATATATTCAAACAACAATTGATACAAAGATATTTACTCCTACTTCTAGTAGATTCTGGTATGTTCTTATCATTTTGCATTAAAACATATCTTTTCATTCAGTTATTGTCCGGAATCAATTTATTCATTTATAATACCAATTCGAAAGCGTACCTCGCGCATTCTCACCTTTTTCTTTTAGCTTGACTCTCATATCTAGGTACAATTTGTTTTATGAAAAATTTGCAAACAAAATGTAGCCTAAAAATTATCGGGGTATTTATCATCCGCAATTTAAACATTCATTATGCCTTTTTCGCATAGTATTTCTGTCTGGATCAGGAAATTCGTTATCTCCTTGATTACAGAAACCAGTTAAATCGTAAACAAAAGAACTTATTTCGACAATTTTAAGTTTAACTTTCAGTCTCTTAAGGGTGATCCACGTCGTGTTTTATTGAATTTCCTCAAATCTGCTCAGAACTTAATTCATCGTCATTTCCTCCCCTGTAACATTTCACTCCCCTCCGAAAAAACTAAAGCGTTTAATTACCGAGATCCTTCGCTTTCAGTAATATAATCAGTTGGTCTCCAGAGCAGGTTTCTATTAATAAGCTCTTTGTTTTCTTACTCGCTTCATGTGCCCCCTTTCCCCATTTATGTTTCTCCACCCTCATTTCCACCGCCGTTATTATTCTTGCCCGCGTTAGGGGGCGAGAACTCCCTCCTCCTCAGTATTGCGCCCCTCCCTTAACCTTTTAAGTTTAAAAGGGACAGGAGTAATTCCCCCGTATCTTCGAGAAAGAGTTGCCCCACCCCGCAATCCAAAACTTCCTCGCCTCCCTTAATTACGCTGTTTGGAATATTTGGATGAGGCGATGCAATATTCTACTCCGAGTGAACAGAAGGCAGACGGAGGGCGTCTTGTACAAGAGGGTTTATCTGTCTCCGAGTAGGGGAGTTGAAAAGCGTCAAGGCGAAATGAAGAGCTACGAGCAAAGACCCAAAGTCCTCCGGTAACGAGGTGGGTTTTGATAATGATGTTCCGATAATAATGGCAACTGCGGAGAAGCATGGATCTGCGAGGAGTGGGATAATTTTTGGTTTCCACGCTTGAAGGATGTCGGAGAATAGAGTAACCAATTCCCAATCCCACGAAAACTTCCCCCGTAAGATTACCTAGGTTGTCTCCTCGTTTGTGATGAGAATGGGATGTTATGTAAGGAGTTGATTTCGAACGAGACGAGGTGAGGGTCAATTATCGATTAGGTTGTGTTTTTGAATCTACGTCTGCATGATGTTGGGTACGATTTAATTTAATTTTTAAGGAAAGAGGCACGAGTTCTCTCGTTGTTAGAAAGCATAGCTATAGCATGGCATAGATATATCTGGCTGAACCATAGCCAGAAATTATTTTCGTATGGAAGTGACAAAACGATTATAAAGACAACTTTTTAATAAAGGATTACCTCTACGTCATGTCGAATGTGCGATTTATATGATTTTCTTTTGTTAAAATAAAACACTATTAGCTTTATGACGTATAGTACATGTTATCTACCTTACGCTCTCCATAATATCTGCGAAGTAAAGATAACTTTAACGTGATAGATTTGCGGTATGTATTTCTTCATTTTTTTAATTATGACAGGCCGTGTTAGACAATAGGTGTTCTAGTCGTAATTGTCAATTTAAGATTTCTCATTTACTCCTTCAGATTTTTTAATTATGACATCTATGGGAAAAACGCCTTAATGTAACCTATATAACCTTGCTTCTCCCCTTTTTATTTTAATTACATTTGAAGGAATCGATTTAAAATTCAAGGCGAAGGATTTTTATGAATGTAATAAACTTAATTGTCGTGTTACACTCTAAGCGCAGACTTGCTTTAACACAATGGTTTTTCACCTCATTTCCAGGGCGAAACCCTGAAAACCTCATTGAGCTCTGGCTGTGTTCCTAAATGTTTTTTTTTTCATTCAGAAATTCAAAATATACTAAGTAGAAGCTTCGGTACCTTTCACTCAGAACAACTTCCACCTCGGACTCATTTCAATAAAGGTTATGCGAGTGGGATAGAGGAAAAACGATGACAGGCAAATGGTAAAGGGCGTTAAGTAGAGGCCGTAATTTAAATATCCCACTTTCATTTCCCCTCCCAAAAAGAATAGCCAGGCGCTCGTTGATAATCGCCGTTAAATCATGCAGATGAGGTGCTAGAGGCGCTGATGTAATGGGGCGGTGCGTGGGCCTTGCGCCAAGGATCGCTTCAAGGGTGGTCATGCCCTTCGATTTCCTCGAGAATTATCGCTAATGGTGTGTGCGCCTCCTGTACGCCCTTCGCCATTAAAAAATCCGAGAACATCCCATCTCAAATGTTCATCGCCGCCTTCATCGCTCCTTAAAATTCTTTTTTTCTCCTTCCCAGCCTTGCCGTATTTTTAGATACGCTCTCGCTCCAACTAATGAGGAGGACGACTCCACCTTTCCTCCCCCGCCCTTATACCCACCCACAACTCTTTTGAAGTCCTCTCGAACAAGCACTCGTGTGCACCATTCCCTCTTTCTCTCTCTCAACCCCTTTAGCCATGTGCCTCCTCTCTCTCTCGCCGACCTCCTCGACGCCACTCGTCAACGGACTAAAATAAATGGCTTTTAGGTAAATTTCACGGGACCGTGATTTGGGAAGTGAGGGAGTTTTTATGCATAACCTCGCCGGGTACGGGAGCATTTAATTCGATAAAGGTATGTGCGAAGGGAAGGATTGTTTTGTTTGGTAGTCGGCGCGTGTGTTGCGCGGTCATTTGTCGGTTCGCAGTTTGGCGAGCTCTTTCCCTCTCCGCGCCTTTAGTACCTTTTCCCCTCGCTGTTCTTGCGTGATAAAAAATTAGCATGTGGACAATGGTCGGAGGCCGCGGTAGGTTTCCCCGATCCGCTGTTATTGTAATACGAAAGAATATGCTTAGTAATTTAACTATCGTAATAACACTTCTAAATAAACGCTTGAATTCCTATTAGAAAACTTAGCAGCTTTCATTTTTTCCCTAAAGCTGTCTATAAGACAACAAGCCATATTCTTATGTTTTAAAAAAGATATATTAGTTAAAATATCTGGTTCCTTTTTCTCGCTTGTCAATGCAAAGTGGAAGATAATCATAAGTGACAGAATAAAGTAACAGGTGTTTTTCAATCTTTTTAGATGGACCGGTTTTTAACCTTTACAGGAAGCATGCTAAAGTTTCTATCCTTAAAATAAAATTAATTCAATGATTTTTGCTGGTATTTGTTTCCGAAAATTATCATTCTGGCTAGATTTATAATCAGTAGGGTTATTTTCTTCGATGTCAAAGCTAAAGAGGTAATTTCGAACGATTGGTTTTTACACCCTCTGCCACACATCAAAAGACGGCTTGCAAGGTATTTATGTAGATGTAGAAATGTCAATATTTTTCTCGTAATTTTTCGGTAAATTTTATCTTCAAATTACCCCTTTCTCAAGGTCGATTAATATAAAACTCTGAAAATTGTTTACTCCTAGAAATCGACCTCTTGCATCAATGGCTCTTTCTATAGCTCAAGGCTTTCGGAAGCAGGTTTACGAGTTGCACTCAACTGTAACACGGATCTCGGGATCAAAGCAACGCACCATTTCCTACTAACCTTTAAGTTACAGACTCAGATCTCGCCTAGGGCATGAATATTTGAGCAGTCTTTACCACAGAAGCTAACCACCTGCCGTATTCTAACCTTGCTACTTGAAACATTACCAATCATTAATTTTTCATCGATTCAATCTTTAGGAAACCATTTTATTTCCATACTTTTACTTCACTTCGTCCTTTTTCTTGAAAAGAAAAAAACTTAATGTACTTACAAACACCTATTAATGTATAGCACCCAATGAACTAAGAGAAAAACACATTGTAATTTCCACGTAAGATATAATTCATCGACCGATTTCGGCTGAAAAGCCATCATCAGGTAAATATATAGGTCATGCAATCACTTATATACAGAAAGTTTCGAAGTAAGAATGAGGCAGATAACCTAGGGGTTAAAGGTATTGAAATAGTCTGCTAATAACCCACATCTACATAAATACCCTGCAAGCCGCCTTTCGCCGTGTAATCAGTGATGTTACATTTTTGAGCCCTTCCCCTCTCTTTACCATTCCTTCTTAACTTTTGTATATAACTTATTGCATTTCATATATATACCTGATGATGGTTTTTTTAGCTGAAACCTGTCGTTGAATTATATCTAATGTGGAAATTACAAAGTATTTTTCTCTTAGTTTATTGTCTTTCCACGAAGGCCGGCGATGATATATTTGTTAAAACCTACTATACACATATGTTATCTGTCGCGCATGCAATTAAAGCTCTCGAGATTTTGACATCTTTTTCGCTGAAAGTTTCAGAAGTGTTTCCTTTGCATCCAAAGCGACGTCTCATTCCGACGCCGGAGGAAATTCTAATATCGAGAAATATTCACCTCGGCTTAAATCGACCGATAAATCGGGCTGTCACCATCGCGGCAGTGACCTATTCCCGTGTGGAAGAACGCGGAAGGAGACGCGGCGTCGATTCTCACTTGAGAAAAATGGCGAGAGAAAAGGCTTTTCAATCGTCGCGACGGCGCCGCGGATTCGCCTTTCTCCCCGTTGCGATCGGAGCGCCATCTCATAATGCAACTCTCATCCCACTCATTGGACCTTCTCTCCGTAGGAATTTTTTTTTCAGAATGCAGTCGTCCCTCGCAGCGAGGGTTTACCTCCGTGACCTTGTTTTCACCTGACTCACTCCGTCCTTGTTCAGCTCTCGAGTGAAGTTGGTTTGCGTTAGAATTTCATAAATTAGTAGGTAGTAGTTTGAAGAGAAAGCATGTGCATATGGTGGCAAATGTTGTGCTGGGTGAGTTATTGTTCGGTGTCAAGGCGGCTAAATTACTCGAAGTTTCCGCGATGTATCTTGATATACCCATCGCAGAGTGTAATAGAAATTGGCTCTGGCTTATGTCCGTTTAATGAATCGTTGTGGTTGTCGAAAGTTGATTTTTTCTAAAATGAATAGTGCGATGAACATTGTTTCACCTTTAAAGCAGTAAAATAATTGGAAGCGCTCAAAATTCCGCACAGCTCACTGCGTTTTGAATAATGAGAGGCATATTTGTTTTTCCAAATGTAATCTGTGAGTACTGGAAATTGAGCTCTATTCGTGTAGTTCTGTTGGTTAATCTAGTGAATTTATATGACAATGCTAATTAATTATCGGGAACTGAAAGAAGCATAGTTAGCATTTTAATTATCATTGGACTGTTAATGAATTGTTTATTTTAATTAATTAATACTTAAATTAACCAACTGTAATAAATTATTTTGAATCCTTCATGAAAATGTTGTAATTTAACGTTGAAATTTTCCTTGAAATTTTTAAATCGGACAAGTTTACTTGCGAACTAATTTATCAGCTAATATTTTTTATAATATTTTAATCACAATTTAAATTCGTAAAATATAGTATTTATTTACTGAATTATGTTAGGGTGTATTTCTTCCTTTTTTGAGGAAGTTGAATAAGCAGTGATTGGTATAAATATTCAGCAATAGCTTTTAGCTTGTAATTATATATTATTGTGTATAATATTAAAATGACCACTTAAAATCATCTTCATTACGTTTACTTTAATAAAAATTTGGACGTGAAATTCATATTACTGTAAATTATGTTTGGTTGATTATTTTACGCAATTATTACAGTCTCTCTGGTAGACGTGACGAAACTCATATCGCTTAGGAAACAGGAATAGGCGAATTGTGGGTAGCTTGTCAAATGGTGAATTAAATCATTGCGCCTACATATAATCTTGTATGTTCTGCTTGTTATCCTTTCGTGATACTGAAGTTGATGTTCGAGATTTGTAATGCATTGATAGAAATATAACGAAGCGCATAAAAGTGTATGACGTTGACAGGTATACCGTGGCTCTCGGGATTTCTTATGGCTCAAGGGCGTACCTACCGCTCCTCATCACAACCGAATGGATAGCCAAGCCATTTCCAGAAGAACAGGAGAATCGTGATTCCTCTTCTTAAAAGAGAGAGCTCTCCAGTGTTTCCGTCGTTCGAATTGAGTGAAATGGTGATCGCGATTGAAGTCGACAAGTATCCAAATACAGGACCAGTTCACGTTTCCTTCTTTTCAAATTTACCGTTTTCTTTGTTGAAGTGCTGAAAGCATTTATAGATTTAAGTCATTGACGTTCGGTTTATACCTTAGTGAAATGATATAAAAGTTTCGAATCTAATTCTGTAATAACTCTTATATCAGGGGCATCTTTTTGTTTTCTTATTTATATTCTATATTTGATTGTATAACTCGGTATGAATAAAGAAAAATAAAATCAGCGACTTCAGAAATTTAATATTTTTATCGTGTGGTCGCTTCTGGAATTGCTTTTCATCATCAGGTTATTTTTATTTCGTTGGTGGTGTTCCTCCGCAAATTCAAGGCCCCATCTGTTGCTTATGCTGGTATTGATGATTCTGTACGCTCGATTAAGCGGTATCTTTTTTATTGTTGGTATTCCTTGCGCAGTAAGCAACGTTTCATTTTTTTCTATTGCGTCACGGTGTATTCCTATGGTAGATCGCTGTATGAATCCTGTAATATTTGAAGAGTGCAGCTATTTAAATTATCCAATTATCAAGTAAATATTTTTTTATGTAATAAGGCTTCATCATGTTAAACCCGACATGTTTAAATACGTGTATCATCGCATTTTGTTAATAAAATAATTTCCTTTATCCAATTTTTTTTGCGTTTAACCCGTTATTTCTTGGTTTAAATGATACTCTCTCTGTCAAAAACTGATTTTGCAGACAGGAAATTTGAACTCTGAAACTTCCGGGTTTGTCTTACGGGCCATACAGTTGTTTCTCATTTAAATTTATTATGTTGTGTATGATTGTCTGCCGAGTAAAATGTTACAGTGGTTCACGTCAGCCCAGTGAGACGTGGATTGCATCTGATTTATTCCAGCGGAAAGATAAATGTGCGTATAAAGTGAAAAGGCAAATGATTTAGGGTTTAAATGGAACTCGCGGGGAAAATGCATGCGCGCGTGCTCAAAATCTTTAAATTTTTTTCGATTTATGGTGCATTTTCGCGTGTAAATTAAGTTGTTCGTCTTATCACTCTCTCTCTCTCTGCAAACTGTTCATGGGTTAAAGAAGGGAAGTGAAAATTGGATTAATATAATAATTTTCCGGTATTGTGTCACATGTGAGTGAGAAGTCTTTATTTAGGAAACTCAATGATATACTGTTATTTAGTTGTTCGAACATAATTTTAATCAACGCTAAAAATGTAGCGTTTTATTATTTTTTTAAAGCTGCCACGAACTGTAAATGCAGTTTTATTTCCCCAATGTTCGCAATATTTTGCAAAATTTTTACACTTAAGCTTTAGTCGTAATTCATGAAAAGCTTTCTGTTTATCCAGCCATTACACTGAGAATTCATTTTCTTTTCTCTAGTGGTGCTTTCATACTGAGTGATCGTGAGGAAACGTTTCAAATCAAATGATATCTTAAAACACCAAAGAAACGGCATTAACAAGGGAATATTAGGGGACATGATCTTACCGAAATGTTAGGCTACCCTTATATATGTATATATTATAACACGAGCAAGAGTATATTAGTGTATTAAGGATATAGTACTTAGAATATCACAATATATTACAGTGACTGGTTTCGAATATATCTTAACTAAAAATGTCTGCGGGAAGTATTAATAAAAATAATTAACTAGAATTACATTCGTTAGGTCTTTTTCGTATTATATTCGAAGGCTTCATAATGAAGTTGTCTTTTATCTCGATAATCCTTAAATATTTTACTTTCTATGGCTTAAATTATAATTGAATAACGAATAGCATTTCAATACTGGAATTATAAAATAAACATTTTGCCAGAAGTGCATTTGCGTGAAATTCATGTCATCATTGTTCATCTTCAATCCTGCGGTAATCCATCCGTTCTTCTCATCGTTGTTAAAACGTAATAAATTCTCATGGAGGAATGGCCAGTGAGATATTGTTTACCTTTAGATGGCGCCAGATCCTTCGGAATCTTCTTGCAATAGCTGTTCCGTTTCAACATCGAAAGAAATTTTCCGGTAATAAGGTCAAGAAGATATATCTTCGTAGTGGAAGGAAGGCACACATCCCCGTAAATATCCCCTTGGCAACAGCTCTGCCGCCTCCAGCATCCTAAACTCCATACACCTCGTGGACACCCTCTGCTACCGCTAGTATCATCCTCTTCTCCATCTCCTAAAGAGGTGAGAGATTGAAAAGTCACCAGAGGTGCGCTGAATTCATTGAACTTGAGCTTTTATATCGATTTCCTGAGCCGGATGCGTCTTTTTCCTTGTCCCACGACGGATTGCTTTTCATGTCCCTCCCGTCAGACTCAAATCCTTCGTCTCAAACCCTGGACACACAGTAATCCGTGATCCTCTTTTATTTCAGGCAAATGCGCAGAGCGATTTCAAGTCTGGACCTTTGGGAAGGATACCGGAATGTGATCCGATCCGAGCTGAATATCTGAGAGACAAGGGTGAGTGGATTTGAAGAACATTTTAAGAAGCTTAAGTCCCACATTCGTTTTATTCCTAGGGATATCGTGTATTACGAGAGGGGGATTGTGGTTGTGTGCCACAGAGCGAATTGATTCCGATCAGTAGCTTAAATTTAGCTTTAAATTTTTAGCTTTTCCTCTATTTCAATTTTTAGAAATGAAAAAGTACCATTTGTAAAAATTCTCCCATTAGTTCATCAGAAACGCCGGTTTCGTCTAGTTATAGTCTTCATCAAAGGTAGAATTTGGAGTTAGTAACCCAAAATGCAATTGTGTAATTTCATTTCCGTTATGGATTTCCACACTCAATGTAATCATCGTATTTCTATTTATATCCATATTAGAAAACAATATATATCTTGTTCTGGCTTGCATTTACGGCATACGCCTTATTTGGAATTGAACCGGTGAGAGCCTATTCAATATCTTCCCCATGGTTTTTGCGCGACTAAAGTTACGAAGATGTATAAAAAAGATGATAGTTTTATATTCAACTTTAGAATTTATATCTGAAAAGTTTCTGCTTGCAAAACTTAAGTTCTCCCGTGACATGACACTGATCGAAAATTCGATAAGGAGCTTTACGTCATGTTTTCTAGAATAAAGATTTCCTTGTTGCAAATAATGTTCTTATCACCCCAAAAGAAAATCTTTTGGTGAGCTTAATATTAATAATATAAAATCTTTTGGTGAGCTTAATATTAATTTTCGCGATATGACAGTCTCGAGGTCTTCAGAGTTCCCCTGTTGTAAAGCAATAACTCATAAACTGCGTATTCTTAACTTTCGCCAATGAAAATATCAATTTGTCACTTATTTGTTAGTAATTTGAGTTACATGCTCATAGTTTAGCCAAATAGCATGGTTTGCGTACTTTTTCATACTTGGAGGGTGATGGCATGGTGAAGATTTCACTTTTTGTTGTTTTTCTCTCAACCTAAATCCTACCGAATAGATAATTTACTCATCGAAAATTTTTGGTGAAATTAATGATCAGGTGTGCCTCCGTAAATTTAATTCTCCCAAACTCTAAAATTTAAGGGAATTTTATCGTTTCCACTCCATAATATCGCAAGTTTTATTTATGACACTCTCCTAATAAATTCCCTCCCCATACTTAATTGTAACTTCAGCCCCGGGAGATAATTCTTTTTCTCTCGTCGGGGCGGGATTCCTTTCCGCCCGCATTAATTCAGACCTCATTCGCCCCGTGCCGCAATTGCGAACGCGTCTCAAAAACGTGACTAACGGCGAAACCCTTATCGCTGAGAGCGAGAAATTCGTTTGGGAGGAATAAGGAAGGGTGTGCGCGGGGAAGGAGTAGACCGGGTAGATTTAGTGGCCGCTATTGCAAGGCGCAGTATCTCCTACACGGAACGACCTAGCGAAGGGAATTTGCAAGGCCCTTATCCGAAACCGAGAAGGATCCCGCACAAGTGGAAATAGATGAACAGCCTTGGACCTGTTTTTTTAATCCGTGGAATTAGACTTCCAGAAAATGGTTGCTGAGCCCCTAAGCGAAAACGTTTAGGAACAGGAAGTGGGGCGGATAAAATTCCGTTGTAGAGTAACGGATGCTTTCTCGTACAAAGCTGGAGTGTTCAGTTTGAAAACATCTAAAGGTTGTATTTCAGAAAGAAGAGAGGAGAAATTAATTCGCAGGAAATCATCGATGAGGATCTTAATCTTGACGAAAGTTTGACGGATGAGGAAAGTTGTTGTTACTTTAGTTACAGTTAGGAGTAGTGAGTAACTTTAGAGGTGAGGAAGGAAACTATTGGGTAAGTCTATATCAGGTGTCTTCAACCTTGTTATATGTTTGCATAGAATAAACTTTACTGGCACCATCTTCCCCGAATGAGAAAATTGGAAGCAAAGAATTTATGAAATAATTATGTAGTAACAGCGTTTATTATTCATTTTTTACTTTTAAAACTGGCTCATTTTTCTTATTGAGTATTTCAACTAATAAGAACCTTAATGCTGTTTTCCATGCCAGCGCCTCCCCCCCCCATACTCCTCAAAACGCCCCCTGGGGGCAATATCGCCCCCGTTGAAGACTCCTGTACTAGATTATGATAAGGAGTATAAACAGCGAATCATTAAATCCAACGTTTGAATCATACTCTAAGGTATCCAATCTAAGTACATACATGGTACTATGTACATTATATGTTTTGGTGTACATTCTCTCAATAAGAATAGCTATGTTTGTGTAATCTCAGAAAATCCTCAGATTTTGGAAATCAGTAAGAAATGCAAAAATAGGGAATATCGGTACAGTAAATAATTATAGACCCATGCGAAGATATTGCCGATGTTCGTACGTTATTGCTATTTTCCTTGTAGAATTGAGATTATTATGACATGTTATCAGCTAACATGCGTCTTTTATTTCTTACCAGGATTATTATTATGAAAATGACTAGAGAAAGAAAGCATTTTATAAGAACGTAGACATATTCAGCTTCTTCTGAATTACAATTATCTTCCTATGCATTATATTTTCTTTTCATCTTTCAAATTATATCATGGAAAGTATTTTTAAATACCTTTAAACGGTCTTCTTCATACTATGAGACACAATTCGGTTTGATTATTTTAAATTTAAGTGTTCATCAGAAACAAATAATCGTCAGTATTTTGCGGCGATACATCTGCAAAATCTGAGATCGTCCTCGCGTCATCTATACGTCTGCTCGCCCTCAAGTAGCCAGCAAAGCGGTAAGTGTGGGTTTTAGTGGGGTACACACCACTCGTAGCGATGGAGTGGTCCTATCTCTCTCTCTCTTGACCCCCAAGGGACGCCGATGATTGCCCGGAAAAGTTCTGAGGTAAGAGGAGGTAAGGGAGGGAGAAGAGGAGGAGATAGGAGGACGATAAAAAGGGAGTCGGAGAGTAGCGACAATAGGTTTTCGTGTCCGTTTTATTGCGTCCTCCAAGCGCCGTCTTAGTTTTTTACGTGCGGTGCATGAATCGAGCGATGCTTCCATCTGAAGGGTCTTGACCTCAGCCCCTGTGCGTCGTAGTGACATGCCGAGGGCCCTAGGCACCGGCCGTTGCCAATTATGCGGGTCAATGCAAAGATTACGGAGTAGCAAACGCTCTTCCTGCGTACATCTGAATAGCGAATTCCTTTGTTTTCGGGATCAAGCTTTATTTTGTACTGTTCCCATCCCTTCATTATTACTGTTCTCGCGCAATTTGTTAATGGCTAGACGGAATAAATTTTCAGGTATATTTTGTTATGGTGAATTCCAAGGCAATCGAAGAGTATATGTACAGCAAACGTGGGGCTTTATGGACGTGTACGTCCTCGTAAATTCCATAGATGGCGTGTTTTACGATCGCGTTCAGTGCTAAGAAGGAAGTTCACACGCACGCGCGTGCAAAGGTTCGCACGAGGTTGGAGAAAGAAAAGGAGTGACAGGTACCCGTATTCTTCCATTATATAGGAAAATAGGATTTTCTTCTCGCGGTGAAATATTTACAGCGTTCTTGAACCAGTTTTGAAATAAAGGAAGACGATGTCGATATTTTCAATGCATTAGTGGCCTAAAAGGCATTTTTAAGTGGGACGGGTAAACTGTTAATGCGCATAATCAGGATTTCGGAAAGACATCCTTGCATTTATCGTAACCAAAAGAAGTTTCCCACTAAGATAATTGCCTCACAGAATATTTTACCGTAAATTACCGTATTACCGTAGGCTATGATTTAAATGTCATGAAAATCTGCTTTCGATCTTTCGGAGCTAACGTTTCTTGCTGCGAGTGACGGCTATATTTTCTAACTTTATTTCTCGTAGCTTACTGTGACTTTGGAGAATTTTTTGCTCTGATTTAGACTTAAATAGATACCGAGGTTGCACGTTGTGTGTTTTATTTGCTATTATAAATTATATAAAATTTCGTCGTGTAAATGGTAAGTACCTGATATGAATATTTGAATTTTTCATGAATGCTCCGTTGCATAATGCAATTTATTATGCTAATTATTCCTCATTAACACAATCTCACCGGTTCATATTATGTTAAAATTTGGTAGATTGAAAATATTTCAAAATGATATTTTACTCCAAGGTTCCTAATTAGGATAGCTTAAAAACATATTCTTCTGATTAGCTTTTGTTGAAATTATATTCCAATGTAACGAGAGAAATAAAATTTTCGATGAAAAATTTTTTCATAACTTTGGCCACTTGTTTCTCTTATTTTTTTAAGAAGAAGTTTCAACTTTAATTTGAATTGAGAGATTAAATTATATCTATTTTGTAGAGCGAAAGCCGCTCTTTTGGATGGAAAATGCAATTTTTCTTGTTAATAATGCCTTTTTTACCCTTATTTGAACTTTATATATACATGTTGCTAATATGAGGGGTTGATTTCTCTTCATTAAAGACATGAAATATTTCATCACTTCATGAAATTTTCTGATTAGTCTTCAATTGGTCGACAAAGAAGTGTAACAACTGAACGGTATCTGAACATCTCGCAAGTAATTTGTAAGTTAAACTTAATGCCTTTCAAAGTTAAGAAACATTTATTTGTGCGGTTAAAGGATTTTCGTTCCTGCGCATTTTCAATTATATGATCGTTTTCTTAGGTATTTCCGAATTTTCCTTTTTTATCTGAGAAGACTTCTCTGTTAGGTACTTGTACATATTATTATTATTGTTATTATTATCGTCATTGTTATTAGTATTATTATTATTTAATTTCTTATTTTTTAAAACTTATACATACCTCCTGCTGACAAATTTATTGAAGGAAGGAAATAGGTTAGGAAATATACAGGAAATAGGAATATCTCTATAGTGTATAGTAGAATAGTCTCTATAGTATATTTCATCCAAAAATAAATTAAATAAATATGCTTAAACTCAATAGATTTAGGCATCACTTGGTGGAATTCCATTTATGAATGGCTATGAATACATTCAAGGCGGATTTTTAAATATTCATTATAAACGTCAACCATGGCATTATTGAATGATAGACTCGAATTTATCTTTCAGCTTTAAGAAAACATTACCTCTTCCACCTTCAGTTTCAACCTCCATTATTACCTTCCTCTACCATTTTATCATCCGAGTTTCCTTACCGTAAACCTCATTACTAATAAAGCAATCTCAAGCGGTAATTTGGTCTCGTATTTCGCGTCTATTCCAAACAAAGAATTTCCCCACGTCCTCGAGCCAATTGTAGTTGTAGATTGCTTAGTCTAAACTCTTTTATCGATATCGCGAGACTAAAACGAATTCCCTCATTTCGGAGCTCCTATCACAAACTAGGTCGTCGTTTGCATGAAGAAGAGCCATTCCGTGAGGCGGAATTTTTCTCTTTCCGGATTCGGAACGTTTTTCCCGAGCAATTAATCAGTGGGAATTGTCCTCGGGTCCCTCCACTCTCGAGTATGAGCCAGTAAATGCATCGAGAGATTTCAAACACAGCCCTGGAGTATTTCTCCTCGTTATATTCTCTTGCTTTATGACCGAGATTGAGAAATAAAATATTCGGCGTTTCGCGCACCGTTTCGTACCCGATATCATCCTCTAAAATAGATGGTCATTTCGTCCGCGATATTTGCACTGGAAATGTTTTTCCGCCGGGATTCGTTCGATCGCGTCTCGCGACGGTATCGAATTGGTTAGTTAAAATTTCCAGCGGGTTCGTACGACTTTTCTGTTGTTTTAGCATATAAATTAAGTTTTCTGTTGGAATAAATTCAATTTCGCATCCGACTGCAACGCTCGATGTAGTAGGATCATTCTTCCTTCTTTCCTTCCTTGAGCCGAGGGATGCTTCTTGAAACTTTACTTTCCTCTTCTTTGATGCACATATTTTTGTTTGATATATTCATGTATTGTGTCCAAAAGAAGAGATAAGCTGGTGGGACAAATTCTGTGACATTCAGCGTTGATTAATTTAGTTTCTGAAGGCGTTAAGGGGACAAAATTGCTCCAGAAGACGCAGGCATGGGTTTGTCTAACGAATGAGGTCAGCTAAAGATGCAATAATTATATGGAGGAGGTCAACGCGGAATTGTGCAGTTTAGGGTACTGTACCACCTTCTTCAGGATGAGGACTTCTGTCCTCAAGATGGCCTCTATGGAAGAGACCGAAACGTCGACCGTCATGGATGACCTCACCCGGCTGGAATCCCGAGTACTCTTCTTTCAGTACTTTACCACCTTTCTCCATTTCTTTGTTTCCTCTCATCAATTAATCAACGTGACCAACTCTAAAATACGATAGGGGTCTTTGATGATTTGCATAGTAAGATACATCAAAAGCTTCCAAAACCATCAAAAAAGTCAAAATCTCAATTTACTTCTTCTGAGAAGTTCTCAGCTTCCGCCACTCGCTTATGAAGATATCCTCGAGGAGATCGAAATTTGGATACATCAAGTAAGTGTTTGGGCTCCCGGATAGCCAAGTGGACAACGCGTTCGACTTCGGTGAAAGCGGTCCCGGATTCGATCCCCGGTGGGAGCCTACGTGCGAAATGACCTCAGCTGTCGAAGCACTTTTAACAATAATACTACTAATACTCAAGTAAGTTCTGATTGTTTTGATGGTTTTTGGAGGTTTTTCTGTATTATGTGTAACCAATTATAGTAAAATATGTGGCTCGATTGTGCACAAATAATTTGGATCATAAACTACTTTTCTACATTAACTCCTTCTAGCTTTAATATTTATAAAAATATTTTCATCTCTCTCAAATAAGTTTGTCATATAAGAAATTCTCATGTTCAAGTAAGTAAGAAAGCAGTATCTCCCACACAAATAACTACCTTTTCTATTCTCTTTTGCCCAAATATTATTTATCTTGTTCCTTAACTACAGTGGTACCTTGGTTAACGACAGTCATACGTTCCAAGATTTTTGTCCTCAACCATAACCGTCGTTATCCAAAGCGCACAACCATACTGCAGGTCACATATGCAGTTAAAACTCATTAAAATATTATACCTGCAATTTATTCAAGTATATTTGATACAGAAAGTTACCAGAAGGCACTGAGAAATTTTTTATCACAGCCGCTCGTCGTTAACCACTGATTTTGATTGGAAAATTATCCTGGCGTATGAAGCTCGACCCCGTGGAATTTTACTCGGTCGATGAAATTACCTTCCAGATAAGAGGCTAAGTTACTTCATTAAATCAATGTCGAGATAGTTATTTCTATCTTATATGAGGTTATTTCTCTTTTCGTGCACCATTTTCATTTGCTTCCTTTGCCATCGCTTTACCTACGGGAAAGGAATTATTGGCATGACTTTAACCTAAGTAAATATTTTTCCAATTTTCATTAGACGTACTGTAGTCTACTGTATTATTCTACTGTAACGTCCTACATGAGACATGCTTAAGAGTACGTCCATCTTCCTGCCAAATCTTACCAACTCCGACCCATTCTTTCCGCTCTTCTTTTATTTCGCTCAATTTCTTCCTCCCCTTTTCCTACCGGGTGAATTGAATCCAGATCGATGTCACATGCCGTTTGTATGGATGAGTTGCTCATCCATCGAAATCGGGGCTAGAGGACCCTTTTTCGTTATTTTCATTCCATCCCTTTTTTTCGGAAGAAGTGGAAGTGTGTGGAAGTCTGGGCGCAGATGGTGGGCGAGCCATTCTCGAGGAAGCTGTAGAGGACGGAATTTGTGATTAACGTTTCTGTCGTTTTTATGCTCTGCGCCGGTATATTTCCCTCAGCACGCCGAAGACGCTTAATCAAGTGTCTCGCCTTAGTCGCCGTTATATTTTTTGTCGAAATTTTCATTTTCATGTCGTGAGTTTTTCCTGCTTTGGTTATGTTTATGGATCCTTTGTTGAGTCAATGGGGTTCTTCCTGCGAGAAAAATCTTGTTTCCCTCCGAAATGATCGGTTTCCTTATTGGAGCGTTTCCATAAATGCCTCGATCGTTGTTCGAATGTGTGCGACGAATGTTGGAAACAAGGGAAATTTAATTAAATCTCAGGGAATACGCTTGTGGATATTTTACTTTGTCGTACATCTATATTAATACCATGGTTTATGCTGGAGATTGTTAATAAATTTTAATCTTAAGGAAATGCACTAGATCACATATAATTTGGTGGTGTCGTTTCATAATGAGCATTTTTGCAAAAGATTTTACTAAGCCACAGATTAAATATAGAATACCGCTGGCTTTCGAAATAAATTTATTTAATTAATTGAATTTTGGGTTTATTAAAGGTAAATGAGAAAATGTTCCTCTCGGCTAAACCTTTGTTTGGAAGAAAGACAATTTGATAAAAACTGAAATGCTGTTTCGAAGGCAACTGAAAAAGTTGCGAAGAGAATACCTCTTATGTTTATTGTACTGAAAAAAAATTGCTTTAATATAAATTTTTATGTAAAATTACGTTATCAGGGTCGTTCCGAATCATTTTGCCGCCCGAGGAGAATGCCATACGCCGTATCTTTCCAAGATATTTTGCTTAATTTTAGTCTTAGTAATTAGAAAAGGAAAGAAAGTGATCAGCGTATCCTTTTGGAATTCACATTTTTTCTAAAGAAAACATAGAATATCGAGAGAATGAAGACCTACTAGCATTCAACTTGGCGCCACCTGAATGATGCGCTTGAGGTATTTACCTCGCCGACATCGGCACGGCCCTGCTTGTTATAACTACGTAATTATTTCATTCTTATGAAGCAAGGAAAGACTTTCATGAATGTGTTCGTGGAGATATCAACGAAGTAATTCCAAATTATTTCCACTGTTTTCACGATGATAAGAATTTTTCAGAATTCGCAATGAAAAATCAAACTTCGATTCAACTTCAGTAACCCACTTTTTTGTTCGAGAATTTTTGATGGAATTTACATCTCTCATTCCCACTCTCGGTTGTCTCCTGTTAATTTGCTCCTCTTTCAGCCCTCGTGTCTCTCCTCATCCTTCTGTAATCATCAAAATTAGTATAAAAAAAGTTCAATTTTGAAAGGTAGGTTTGCTTCTGGCTTTCGATGGAATTATTGTTTTTCTTTCCTCATGAGGTCAAATCTCTTTCCAATCTCCGTTCCGAAAGCAGGATTTGATTTTCAAATCGCGAATCTGTCGTCGAAAAAAATTGGACCACATCGTCGCAAATAAAATTACGATTGGCTTCTCCATGTCTCTCTGAGGTTTCTCTCCTTAAAAAGAAGTGCTCAATGCATGAGAGAACGGATTTAACGAGAATTCGACGCGGGAGTAGAGGATTCGTCGTTTCAATATCGTTAAAAAAACGTCTGTCTTTTCTTTCTTGCGTCGTTGTAATTATGGTTGCTATAGAACTTTCCAAGCTCTATACATATATTATATTCCTCTAAAAAGATCATTGTCGTCAAATCTCCTCGATCTGTTTTAATTATTTCCAATACTATTAAGGACTACTCTAATATGTCATAATGGGTTTGTAATCCCGATGGCTTTTGAAAAAAATATCAGTCGTTATGACCAAAGAAGATGGTTTTGTACATGAATTTTGAAATTTTACAGCTGAACAAAATGAAACCAATTGTAAGCTCGATAGCCTTCCGGTAGCCATGTGGGTACCGCGTTTGAATTCACTGAAAGCGGTACCCGGTTCGATTCCCGGTGGGAGCTCATGTACGGAAATGTTTTAGCTGTCGAAGCAGTTTTAAATTTCTACTACTTCTGAAAGCTTCGAAATAGGGGCAAGATAATAAATATATCTTTTAATGTGTTTGAACATTCCTTGAGGGATGTATTTTATCCTGAACATTTCATGATACTTTTCTAGGTTCTACCGTTTTGTATTATTCTTATTTCCGTGCTTATATAAATGGAACCAGTTGAATGAAAAATTCAAGGAATTATTTTTACCCTTCTTTCTTGTGCCATTCTTTTATACCTATTTCATGACCATTCTAAAAGAAAGAAATCTCTTAGATATTGACTAAACTCAATATATTACCAGGGATAGGCTGTTTTATTTTGTCATATTTATTGCAAGTGGAATGTACAGTCTCTATTTTTACCCGATTGGTTGCTACAGACCAATCCACTCAGCGGACATTTATTATCCTCTTTCAGTTGAGTACTAACTTGTCTTGTAACAATAGACATATAGGGATAACCTTCTTTCAAAGTTGTCCGATTTTCGTAGTGAAGCCACCTTGGACGTCTCAAAAAGATGCGGGCGAATCCGTTGTATTTTTTGCGCCGAAGTTGGATTTCTCTTCCCCTCAAGTAATCCTCCGGGAAGGATAGACACTGGTTTTATTGCTCGCCTACCATCTTCCCCATTACTTAAGAGGGATTTAGAAACGGGCGGATAGTTGTTGCGACGGAGTTTTTGTGCTGGGAGAAGGATAAGCTGTGCCTCAATGAATAACGTGGCACAATAGCCTCTTCGCGCTCACATTTTATGGGAGGAAAGTTGCAAGACGTTGTTCTGTGACAGGACAACTCTGTTAGCTACCGTTGCAGTCGTTATGTCTTCTTTATACGGTGCGGTGTCACTGTCAGAGGATGGCTAAGGTGCCGTTCTTACGAGGAAGCGCACTCCCACCAAACGGACGCGTCCAGGGTTATAGGGACAGTAATAAGGTGTTCTAAATGCCCCTGACGCAAGGGAGTGGGTGGCTTAGAAATGCATGACACGAGTTGTATTTTGTTAGGAACGCTGATATGATTGGGCGGAAGGTAAGCCAAGGAATGGTGGTGAGAATTGTATTATAGGTTTCGTTCTTCCAGTTTTTCTCGTAGATCTTTCCTCCGTAATTTTATTTTTTCCAATTCAGTTTCCTTGTTATTTTTATGATAACATGCATTGAATTCCACGATCTTGCCAATACTGATTCTTACCATGCTTTCAATTCCACGTACAAAATTCTAAGAACCCAATTATCTAGAACGTGTTTTATGGCCATCCTCTCGAGGGATATTTCCTGCGAAAACATACGAAGGTAGTAACGAGGCTGTTCTCTGGGAATTTCCTTATATTTTGGTGCGCTTCACCTCCACCATCCTTCGTACATTTTTGCATATTATATATTTTCAAAAAGAGACAGTTATGGAAGTGATACGTCGAATGCGTGTATTTTTAAATGCCTATACAAATGTAGTAAAATTACTAACGATCATCTGGATTTTTTTTCTTTCTTAAAATCAAATTCAAGTGTGTAATATCTGATATCTTATACCTTTTTTAACCTGGATATTTTCGTATAAATGTACCTTCTTATGGCGTATAATTTCTTCTGAAGAATTGAGCGTGTAGCTTTTTATTACCGTTATTGATTTTTTTGCACCTCTATGAAATCTTTTATATTAGTTTCAACAATATATCCGTCATTATGTAAGGTATTACTATTGCCTTCGAACTTAATAACACTAAAAACATTGACTTTCTGAACTAGGCACGGAATTTGCAACGTTTTGATGTTAATTCTGATATACGTGGTATATTTAACCCTAAGACTTTCAATATAATCCTCTAGCTATTGTAATGTAAGTTTTAAATTCGTCCTCACTCTCAGTTTACCTCTCCTCTTCTTCAGCATGTCGAGTTCTCTCAAAAATGTATTATCGCAGAAATACCATCTTCCCATTCGATCAAGGAACCTCTGCCTCATTTAGCGATTGCACAAAACAGCCCACGGCTTACTGAGCCCCCTCGCTCGTGAGGAAGATGTCATATCTAGAAGGATCCCTAACTTCTAACCCTTGCGAAAACCGACGATGGAAAAAGTGCGCTCAAGATCACCCGGAATGAATAAAACATCCCACCTGAAATGCCTCCTCAGGAAAAAAATGGTGGCAAACCAATCGATGCATGAATGCGATTCTAGCGTCTCCTTGATCCCGAGGGTTGGGAGCCGTGTGAGGTTGGGATGGCAATTGACGATTTCTTGCCCACTGGGTAAGAAAGCAAGGAAAAAATGCTCTCAAGTCGCATGTTGGTCCTATCGGATTTATGCGTGCTAAAAGCTTTTGTTTTGATCGCATTGAGGATTTGCCTTCTCTGAAATATGGCAAACCATTTTTTCAAAAGCAGCCCCGAGAATCGCATATGTAACTGCTGTGTCGCTTATAGCTGTAATGGTAGTTGTAGTTAATTTAGGTCAATATCCTTGTAATTTTCTCAGTTTATTGCTTAATGTTCAGCATTTCAACTCCTCGACGCTAACCTTTGCGAGATTGATTCCAAGTATTAGTTAACTTTGTAAATTATCTCCACATTGCCTTCCTTTTGTTTCTTGGTTGATAATAGACTATATTGGGAGTTTCTTCAGCTTGTTCGTTACAATTATGTTGGGGCAATTATGTATTGACTTGGCTTTTTTGATGGTTTCGATTTTGCGGAAACGTAGATTGTGACCATTAGCTCTTGTGATTTTAAAAATTTTTCTACATTGATGAATTCCAAGTTAATCTGTATGATTTATTTCCATAAATGATGGCATGCATTTCCTCAATTACCTGTTCCCATTCAATCAATATCTATGGATGATTATTAGTATCATTATTTCCAGCTAAAGTTATTTTATTCACGAAATTGAGTCATTGTGTTTAACTGATTATGGTAAGTAGGTGAAGTTACAACGAAAATTTCCGTCTAATACCAATAATGAACTCATTCTCTTCTGCGAAGTATCGATCTTTCCGTCGAAGTTAATAATCGTTGGTAATTGAAGGTAATTTTCTAGGGAACAAACAAAATAGCCTACTCTTTATCCTGGCTTAGCTGATTAGCTGCAACAAGCCTAGCGTGATGATTGCTCACATAAAGGATGAAATGGGTGTATTAGGTGCTGGAAACCAAACAAGAAAATTACTCCTATTCAAATGAGAAAATATCATGGCTACCCTGCTCTGAGGTGACAAAATAATTAGAATAATAGGGCTTTTTTACTCTCGTTCGCCTTTTCCAATTTAATCATCCAGCATTTAAATCCGCTGGTAATTTTTGCACCCATCACAGATTTACTATTTGTTTTGTTATTTAACTCCGTTTCGCTAACTGAGATGGGTTTAACGTTCAGATATCAATTAACTTACTCAGTAAAACAGTGGAAATGACACGTTGAGTTTTTTAAGTTCACGCTATTTTTTCTGGGTTTCCTCTATTCGGATTCTCGTCGGATTTACGGAAATCGATTCTTAAATTTCAAATTGGCGATATAGCTGTCTTTATAAATGAATGATTTCATTTAAATTCCAAGTCTTATTCCTATCATATTGCAGAGACTTTAATTTTGACTTGTATGAAATTGGTTTTGCTCTTACAGGCTTTAAAGAAGTAATCGGTTCCGTTTAATTTTCTCATTGAATTGCACTTGCTTTTTTAATTTGTGTCCTAAACTATATTTTATATGTTCTTTTAACACATCAGTTGATTGGTCATGTCCATCAACATAGTCCTAGTTTACATTATTGTATTGTCCACTTGTTAAGCTTTCCTTGCTATGCTGATATTGTTTCTCTTTCAATTTCAAGATTTTCTCTCTATTCCATTCGCTATATGGAAAGGAAAATGATAAAATTTAAATCGTTAAGTGAATGAATTGCGTCGAACCAGTCATATTACATTAACAGTAATGTTTGCGTTGTGAATTAGTCGTTATTAATTCTCTTCAATCATTAATGAATCATTATTAGATACACTACGATGGAGGCCATTGACTAATTTTTCAACTGACTTATTTTTTAATTTTAATTAACTTTTTTAGTACATTTTTAAATATTCACCTCTTTCTTTTAATCTTTTATGACGAAGGGGACGAAGGCCCTGAAGTAAAGTCAGGTTATTAATATCAACTCGGTAGAACGGCTGAAACTTCCTTCGTGTAAAATTTAATCGCATTTTAGAAGCATAATTCGTCGCCAGCGAAAGATTTTGAGTGGCGGAATACACAGCATCAGTTCGAAGACGCTGGCCTAATTTGATGCTCTCAGCCGAGCGAAGAATCTCTTCTCGCTCCGTGAATATCGGAGGAGATTTCCTCCCCACGAATAATTTTCTCATTATCGATGGATTTTTCGCGATGTCGTTTCAGCAAAGGAATGACGCTTATCCTTAAAGTATGCCCTAATTTCGTCGTTACGTATTTGCGAAAACCCGTACCTCGAGGGAAATTTGTTCTCTGGGAACATCTTACGACATCTCCTTGCATTTCACGTTCCGGGAACATTTTCACTCGAGATCCATTGGCATTTTTTAGTGGAGCCGCGTGTGCCTGACCTCCTTTCTCACCCTTACTGGCACCGATTTCTGAATTGGGATACATTTCTTGAACTATAAAAGAAAGGGATTTTGTTCAGGTGTCCTTTCTTCTTTTCCTTTATTTCCACCTTTTCTCCTTTATTCCGATATTTTACTTCGCCGCTTTCAAACGCGGATGTAGGAGTATATTTGTATATATTTTCTCTCTTCAGTTTATTTGCGACACCAAGCATCGGTCGATTCTTTCCGACGCTTTACGTATCCCCGTCCATTTTTTTTATTTTCGAGTCTTTTTATTCTCAAGTAGTCTTTTGGTTCTCATTCATCTTTTGCCGTATTTCAAGTCTTCTAAGGATTAAGAGATTCTTTTAGAGACCGGTGAGTGTGGCGATCTACAAAGGAACAATGAAAGAAAGGAAGGAGAAACGGGGGAGCATTGCTTTAAGTTTTCGATTAAATAACTCGTTTTTATTTAATTACGAAAAATGTCTAACCTGTATTGTTAGAGGCTAAGTAGATCATTTAGTCGTTATTAATTTTGTATCGCTTTTTCTTCTTGATATCTTGATGTTTTAAATTCCCTGTAGCATGTTAGTATTCTTTCAAAAATTATCGTAGAAACTCCTCTAAATCATTATGAATGCTTTTATATTTAATTGCATTTCCAAATATACCTTTTGATCTCTTATTGTAAATATTAGATACTAATATAGTATTATAACGGTTAGTTAAAGTGAAGATTATCGTCCATTTCCTTTTTTATAAGATGGGTATTTACCATAATTTTCACTTTAACTCTTGCTAACCATTATAATACCAATGAAGTGATCTTCAGTTTAAGTTCATTTTAAGTGTACGTAATAATACCGGGCCTAAGCAAATCTTTGTATGTCTTTCTGTTGAATCCGTAACTCAGTTTTATTTTACTTCCTTGAAAACCAAAATTCAAAGCAAAGTATATTTAGTAAAATGAGTGGGCAGTTTTGAAATATGAACTTCTGGCGCAGTGATAAAGACCATACTGCTGTTCCAGTGTGGGAAAAAAGAAATCAGTTTATTAATTCAAATGCCGTGATAATATTAAAATTTTCTCTTTATAAAAGATACGATTCTACGCAGAGAGTTTCACAAGTATCTCAGATACGAAAATGATTACATTTTTTCTGAGTGAATCTAACCTTAACGAAGTCAAGGTCAGGCGAAGCTAGCTATAATTATATATAATAGGTATTTATCTTGTCCTCATATTTTCATCTTAATTATCCGTAAATAATTAACATAAATCCGTATCTGTAAGCGATTTCAGTTCCAAGAAAACAGGACATTCAGCTGGAATAGTTGGAAGTTCGTTTGAAGAATTTCAAATAGAAATAGTATTTTGCTGCTTTGTGACATTTCTACTTGTACTATAATGAGGAAACAGAACAGTAATTCCGAATGTCACCCGCCAGTCGTACGGAAATTGTTGCTTATGACATTCGACGGTAATTCAGTTTCTCACCGTTCGTTCGTAAATAATAAATTCACGGCGGATGTTTATATCGGCCATAACTCATGAACGATGCATTCGTTCATCGACGATTACAGTTTTTAAATGGGGATCGGCCGTCTGCGTCAATTACTTACATCTTTCGCATTTGCTTCTGTCACACGTGAGAAATGTTTCCGCCAAACTCCCAAGCATTCGATTACATGAGAGCATTTCCAATCGCTATTCCAGCGACTCTAATTTATGGACGGTTATAGTGCAGGTGGGGGATAAAAAGGGACGGAAAGTACCGAATTATGTCGTTAGGGCTCTTCCCTACTCGACGGAGAAAATTTAATCGTCATGCCGCATAATTTACGACGGACGCCATCCATCCTCGGCGTACTTAACTCCTGTCAATTATCCCAAGGGATCGATGCAGGACCGCATTCTCCCGCCGTCCTTCAGCGGCCTTTGGCTTCCTTTTTGGATTCCTGCAGCTCGATGAGCGACTTGTCAACATCCTCTGGCGCCCGTCCGGCCGCAACACGAAGATTTTCCCCGCTGTCCTCTCGTCGGCGCGACACCCTTGCGTCGTGGAGAATTCGAGAGGGGAAAAGGAATACTCCTGCACCAGTGTCAGAATCCGAAATATTTAATATGCGAGGGTCACCATTCGGGGAATCCGCCAAATGCGTACTTACTGACCTGAGGGAGAGAGATTTTCTCCCTCGTCAGTACGTTTATAAACAGATATTTGGGGATTCTTTCGGATTTTAAGAGGAAAGTTACTGAGCGGCGTGCATCTTGGCATTACATAGTAAGTATATGTACGCACAGTAGCAAACGCGAAGGTCGGTTTGTATGTACCTCAGCTCCTCACCATCAGCAACCGGAAGCGCTGGAGGGAACGAGTCTTTTAGTGAGGAGTGAGGTAGTTGGCCCTTGCTTTTCTCACTGAGTCTGGGCTTTAGTTGTAAAAGTTCATGCAAAGGCAGTTCAATGACCCTTTGAGTAACACTTTTCTTAATTGGGATTTAAAATATTAATTTTAATACGATTCTTACAAACGGGCTTCCATCTACGACGAATTAATTAAAGTCGGAAGATTTTTAAGAGAGAAAAAGGAAGGTTCTCCGCGTAGCTATGCGTTTCAATGATTTCTTTTGGGCTGTGACGATTTCTCTCCATCTTTCGCGGAAAATTATTCGTAATATATATGCGCCCCATCATTCGAATGTTTAGCAATTATACAGCATGTAGTTTGGAGTTTTCAATATTAATGGGTCCAAAAATCATTAGAAAGGTGTTTTAAAAATAAATATTGGATGAACGACTTCTTTATGAAATAAGGAAGGAAAAGGAATTGTGAATACTGATTTGTTATTCTTTGGCGATCCTTCGTTCTTTATCCTTCGAAAATCCTATTATTTTCTTGTCATTGACTGTTTACTAGAATTTTAATTTTAAGTTACCTATTGTTGAAGGTCTGATTTCCTTTATCCCTGGGTATCTATGCGAGAAATGTTGGCCTCCGTTTCAATTGATAAACGCGCCAAATTGCTCTCTATCGGTCATTGCTCCTTGTACAAGGAAGAGAAAGAACGGCAAGACATTTAATCCTGATTGCCTTTGAACAAAAATTTCGAATTTAATGAGGAAGGGAGAAGGGAACTACGGCGAATTTGAAAAGCCTTCTCTGGCTGAGGAAAAAATTTCCAAATGCGGGCAACGATACAAAGAAAACCGACTAAAGGAATGGTACGTAGGAATATGTAGAGTATTGAACACGACATTATTTTCTTCGGAAATTCCATTCTATCCATAATTATCTTCATCTCTGCTTTCATTCTTGAAACAAGTTTAATGCGATCCCCTCGTAATTTCATTATATTCGTATTTATTTTGGAAAGATTCCCTTTTTTAGGCATTTCAAAAGAAAAAATTCTCTTTTTCTTATTGTGCTATTTTTCAAGAAATATATTTTAACGTTTTGTCATATTGCCATTCATTTTTTCTTTGGGAAAATCCGTTCTTATTCAGACAGATGTTGCACTATCAAAATTAAGGATATCCTTAAACACTTTTATAGCTCTAAAATTTTCTTTTCTTGTTTTATTGAAAGAAATTCATCTAATCGACACCACTCTGTTCCAGGATTATATCACGAACTTATACTTCTACTATCACGAACGAATAAAGTATTTTATTTTATTGTAATCACTGTCGAGTTTATGAAAACATAGATTAAAACCGAGTACTACGATAAGCAGTTTTATTTGGATTTTATTTGGAGGCTCCAACTCAATAGTAGATTATCTTTTCATCTAAGCCCTTCGTAAACCTCCCAATCTCCGCGTATCATTCCGAAGAAACGGAAAAGACACTTTTCGTAGGCAAAAGCAATTCGCCGAAAATAATTCCTCGAAAATCTCATCCAATAAGATCCCTATCAGGTGGTTAAAGAAAATTCAGTTACAAGTTACTCCGGTACTTAGAATTATCATCTACTCCCTTGAAAATATTTATTCAATTCGTTTCTGATGAAGTTTAAATTTGAATTTCTCTCTGAAAACTTCCAGATGCGGGAATTTGATGGCTCAAAAATGATACTGTTTTCATCCTTGATCAAACATCTTTTCTAGCCTCCCTGGTTTCCTATTTCATCTCTGAAAATGTGAATGTTCTATCTCTATACATTTTTAACGTCAGTTATATTTCCTCTCCGACACCATTATCAAACTAGAGTGCAATGACTCTTTCGTATTCTCCGGATAAAAAGTAGAAGAGCGATTTACGGGAGTTATATTCCCACGAGAATGACGTGAAATGATAGCGGAGAACCGCTTTTGGGATAGTCCTAATGCTTTACTGCCGGGGGCGTGTGACCTCAGCGAGGTTATCTGGGGGTAGGCGAATTGGTGTAAAAATGGGGGAAAAATTGTGAAGAAGGCTTCGATTACTTTCGTTTATGGCCTAATGGCACCCATAAAAGAATTTGTTTGAGATGGAAAATTTGAATTAGGGTATGATAGAATTTTATATTTTTCATCATCCTTTGGAGCAAGCTTGAAGCATGAACATATTATTGAATTGATCCTCTTTGTTTTGTTGAGATTTAGTAAAAATTTTTTTGCCTGCATTCTGACTTTCTTTTTTTTTGTAATAATATGGTAAATTAATCATCGACGAAAGAGGGAACTGTACTGGAGGGATAACTGGTACTTGATGTTCAGCATTACCCTTATCATCGCCAGGATAAAGACTTGTAGTCGTAGGGATAATTCATTGCCAAATTTTGTCATATAATCCATTGTAATCAGTGTTTCGCTATTTTAGTAAAATATAATTAATGTATTGAATATTTATATAAGAAGCCTCTCTACATTCAGAAAACTTTGAAAGATTCGATTTCAAATTAGCATGTTTCTTCGGTAGGAACTTTTCTTGGAAAGGTTTTCCTCTAGGACCATTTCCTTTTCCGCTATCTGTACTTCTTTGTCTTTCGAACATTCCGGATCTATCATGTTTTCTGCTTCAGTGTGCATAAACTTCGTTTCTGAGTGTATTATTGGTATACGTTAATTCTCTATGTAAGGTATAGATGGCATAAGAAATCCGGATGAAGTCTTCACGGGTTTTCCACCAGGTCAAGTAAGCAGTAGCCGACGTTTCGATAGCTAACTCTGCCATCGTCTTCAGGGCGCTGAATGCTACTGAATGCTACAAAAAGCTACTGCTTACTTGACCTGGTGGAAAACCCGTGAAGACTTCATCCATAGCGTACACCAGGAAAGCACCAAATCTTTCATAAGAAATCCGGTTGCAAATGATCCTAGGAGTCGAGGCACTTAAGTAATTCTAATTTTAAATAATCCGATATCACCGGTTTTCTTTGATAATTTTTGTCGGCGTTATTAGATAATTGAAATTATGATAATTTATTAATGTATCTCACTGTACAAAAATTGTCTTTTTACCTGTAGAAAAGATTCTCATAGAAAAAGTCTCATTTCTTTAAATTTAATCGGCTCCAGCAATAGATCGTAGGGAGTTAAGAAAACTGGTTCCTAACTGGTTAAGGGTTTGTATCCAGACCTCTTTAAGCTTTTGCATGCCTCATCCCATCTTATCTCCATAGCCATTTCGAACCGTTTTCCAAATCTTTTTTACTTACATTGCAAAACCATGTTGCAAATTTTATCGTTTTTTTCAGTCGTTTCTTATTAAACGATACATACTTTCTCATCAGCATTTTATGAATGCGTGACACGAGGGAAACATTCCAAATAGCTCCCCAGAGACAAAAGGCAGGTAAAAAAAGAAATGAGAAAGGGTTTTCTCAAAGTCAGATATGGAGGGTGGAATGCGTTCCCGAATTGGATTAGCATCCCATTTTATGGAGGTTTAGGATAACCGAAAGGGTCTTAGCTGAATGCAAGTTTCGAGTTCCCATTCCTTTTATTTCTGGAATGGAAATTCATGGTGCGGCTAAGAGAATGGATGAGCGGGGGAGGGAAGCGGGCAAAGAAGCTAATGGAGAGGAAGTAAAGAAACAGAAGGGGTTGCGAAGGAGAAAGAAGTTTCGAGAGAGAGAAATCGTTCGAGTGTTCGCTTATGTGATTAAGAAGGGCAGGTCGGCAGTTGCTAAGGAGAAGGTGACTTTTTTAAGGGTGCGGATGAGGCTAAGGATGCCTCGTTAGAAGGATTTATGTATATGGCGTACCAGGAAAATGTTAATGGAGTAACTAAATGCTTGAATGTTTCTTTCTAGCGGGGTTATTAATTGACGAAGTAAGTGCTGTAGCAAATCTTCGAAGTTAAAGGAATTTAGCTGAATTCTTGAGTGAAAGTCCCCCCATTTCTAGAACGTTTTCTTTAATGGAAATTATTCTTCGAATTTTTTTGGTTGCACAGTTCTATTGGAGACGATCTTTATTTGTTCTTCGATAATTCAAAGGTTGAGTTTAAGTTTATTAAGGTTAATTTAACAAAATTAACTGTTAACTGTTAACGAAAAAATGGGTTCTTTCTTAGTTCTACCGGTGATAAAATGCTAATAATATATAAAGAAAAATGTTTGCATTATATGGTTGAACGGAGGATGAATTATTCTAAAACTTGGTATAACTTATATTTCTTTGGAATCACTAGTTTAATTTTAATCAACTCTAAATTCGAGTATTCATATTAAAAATCCAATAGGATACTATAATTCCATCTTAAAATCTTTGGGATATATCTTCACCACAGAAAGCTTCCTCTTTCCTAAGTCTGTTACTAACATCTTAATCCCTTTTCAATTGGAATTTTGGTGAACTTTATTCTTAATTTTCCGTTTTGTCAGCGTGTGTCAAAACCGCCTTCAAATCAACAGATAAATGTTAATCCGCTAAAGTATTTGCCCAATTTTCTACCTTTGCGTAAAAACATCGGTTTAAGAAACTGAGGATTTGTCTCATCAAAAATCTTTTACCAAGTTGAGAATATCCTTCATAGCCATTCAGCAAACCGTCACTTTAATTACATTTCATCCCGTCACTCTCCTGCAATGATACGGATTTTACTCATCCTCTGCTTATAAAAATGAAACAGCCTGAAGGTAAAATCTCAATCTTTTATAAAGCTTGCGACGATCTTCCTCGGAAAATTTTCCAGGTATTTATTGTGATCTCATTATTTTCAGCGCTTTAATACTTCCGGATTTCTTCCGTCTAACCACCAGTAAATTAGCGCTGGGGAACGTATATCCTTTCCTCGCAATTTTACTACGAAGGTTATCATTTTCCTAAGGATGTCTGCATCGGAATAAGTCCGAAGCAGACAAGTGACTCCAGAAGCACCGGGCGCCTGTAGGACAAAAAAGCGGGCACATTTTATTCGTGAAAGGAAAATAAAAGGTTCCCCTCGCCAAGGGCTCCTTTTGTGACCTGCGCGGATTCGTCGCCAGAGTTATGAAAAAATGAAAAACGCATAGGCGGAATATGAGGGAAGAATTTCCGCCGAAGGAGTGTTCTTTTTTGTGGAACGTCTTGTGTTTTACGTGCCAGTAGTCAAAAGAGAGGAGCATAAGGGGTTTCTCCACGAGGAGAGGAATAAGTCTGGAAAATAAGGGATTTTTTTCGGGCGAATGGGATATTTTTCCAGATGGGTTTTTTATTTTTAAAGAAAAAGGGGGCCGCGCGGGGTTTTTGGGCAAGAGAAAACTTTTTATCCATCCCTCCCCATTCCTCCTGTTTTTCCTACCTATACCTCCAACCCGGAGAAAAATGTATAAGGACGAAGCAGAGAAGCGCTCGGGTCATTATATATTTTACGCCTGAGTGAAGAGGATAGAGGCGATTTTTTTCTCTTACGGGATATTGGAGACGGAATAGGATGTTGGGAAAATGTTGTGGAATTTTCACGCATAGCATTTGTATTGGTGAGTCATGTGAGGCGGGGAGGTTTGAAGGAGTTCTCTGGGTGGAAGTGCAAAGGGTTTACTTTATCAGAAGATATTTAAGGAGGAACTCCAGGAGTGATATGAAGGGGCAACGAGGACTATGTGTCTGAGAGCTTTTCTACAATTGAAGAAATTATTCGGAGCAATTTACTTTTGACCTACTCTTCTTTACTCGGAAGTAGGATATTGTATGAACGATAATCCTTGCGTTTCCTGGAGCAGAATTAAAATATAAAGTGTGCAATGAAATATCTGGGCTGGTGGGGAAACGAAATTCCTCGAATATTCCCCAAAGTGAAGAAATGATTAAAATGAATGATCTAGAAGTATCTTTTATTATATTAGATAAAAATGAAATAAATTCGATACAATTCAAAATACAAACTCCTTTATTGGGCGAAATGGGGACAACTAAAAAGTAGGGTGCCATCTTCAATTCAGCCCTTGTCACAATGTGATACAAAATACGAATACGTAAACTTATATAAGATTTTTAACTCTAATATATGCAAGTTTTTAATAAGTAGAATTGTAAAAAGGCAATAGAAACAAAAGAAGGAAAGAAAGAATGGTTTTGTGGAAAAAACTGATATATTTATCAGAGAAATAATGTTTCCACAAGGACATGAGTTGGTGTACTAAGTATAACCATTTTATTACCGTGTTTACCTTTTAGCCAATTTATTATCGTATTTAGCCATCCAGAATTTGCATTTTTTTCAGACTCAATGGCCTCAAACGCAGAGAAATTGATGAAACGGGTAAATTTCTTTTATTGTGAGATTATATATGGCTTAATTTAAGGTGAGGGATTTCTTTAAAACGATGTTTAATTATTGTCAATACTGACACTTTATTTCCTTTACGTATCCTGGTTAATCCGCAAAACCGTACAAACGGGAATCCAGGGATTCCTAGCATGTGTTCCGCAGCACAAAGGTACACCAATTAACTTCTGGTGTGCTGCAAAATATTTCAGCTTTTAATTAAGTACATACGCTCTATTTGCCGAAATAATTTATCGTTCTATGGTATTACTTTTCGAAAATATCTAAGTTATTCGTTCTATCCCTTTAGCTCTCTTCTGTATCAATTCCTTTTCTTTTAGTATCTTTTATCTTATTGTTTAGCACTCCGACAAATTTGGAGTTATTCTATTAGCCGGCCCTGGAAGAATAAACAGTAAACTCTGATTTGATGGCATTTCCAGAGGGTAGGATGAGGCATTTTCCGAATTTCCTGAATTTCTTCAAAAGGGAGACCCTTTCGGTTCCCAGTGAACGCTCCACTAGGTAATTAGATTTCAGTCCCTTGTTCGATGAAGTTCGGAGACTTGGCTCATCGAAAGAGTGCATCCTCACGCACGCTCGTCGATATCCGTGCCTTCAAAAAAATGTTAACGTAACGAATGAGTGATGCAGGCCGAATGCCCTTATCGCCAGCGTCGATGAACAATCGTTGAATATTGATCGCGTTTTTCTTTCGTGGGTGAGGTACGCGCCGGTCTCGCGGGAAATATTTGCGTCGAAAGAATTTCATTTGATGCCGAGAATGTGGGCTTTTTATTTTCGAGGAATACGAAATGCTTCGGTCTCGTTCTCAGTTTTTCCGTTTTGTTTCCGAACGACACCTGGGATGGTGAATGTTGGATGGTGCTCCGCATCGGAGCGCATGGAATCCAATCTATAGTTCTTCCTTATGCTTCGAGCTTCTAGTTTCTTTTTTGTACTAAACCTTCTTTATTGAAGCGGAAGCTGCATATTTTACTACCTGGAATAGTTTTCATCTCACGCGCATCTTTTCATCCGCTTACACGTGTAAAATTCTACTGAAATTTGGTATTTAATTTAACTCCTGTTTCACAAATTAATTAAAATGTCTCAGCTTGATTAAATTCCCGCCCTGCAGACGTTTATAACTGATAACGCCACCTAAAATGATAATGAATTGAAAATGAATAGAAAATAGAAACAATCTGGTACAAAATAACATTAATAATAAAAACTGAGCCTATAAATTCTTGAAAAAGCCATATAGGAAAGAAATGCACAAGCATAACTACCGTGATAAGCTATATTTAGCTATAAACACTAAAATAATAATTAAACACTAAATTAATAAACGCTGATAAACAAGCCTAAGGATGCTATTTCCTGCAGTTTTACTTCCTTTTCGCTCGTAAACGAAATGAAGTTTCAAATTCATTTTTTACACACCGGGAAAATGCCTAACAAAATCCTGCTCAATTTAACTGTCGTCGTACCGTGAACTTTTTTAAAAAACTATCTCGGGGTTGAATCTCATCTCCAATTCTTCAGTTTAATATAGAGCATATTTGCCGGATGAAATAGTTTCCATTCCAGATGCATTCCTCAAAGCCAATTAAGAAGTCAAAGCGCACCGTAACTCAGAGCTTATGATTTAATACTGATATAGATGGACGGGATTCAATGGTATTCATGGTTGGTAGATTCTCCTCTAACAGTTAATTATTTCCAGGAATCTTTTATGAACGATTACCGAAGTTTTATAATCATCATATTTGATATCTAATTTCCTCGAATGAAATGGATACTTCCTATTTGTCATTTTATCTTTTTAGTTGTGGTTGCTAGCAAGTAGTTAAGAAGAGTAGGATGAGAATATTGTAGTATTAAGAACAAAATTACTACTGCGTGTGTATTACCGGCCGCGGCAGCATGGGGGTTAGCGTGTTAGGATTCCGACGTCAAGGTCTCTGGTTCGAGTCCCGGCTAGTCGTATTTTTCCTGTAAGAGGATCGTTGTATGTGATCGTAATTTACAGTAATTATCAAAATGAATATAATTGGGGCCTTCCTGTTTCTATTACATCACCTTGGTGTAATTATCGTTACGAAAAGCAACAATCATTAAAATGCAATTCACTATTATTTCAGCTTGTATTGGGAGGAAAAATCTATGTAAGTATTATTCAGCAAGTTTTACTCTGCAGATATCGAAAATGTGATGTGCAGCCCCGCACTTCTTGCCACTTATAATTAGAAGATGAACTATGACAACATTTTTCGAAATAAAGAAAAGGTTTATGGAAGTGAGAATTTCATCCTTCCACAAATAAAGCATTATGATTAAACATCGGAAAGAAAAAATATAAATAAAATCGCGAAAATTGTATTTGTTACTTGTCGAAAGGTAACCATGAGTATAGTCTTGAAAATATAAAGAAAATCTGTGCTCGTAATGATGTTATCATCATCAAAGGTAACCAGACATTTTTTATTAGTAAATGAAACTCAAATGTGAAGCAAAATTAGTCGCTTCAGCAGGATGCAATTATTTGTTCCTCGCCAAGCTGATAGGAATTCAGATTCATTGAGCAGTTCTAATTCCTCCTTCGCATCATTCTGCTCCACTTACGACCTACATTTAGCTTTTTGAAACTTCATCAAAACTATAATTTCACGATCTGTAGCTTCCTCGTTTACTCAGATAAGCCTTTTTCCCCGTAAAACATCAATACTCAAGTGCCTCACAAATCGCATACTCCCCGTGCTGAAAGCTATTTTATCGGATAGCTCGCTTGACAGATGTATCGGCATTCCTAGCGCTGCGCAATGGCAAATAAAGCCTCCTTTATCATTGCAATGTTTGCGTTTGCGATCTCAAGATGTGCTTGTAACATGGTGCGCAAGTATGGTTGACTAGTTCAACTTTATCGATAATGAAAAGAGAATGATTTAAAGTACTGAGAAGTCATCCAATCGGCATTAATCGAGGTCCCGTGGTAAGAATGTGTTACTAGTTAAGTACTTATTTTCTCTTCAGACGTTAAACAATTGCAGGGAATTTATGTACTGGCGTACAACCCCAAGTATCCTACATGTATAGAGTGCTCGGATTTTAATTTTAAAGAAAGCCGTTTTTTATCCTCAGCCTAACGGCTTGTTTATCAGCGTTTATTAATTTAGTGTTAAAATAGTTTTTAGTGTTTATAGCTAAATATAGCTTATCACGGTAGTTATGCTTGTGTATAACTTTCCTACATGGCTTTTTCAAGAATTGATAGGCTCAGTTTTTGTTATTAATATTATTTTGTACAAGATTGTTTCTATTTTCTATTCATTTTCAAGTAAACCTTCTGAATAAAGTATAGAGAATGAAGAAATAACGCTGTAGTAGAATGAATGATGTTGTAAATCTCGGAATTTTAAGTATTAAGTATTAGTATTTCTATGCAGCATTGCTTGAAAATCGGAATAGGCTTAACGTTTATTTATCTGCAGAATCGTACTTGAAACCGTTCTTTTCTATTGCGAGAAGGAATTAAAAATGTGATTGATGAAACAGCTAAAGAAATCGTAGGACTTGTTATTGAGAGTTTTTTTGAGCGTATTGCTACTTTCTATTTGAAAACCTTCACATATATAAGATTGAAGTGAATGTACAGAATATTTTGACTTCCTATTGAGTTTTCTTTCAACTTCCCAATCCCTATGAGGACAATAAAGGCTATAGTAATAAAATTTTACTGCTCTCTAGGGAAAATAAACTCGTGTTGTTATGAAATACTAAAATAAGAGATGTGTATCAAATATTCCTATTGGGTTTCGGAGACTTAATAGTCCATCCAACTCTTTTGTATAAATAACATAAAAATGTTATGACCTGCTTTCTTCCGTAAATGTTTGACTTCCACTTTGAGATCTTAATATCGGCATATTTCCTGCCTTCAAATGTTTGTCATCCGACGTCGAAACTATTTGTTGTTTCCAGCGGCACCTCTTTGAACTGGCTTCTGAAAGAAACTTATGTTTTTAAACGAAGAAAATAATTCATCTGCTTGTTGCTCTAAGATAACTTTGGATTTATTATTGGAAAATCGATGGTCAAAACAGTTTCACAGAGATGTATTTCAACTTACGTAAATGTTCAAAAATGGAATACAATGTATTTGTCTTCTGCAGAATTAAAAATTGAAGAATTGCTGTTTTCCAGGTGAAATTCTCAGGAAGTGAGAAATTGTTTACATATATAATTTCATTTATTTGAAAATTAGAAGAAAATGTTCCCAGTAGGGGTTGACTTTAACTTGGAATTTTCTTCATCCATGACATGATACGTGTATCTCCTAGCCCCACGTACCGAATTATTTAATCATTAAATGTTGTCCAACTTTCCACGTGCGTACGTTATTTTGCCATTGTTAATGCTTTAAACGAGTACACACTAGAAAAGGGGTAAAGGTAACTTTGCACGTTAAGGCGTGCACCTAGGAAAAATCCCAAAGAAAAACAGACATGAACAAAACGGAACACGTAAAAAAATGTTCATGTCTTTTTTTACTTGGGAATGTTTTATATCTTATCATATTCGTATATTTTGCTTCTCATTTTGTTTTGATTTCCTGTCCTTTGGCATATTTGCGCATGTCACCATCCATCGGTTTTTCATTATCCTCAGCAATCCACTCCTCACTTAAAGTTCCCGACTCCTGTCACTTTATTCTATCTAGTTTCCGAAAATACGGAGTTCCAAATATTCGACATTTTGATGCCGTATTCTCGGATAGAGCGCAGTAAAAAAGGCCTCGCTGTCCAATTTCTCTCGACCTCCGCTTATTCAATCTCACCTCTCGTCCATCCCCGCCCAAAGCCTTCTCAACCTATCTCCCATCTCCTCCTTCCCTTTGCCCGGTTCTATTCGATAGGGAGTGGCGATGGGCAGGTGGGAGGATGTATCTTCGGTCCTCGACCCGCTTTCGGAGATGTCGCCTCTGCCACTACCTCGCTGTTTGGCCAGGGTGTGGGGGAGGGCGTTTACTGGGGAAATGGGCGGTCCAATACATGGTCGAATGAGGGTTGCGTCACTTGAAGAGGTTAAGGAAGGCCATGGAGGGATGATGGAGGTGCCAAAACTGATTTTCGCCGAATCAGACAGGCATGCTCCGTATCTCCCGACGCTGAGCGATATATTTGGGGTTATTTTCCACATTCGGCGTCGCCTTTATTGTAATAATCGAGATATCTGTAAAAAGGCTTCTAAAATATTTTGTGAATAAGCTGTCTATATGTAATAAATATGTAGGCGTGTAATGGCGGAAGGTCCCAACGAATCAAAGTTAAAAAATTGTAACACAAGATTAAAGCAAGCTATATCTTTATCCCACGAATATTTTTGTGGAATAAAGATATAGTTTGTTTTAACCTTGTGTCAGAATATTGTTCCACGAAGTGAAGACCGAAATGATAGATTAAAAACTTTGTAAATTTCCACAGTTTTATTTTAACGATTATTTTCGGTGGGGTGTTTCCGGATTACCGATTTCTGGGAATCACCCTATGCGCATTTCGGAAATAAAGCTTCCATTCTCAAGGGTCTCACAATAAGAAATGAGGGTCTCATTCCTTCCCGTTTTACTCTAAATGCGAGTTCCGCCTGTCAGCATACGGCTAACGGAGTGTTTTTAAACCTCTATTTTCGGTGCAAGGTGGCACCCACTTCTGAAGCTAGACATTGAACTGAAACTTTGAAATCTTCAAAGTTTTTATCTTTGATAAGCTATGTCTTAAAGCTCTTATTTATACCGGATGTATATCAATAATCCTACGGAAAAGTGAAACTCAAGATTACGATTCCCTTGTATTAAAGTTTCCGCTGATGTATTCACTAATTTGAAGTATTTAATTCACTTTCCGATGGAAAATATTTCATATATTCATACTAGGTAAGCTTGCATGCACTTATCGACCAATTCATCCTGCCTGAAAGAATGATTTTTTTCAGGCGAATAAACACGAGTTTAAAGGTTTCTTACTAGAGAGAAATTCATTTTTTATCCAATCGCAATGGATGTTAAAACGAGAAAAAATGCACTGTCGCCTACCCTTTTCAAACATACCATTTGGAATCGTAGATTTTTGTGCTCTTTTTTTAGTTCACAACGACAGCACTACGTGTTTTTGCCCGATAGTGGTAATTAAATTTTGAGTCAACGTCGATTGATTTGCGCCTCGTTTCACAATGTTTTTGCCGAAAGAATTTAATTCGGAAGGATCCATAATTGGCAATATCGCTCGCTTTGTGATTCCCTTAGAGCATGAGCTCCTGCATTAATCTAGCAAGGGTCACGTATCCTCTTGAGTATAAAGGCAAAATGTAGAGAGAGGCAAATGGAAATCTATTTTTTATATTCAATCGAAGACGACACATGTGCGATAGATACATCGGCAATAGCCCATCATCCTCACCCCATTTTCTCCTTCTAACGTAAAGGAAAAGTTCACATTTATTTTTCACGTTATTTTCTCGGTGCAGGAAAAAAGCAGAATTCTTCTTTTATTTCCTCGAAAGCTGTATTTCGCTCGTCGGGTATTCGTTCCCGGGCGTGGTTCCTCCCGAAAGTTTCTTCAGTTCGCCTACGTTTACCGACGACTGACACGCGTGACGTTCGGATTACGTTTGTCTTCTGTTTCATGTCCTACGTCTCCTCTTTTACTCCCTGTATGTCTCAGAAATCTCCTTCACTCCAAAGTTCTACGAAGATTTTTTCCTCCGCCTTCCCCTAATCCGAAATGTGTTTCTGGAATAATTCTGGAAGCCCCGAGAGACTCGAGGTTTTTCTTGCAAGTCTCGTAGAAGCGTTTCTTCTTACTGAAGATGGACGGGCCATTATAGTTCTATTCGTTTCTTTCGAGCGGTGAACTTGCCGGTGGCAATATTTCGCGCGACCTGCTTTATCGGCGTTTTCAGGGTTCACTGGCCGCAGCATTTCAAAATCGAGGGATTTTTATGGAATCTGGGGGGGGGGGGATTTTGCGAAGTCTCTCCCTCACGGCTCAGCGCGCGAAGGCTAATTCATTAGTTTATTTGAAAGGTGCATTATATCGGAAGAGCGATATTTTTAATGGGAAAATGCGGAACGTCCGCGAGCTTTTTAAAACTTGAGTTTCCGTATCATTGATCTGTTTGTGTTCGGCGTTAATCGGCGCGCAGAACTTTTTTCCGTAATGTTTTGAATGCGTTAAATTTCGTGAATGTGTTTAGCTACGGTAAATTGCACAATCGACGGATTCAAAATTTCGGTGATGGTGCATTTTTGGATATCAGTGCGTATTCGTTTTTACTAGTGAAAATGATGCTGAGCGAGAGAGAGAGGATAATTTAAATGGTATTATATATATACACATATATATATATGCTTTACTCACTGAATATTCTTTTGAAATAATTGGTGGAAATCCAGAATTTATAATAAAAATGGAAACTTTTCTACTAACTGAATTTCTTCTCTGATGCAGTGTGAAAAATATTCGATGAAAAACGTCATATCGGCAACGGAATCGCGAATCTTTCATCGAACTTTAAAAAATGAAGATATATATTAAATTAGTGTTTTTGCGTAATNTACTGTTTTAACTGTTTTAACTAAATTAACCTTAAAAATTACGATATCTTACGACAATACGATATTTGATTTTCGAAAATACCAGTTACTTCGAGTGGAAGAGTAAATTCGATCCAAGTAGGAAATTAATTTGTCCTAGGACGAGCTATTTTTTCGTATCAGGAAAGAAAGCTCCAATTAAAACGAGCATAATTAATAATAACCGATTTTTTTAGTGCTCATCAACTATCTCTTTACTTTCCTGTATGCTGTATAAAATTTCACCAAAAATTCCCAATGAAATATATGCGTTGGCTACATGTCAAACAATCAGTCTGGAGGAGAACGTGGATGTACCGAAACCGTGGTCGTTTTGCGTTCTAATTTTGGAAAATTATCGACTGGAACTTTATTTTACTACGTAGAATATGTACTTGAGTAAATAATGACGGGATTTATCCACATGAACCAATCCCTGAAATTCAAACGTTGAATCGGGAAAATGATATGTAAGAGGGAACTCAACTTTCCTCTCAAGTTACTCCAAGATTGTCCTGGCAGGTAAATAAGATAGGACGACGTAACTTAGATAATTCCTAGAATCAGTTACCTTATGCGGGTTTTCGTCGCAAACATGATTTGATTTTCCCAGGTTCTTGCCTATGGAGGTCATTGCCTCTACGCTTTGTAGCAAGCAAACAACTTATAAATGCCAAAATCATTATTGTCTCATTTTGCAGAATTACACCCCTTTCTTACGGCGGGGATTTTTCGGGGAAATCTCACAACTCCCTCCGCAAAACGGAGATTAGCGCGGAAGAACTCGCTTTCCAATTTAATTACATATTGGGTTCGCGATTTAGCTAATTTGCGTCTTACCTCTCTTGTCGGCCGGCCTCTTTCTCTGGCTGTTCATCCTTGGAGAGCGGTCCGTGGTCCGTTCGGGTTAACATCTGACGTAGTCGGTCTGGAAAAGGATGAGATATGCTCAGTGGGAAGAAGGGCTTGCTTGCGTGCGTAAAGGGAAAGGAAAGGTAACTTCTATACCTGTGTTTGCCATGATTCGTAGCTCGCTATCCCACTGAAGAGATCCTTTCGTATCCCCTTCTCTTTTTCGCCTCTTCTTCCTACGTAGAGTTCCTTCCCAAAGGAAAAGGTGGGGATTTCTGTGACGGCTCAATTCGCCTATCGAATTTTCGTCTTAAGGCGGTTTTGGGAGTGATCTTTTATGAGATATCTACCTCATTATTTTCGAATTTAACGCATTTTCCGTCTATTTTCTATCGGAGGATTTTAAAAAGGAAAATTTTAAAGTTTTTTTAATCAAAGGATGGAGAAAATATATCTTAGGTAGGTATTTTTCGTTGAATAAAATCGTTCCTAAAAGCGTTTTTGTTCCTCTTGGATGAATCGGAAGCAGATATCTTTCATTTTTTTATTGGATGGATTTTGCGATTTTCTTAGAATTCCACCAAGATCCGTTTCCTAGTAATGTAGACAGGTAGTGGACTGTTTTTATTCCTAATATCAAGAAGAGAGAGACGATGTATAATTTTATATTACAACTTTACGATGCTGTGCATAACTAAACCTGTATACAGCGGAAACTTGTCCATCACGGAAAAAATTCTTGCTCCTGACCTGCGGTACATGTACATGGAGGAAACCTGTCCATAGCGGAAACTATTTACGGCATGTGATTCTGCTAAGACATGATTTACTGTATTTCGCGTACTCGTGCTTTTAAAATTCAATCATCCCCAACATCCCCGGATTTGGAGCTAATCCGAATGACTCCATATGTTATTACATAATTTTTACTGCTTTATTATTTCACTTTTTTTTACATACTTCGCTTTCATTACTGTTATTAGTTGATCTTTGAATTGGTACGTACGTATTTCCGTTCCATTTTATTTTATAGTTGCATTAGCAGACAAATTATTTAATCATGAATTATTTAATAATCTTATTGGGTGGATTGTTTTTTGATGGTGAAATGGTTTTCTATCAGTAGTACTTCGGATTCATAAAAATACCAACAATCAATCTGAGAAAGTTGAAAGGATCATTCATATCAAATTTTCATTTGTAATTTATTCGTTTTTCAACCCTTTTTTATCTTAATACTCCTTTCTATATCCTCATTCATATCCACCGTTAGTATCGCATTGCGGAAGTTAAAGACATCTCCAGGGAAATTTTCTAAAAATATGGAAAGGCGCGTTGATCCGGGTCTAACCCAAAAACTACAATTCAAATCTTATCGAATATCATCCAGTCAATTTTCTTCCGGTTTTATCTAAAGCCTTCGTGAAACTAACTTCTCGGTCCATGAGTAAACTACCTTTGGTTACTCTCGAAACAGAATACAGGGGATTGTAGAGCTCAACTTTTTTAATATTTTTGAATGGCGTTTGAAGGAAATAATATTTACAGAAGAGATAAGGAAATTGAAAGTAGAAGAGGGGTAAATTTTTAACTATCTTACTAGGGCTATAGAATCAAGAGAATGAATGATAACATAGAAGAGAGCACAAAAGGAAGACTGCTGCGAACGAGGCACATTTGCCATGGAGAGTACTACAACGCGCATGACCAGATGCTGTGCATGTAGTAATTGTCTGAAAACATCCTTAAACAAAATGCGTATATATTTTGTATGTATGTATTTTGAATTATGTATTTTTTAAATTTTGTATGTATGTATTTTGAATTTTTGTATGTCCTGTTCCGCATCTTCAAGTAATGTCAAAATGATCTGATCTCCACCGTTGACGTCATTTTAATCATGCTCTCCGTCCGAGTGTTAAAGGCTGATGACCCTCGCAGACGCAATTTGCGGTTTTCGCGAGCATAACTTGTGTCTCTTCCACATCTCCATCGAAACGATTTCATCTTTTTAGTCTCGCTTCGGGGCATCGTCAAGCGATAACTAGGATGCCTACCGTGTAGAGAACTCATCGCTTGAAAGTAATTGAAAAGTCAACTAGGTTCACCTTTCGACTGCTATTAACTTTGCGGAATAGAGGTTTTGTAAGGCAATTTAAAGTCAAAATTCTACTAATGAACATCGAAAACTTCGAGGGATTAATCGTCTCCGGTGAATCTTTTCCGTTTATTAAATTCTTCTTCAAATTAGCTCCATTTCGCGCTCTGAAATGAACTCTTTTATGTATTAGGTTTTAATACCTTACATACCTGTTTAGCGGTGTTTTAGTGTCAGTGTACGGTCGTAAAGAACGAGATAAAAGGTGGTCAAAAAGAGGAGATTCGTGAAATCAGAACATCGCAAAATTCATACATCGTAGCATTCATGAAAGCGTAGAGAATAAGTTGTATAGGTCATATAGATTGGTTATTGGTGTTTTCACCTCTTACCGCACGCCGAAAGAGGGCTTGCGGGGTATTTATGTAGATGTAGAATAAGGATAGAATAGGAGTAGGCTAACAATTAAAGAGACACCAGGAAAGATATATTCCAAAGTAAATAGAGAGGAAGACCAAAGATAGGAAGGATTAGTGCGACTGAAGATCTATGGATCTTGAAAGCTGCATAGTGCATATAAATGACTTAAAAAGGAAGAGAATTGAGGGTGTTGATGGAAGAAGCTGAAGCTTACTTTGAACTATAGGATTAATTGACGAGTAAATGACCTATTGTGCTGATAATTTTGAACCTTTAGTCCTGAATTCGCAATCAAACATGACAGATACATTTTTAGCCTTATTTTTACTCTGTTTCTACGTATTTTAATTTTCTGCGCTGTTCCGCTTTGAAATTATAAATAATTAATATTTTCTCTTCCTTCTTCTTTTCAGAAAGGAATTCCTTCAATCGGATTGCACGTGGTCATATCCTTTCTCTTTGGGTATGTGCGTCTGCATAAACGAATCGCTGAGTTCCCAGGCGAAACCGGACCAGAAATTCGCAAGGTCGACGTGGAGTGAGCAGTGGCATCGTATGCGTGGTGAGTAAAACTGTTAGCGTCTGTGTTCTTAACTTTTTAGACACTTGGTTGTAATTGGTGCCTTTAATAATTAACGTGGCTCGAAGCGTGGTATGTACCTCGAAATTTCTGCTTTATTTCATCATACTATTTGTTCTGCACGGTAGTAGATAGTGGAATGGGATTTCTCCAGGGATAGAGAAATATAATATTTCACTAAAGATATTAGTTAGACATGCCTTAAACAGCATAAACGGAGGTGCTATAAAGATCAAGTGCGATATCTACGTGCTTTATAAAAGAAAAGATGATCTTTCTGCGGAGCACATGAAAGTTGGGTGCGAGCCTTATAAGTAAATGTGTTGGACATTTTGAAGACAGTGCTGCTGGGTAGCTCTATAGGTTTAAATCATTTCTTCAGCTCATCTACGATATATTCGTTCTATTGTGGTTGCTTGTCTATAGCCTTCTCTATATATTGTTGAATTGGATACATCTTTTAGAATTACCATGTTTTTGAGATACTCATTCTCTTGTTTAATTTTGAAGACACATGTTTTCATGCAGTGCATGGTAATTAAGAAGAGCAATTTTAAATTTAATCTGTCCTGCAATAAGTTCTGATGAGTAGATTTTGATGCGTTGCGAATTATTTCGTTGATAATATTCCTCGATTTAGTTTTATTTTTTATTTCTCGTGCATTTGCACCGGTAGCTATTGATGAGAAGCTATAATAGAGAAGCTTTTAACATTTTTTTTAGTATATGCCATTCATTCCTCATGGTGAATTAAATTCCTTATAGTTCCATCTTTTAGAATTCACGTTGAGATGACACATTTTGTGATACATTTTTTCCTCGCTTCAGTTACTTCTTTCCTTTCCTTCATTTTTGGTATGTACATCACTACCATATGACTAACTAAGAATATTAAACTGTTCCATGGTCTCCGCCTCGCTAAATTTTTTCTAGTTAGAAAGAAACATTAATTTTCTCCAGAAATTTTCTGATCTCTTTTGATCCTCCTCCTTTAACGTCTCATGTCATGGAAGTGGTGCGCTACCTTTTTTATACAAACTCTCCTACGTTTCGTTTCTTCGTTTCATTTATTTTCCTTTCGGTTGTTCTTATTTCTTTATATCTACGCGAACACGCAGTACGGTTATGCGCTACCTTTTTTCTTACTGTTTCTTTCGTTTCATTTATTTTCCTTTCGGTTGCTCCTTCCTTTCTACGCACGGGAACACGCAATATGATTATGTCTAACATACCTATACCTTATATCAGTTTTTCTTTCCAATTCTTATCGCTTCAACAGCGAATTTTTTCTCGTTTCCTCAGAGTATCTCCTTTGCAAATAATTCTCCTGTACTATTTCGAATCGAATGATTCTTTCAAAACCATTCCTTCCCATTCATTCGCTGATGTATTCTTCATCATTTAGCCTCCAGCAACAGAATTTCCTCCCTCTCTTTCACTGCATTCATATTGGAGATCTTATGGTATAATATTCTCTTTCTCAACCAAAAAAGTCTTATCCAAACGGTAGAGAAAACCGATGTATTCTATTTTTAATGAATTTATGGTGTTTCTGTCATTGAATTAAAATAAATACGCTTGTGGTTGTGATTCTTGCACCAGACTGCAGAAGCATCAATTTTGTGAACTTCATATACTGCCTTCCTTCCAGTGGTGGTTGAATACTTGTACCTGGCTCTCTGAGATATTGAAAGGGGGATTTTTTTCGATTTTGGCTTCGAAGTTTTTACAGAAGTATGTGACCGAAGCCCAGGTCTAGTTAGATCAGCAGCATATGTTTTTGCTTCGCTTGAAGTCACAGAATATATTATTTGATCTAACTGCTGCGGAATGTCTTAAATGTTTACCACCAGCTTCTTTCGAACAAAATGAACGAGAAACATTTATTTTCTGCCCTCCTATTTCATTATTTCTGGACTCGATCCTAAATATCTGTCACAACAAAGCCAACACGACATGGCATTGTGCTCAAGATTTGCTCCTAGAGAAACTTCGATCTTTCATACATTCGATCTTCGGATTAGATATGCAAGCTATCTCTATGTGCGGCTTCGGAGAGCAGAATTCACATGCATGATGTAGCGCGACACTTCTGACCGTGTTCCGGTTTACTTCCAAGAGTGCACTTTTTGCCCATGACAATGCATCTGAGGGAATAGTGGCCTACGTGCCAGGGCGGAGCTCTTCCCTCCGATGGCTTATAAGTAGCAGCAGGAGCCATCGATCTGGAATGGACCTCGTCCTAAGTCTGCGATGAACCTTACGAACCATATCCGAGAGCGGATTACATTGCAGAGGCTCATTACCCAACGGGGGCGTCGCTGCGCCTCTACTCCATTTAACCCGACCGCACCTATTTCCGCCCCTTATCATGCATCCACGGCCTCTCTATCGCCGGTTTTTACGGCCAGGATTCGCACTCGCCCATCCCTCGCACTACCTCATCACCGGGATCTTCTAAGACATTTTTTCCATAGCACGTTTCGCTAAAAATGCAAGGTGAACTGACATGATGCCAAGCGATTGCGGGTTCTTCCGAAGCATGATGGCGTATTTTCGATAATGGGATATGTGAAGGTTGAGGTGCAGAGACAGGCAATCCATTTCGAGCTGAAAGGGGTTTTACCCTATTTGCCTTGCCGTTCTCATTTGCAAAGGATGGCTTTAATAAAGAAATCGTTTTGAATATCGATAAGACGGGGTGTTTCGCTTCTGGATATTTAAGTATATACATACTAAGTTAACGATGTCTATGACTCGCGTATCATATAATTAGGTTAGAAAGGTTTATAATCCAAACAGAATCTTTTCCTTATCCATCCATGAATATTGATTATCAATTTTACGGCTGAGCCCAAGTAGGCCGTTCTGTTGGTGGTTGGTTTATTATTTTATGGTTTTCCGAGTGATTATTCCTAATGCATCTATTGAGCTTTGCCAAGAGATATGAAAGAGTTAAAAGTACTAGTTGTAAGATAAATTGTATTATAGGAGAATTTTTGGTTCTAGATTATGTATGTTAATAAAAATCTTTGCAACTTTTCAAGAGTAGTATGGTTCTTCTTAATATCGGCTTTAATTAATAAACCCTTTGAAGGTCTTGGTTAACACGTTCACTGCGTATCACTACACCGTTGGAGTAATATATGCATTGGAAATCGAGGTATCCGCAGTGAATTTGTTAAGTGACATTTCTTTCCTTACACACATAGTGTTTCATATGCCGTTAATGTAAGTCTTTCTAACATATGAGCAAATATTGTGTATTAAACATGCTTAAAATTGAGTAATCATCCCCTATTTCTCTGCTGAACTAGGTTAATCGATTGGAAACCACGAAAATATATTCCTTGAATGAGAAAAACTATCTTTTTAGCCTTAAAAACGGGTATACCCGCCCTCCATTTCCGGGACGCGATTCGATAAAACTTTCAAGGCCAGGACGTGCACGTTTACGATTGTACGCTAGGAATCATGGCGGGGCCTTGCTAATCCCGAGCTCTTTTGTGTTGTGTCATTGTACCCGGGGAAAAAAGAGAACGTTTCTCTCTGTCTTCTTGATCTGGACACAGCGGCCGCTTCGAGGGGAAGAATGGACCCAAAGGATCATCTTTTTTCCATCCCGTCTCCTTCCTTTGTCTCCGTCCCTCGCGTCATTCTGCCCCTTCCCATCATTCCCCGCGCGACCTCTCGCCGCCCCACACTCGTGGTCAGCGGACAAATCGAGCGTGATTGATATCCCCGAGGCGCTGCTTCGCCAGCGGCCTCACTGTCGCATTGATCCAAATTGCCTCCCCGTGCGCAACTCAGGGAGGCTCCCGCACATAATGGAAGACGAAAGGTAGGGAAAAAACGGAATTGACCCTCCGAGTTGGTTAATTTCGGAATCCCGCCGAGGATTATTCAAAGGAATTATCTCCCGTCTAAAAACCGGGTTTGTTTTGTGGGTAATTCCTTCGGATTTGATAAATCTTCATTTTGTTCTTTTTCCCGGCGAGATATTCCGTGCTCCCATTCCTCCAGTGATGGGAAAATAAAAGATGAGGTAGAAGAATTCGGCGGACCGTGGTTTGTGTACCGTATATGTAAATGTACGAGGAAGGCTGTTCAAGATTATTTCCACTCCGTCATTGGAATTATTCATAAGTAGATAAAAAGTCGTTTTGGGATCCATCTTAGCCTTATGGTAGATATTGGTTGAGTGGTCTTGGGTTACACCCCGGTTGAAATTCAGTTTTCCGTATATGGGTTGGAGGCAAGAGGAAAAGTTATTGCCAAAACCAAATTCATCATCATCTCTATTCGTCGTAATCATCAGCCGCCCCGGAAATAATGACAATAAGTAATGCTATGGAGAAAATACCTCGTCGCCTGTTAAATAAGTTTACACCTGTCCTCTATTCCTCTAAAAGTTCTGTGATATATTAAAATCATTCATTATGAAATTATCTCTATGAGATTATTCCTTCCAAATGTGTAATTTCGTAATATTAATCGATCAAGTAATTACACAAAGATGTTTTGCGTAGCTCGGTTTACTCTTTCCTGAAATATTCCGTTCTTTGTACATCGAAGCAATAATGCATTAATGACGAATAAGGTATTTTGTGAATGGTTTTAGTTTTATGCGTTGCTTATGAGCTGGATATCATTTAACAGAGAGCAGTCATTCGTGAGTTATTTCTCAAAGTGAAAATTAACGTTTTATAAGTTAAAATTCAAAATTTGGTTAATATATTGAAGTTTGGATTTAGTAGACATTTAAATACTATTTTCGCAGTATGATGAGGGTGGTTCTTACTAACTTAAGCGTTTTTCTTTTTGAAATCTATGAATTAAAATGTTTTGAAAATAATTTTGATAAATTATCAAATTAGCAAATCACCAGATATCGCACTATTTTAAATTGATTTATTATTACTGATTAATTTGTCTCCCAAAAGTAGCAGCATAGTATTCTTCATTTTGCTACGTAATACATAAATTTATATACCGACCTACTGTTCTGTCGCCTCTTTCAATGGTGCTATAATGTATTGGCCTGATAAATTTCATGCAAGAAATAATTGTGTAATGCAGCAAAGACAATTCTACGTTGTTTGAAAAAATCGTTCAAATTGGTAAGTAGCACTGTCATTTTCCCTTTGAGAAAATTCTTATCGCGGGTGATGATGGTGATTCTGACTGCTGTTCCATTCGATGGACATCAATATTTTTCATTTCAAATCGCTTTTGTTACATCGACTCGACGTGAATTCGCCACGAATTTCTGGATTCTGTTTGAGAATTGACAGAAGCGACTTTTTGTTTTCTCTCTCTCATTCGAGATTGGATGGTCTGAATCATGCCAGATGCTCTCGCCTCGTTATTTTTTCACCACAGCCAACGTGTCTCCGAATCCGGGTGTTAGATTCCCTCTCTATTTATATATCTGTATTTGGACTATTCTTGAAAACTGTGGCTGTCAATTTACGGTAGCTGATGCATTTAATCCCTGATTATTCATCTGACTTACGTTTACGTAAGTTGACTTCGTCAGCTTTCAGTGGTACCTAGCAATGTCGTTATCATACAGAGTTATACTTACATCGTTCAACATTGTATGTTGAACGATGTTAGTATTATTAGTTAGATGTTATATTTACTCAAATTATAGGAAGCCTCATGTATTAAATTTAAGTTGCGATGAATTCTCGGAATCCTCGTGGCGTACGTTCGATTTGTTCTTAGCTTTTTTGACGAAAAGAAAATTTTCACTCTAGGATCTGATACGAAGAATTGCTGAAAACTATCGAAAAAATTGGTCGTTTGTTCTATATTACGGTAGAAAATGACGTAACATTTAAAAAACATGGTAAAGACTCGACCCCAAAGTTTTCATTAAAACACTCCTTTCCTATGCATTTCCTATGCTAACTCTTATCCTAAAATTTCAATTTCATGTATACTGTTTACTGTTCGTAGTATTTCAACATGAAAAGGTAGTGTTAAAACTTACGGATGTAATTCTTTAAATACAGTAATCGATGTTTTTAGCCAATATTTCGTGAAACAAACAGTATGTTTGTACAGAAGAAACCTGTGTCCTACCTTAAATTCCACAAGAAATGATATTTGTCTAACATTTATTGTAAGCTTTCTTTAACCCGTAGGTAAGTTATCTGGAAACTTCAATTCATTTTACAAAATTCTTTTACAAACATGTCTAGGATTATACCGGAGGTATTCGTATAGCTTCGACTACGTTTTCTTTGATAAATTCATGGAAAATCCCTAAATTCAAGGAATTTTTAATTCTTGAAAACAAATTCAAATTAAATATTCTTCTATCTCTCCTATAAAAGGATTTTTCCCGTGATTAGAAAGGAAATCTTAGTCGAAATTTCTAACGACCCTGATAGACAATTTCATATTCCGAGTTGGAAAAATTTTCGTTGAAAAGAATAATTATTCTCACCTTCGGTAGCAATCAGCAATAATTTATCCTTGACCCTTTCGTAGTGAAAATTCGCGGCAAAGGTCCCCGCCGACTTCTTTTCATGGAATCTCAAATTTCGGCAGCCGAAAAATGCAAAAGAGGCGACTCCGTGTTTGCCGATTCTCAGGCACCAAAAGCCCATGTAGACTCATCTCACTCTTCAACTCCCCTTCTCTACAGGTCTTCATTGAGCCTTCCCAATTTCATTTTTCCCCTCTCCGCAAATATTTCCCCGCATACTTGCATTCGAAAAGATGGCGGCTGCAGATAGAGGGAGAGAAGTATACGGTGGGAAACAAATCATCCGTAAATATTTGCTGGCGTCTGCTAGCTATCCTTTTGCAGAGAGAACGGCGTCGGTTGCGGCCGAGGCCATTGTCGACGCATTCAGGAAAGTACGTTCTTTTTTGCGTTTGTTTCCCGAGACCATATCGATGTGCACGCATACCGCAGGATTTTAACCCCTTTCTCTTCCTCGGGATCCTTTTTCCGGCTTTTCGATCCGTATCATTTTTTCGTTCCCGCTGCAGTTATTTTTTCCGTCGAGAGGAGACCTGTCCGCGGTCGGTGCGCGCGTTTTTTTTCCTGCACCGTGCTCCCGCCGCGATGCAGTTAGCCCTCTTCCCGAAACGAACGTTTTTTAATTCATGTGGCCTTTCTCATCCTCCGAGATTGGCTCCGCGTTCCCTTCCTTTCTGCCGCTCCACTCATTAACTTTCTCTCCCATCGGCCACGCTTTTCATTCAAAATAAGTCCTCGTTTCCTGTCTGGTCTTACCACGTCGTGTGTCTGAATTGGAATACTTTCGCTCGAATTCGGGGAGATGTGTATGAATTACTCGTTGCGAAGCGAAATTTTTGTGTTATTGAATGTAAGGATGAGGATGTAAAAGGATTTAAAAAATCTTTTTGCTTAAAAATTAACTCTAGATCCGTACTGTTTCTTCGGATTAATTTAACGGTGATTGCTAGAATTATCCTTTGCGTTATCGTCAGATTTCTGGATCGTTGATATCAGTGTTAATTTAAATTACTAATTAACTATAAATGTTAAATAAATAAAATAAATGAATTATTTATGAAAATAAGTTAACTAATTTAATTGGACGTGATGGGTTTTGGGGATCGTTACAAGTAGACTGGATTTGTGCCGATGTAACTTTTGTGTAAGTGACGTTATATAAGTTGGCGTTGCCACTGGACGGTAGTCCATTTTTGACTATTGATTTTTGTGATTATTTTAATAATTACTATTATCATGCCAAAGAGATAGGTCACATCGGATGACAATTAATTTGAAAATTGCTTTTTGTATTATCCATTCAGCGAGGAATTCACTTCTTGGTATTTATGACTAATGGAAAGTAATTTTTTGATCAATGTATTAGTTGATTAATGTTTAAAGTGATAAATTTGTGGTAGTTGAGCTTTTTTGTGCTACGGAATGCTTCTTCAAAAGAAGTTATAATATTGCTCTATTTTGGTATCGGAATATCGTAATTTGATCAATCCTAACTTGAAGGATACAAATATATTATTAAAATAAATAGATAACCGTAACTGAAAATATTTGATGATGCCCTGGTAAAAACGTCTCCTCCAAAGAACTTCAAGTCATTTAGTGCTGTGCGTGGTATATAAGATTCAGGGGCACCGTTACCTTCTTAGAATTTCATTTTACTTTTCTTTCATCTAGTCTCTCTCCACTTGTTGAACTTTGGGCGATCAGTTTTTAGCTTTATATCGATAATTTTAATCAAGGGTTGTAGTTATTTAATTTTTAAATTCGATTCGCGGAGTTATAATGAAATATTTTACAAGTAATCGTCGAATAAGATGTTTAAAGATTTTTTTTCTATGGAAAGCCGTCTCTGTTATTTCACCCTTTATTTTGGTGCACACGCTAATTTCCAATTAATCCTATTAATATGATCCTTTTTATTTAAAAAAATATCATAATTCCGGAAGTCGTAGTGAAACAAATATCCTAAGGATGTGGTATTTCTTTCATTCACTCTGTTACTATCTTATGTTGTATAAATGAAAATCTATTTTCATGTTTTCTCTAGAAATTTACCGATTCAGACGAGCAACGTGCAACTTATCGATCTTTCAATTTTTCTGAGTAAAACGAAAGAAAGGTTTTCATTTCAGCAGATTTCTAGTTCACAACTTCCAAGCCACAGTAATGAGCGGAAACCATGAGCCGTAACTTCAATCTTTGGAAGATAGAGCGCCTTTGCGTTTGCAGTGTAACGTATTCATTAATCAGAAAACATTCCAAAGCTCAGCGTACGTTTTTATGAATGCAAATGTATCCAGTAACTCAGGAGTACTTAAATGTTTGTACTTGTAGAATATTTTGATATGATACCCACACTATCTGCTTTGCTATCGCAGTGTTATACTAGGACAAACAACGAAAGATGCTTATGTTCTTTATATTTACTGTGTTTATTATTTCTGCATTTACTTCATAATTGAATGTTATTATATTCTTTATCCTTACAGACAGAGATATTTTGATTATAATCCTAATTAGAGTCCCCTGATTGCCTTTCTTGCTGTGGCTTCTGATAGCCTGCTGCTCCTTAACCCTAATTTTTTTATTATCGCTAGTAATGATATTAATAATCATTCATAATAATTAAAACTTTGAATGATTATAATAATCAAACCAATAATTAAATTCGTTGTAATAAAAATATTTTAATAATTCTGCTTTGAGACCAAATGTTAGTTGAGGAATGCTTAATGATGCCATGTACATACCATTCAGATGTCATTATGTCGATCATTGAATGGGTCTAAATCGTGGATCGGATGTAAGAAGAGATTGTCCTGTCTCAGTTCTTGCGAGACGATGACTAACGAGCTAAATTTATCATTTTGTGGGTCACTTTACTTTTAGAAAAACTTTCATTAGATATACAGCATGATTTTCATCTCACCTTGTTATCCTGTCGCAATCTGTTAATGAGTACATTATATGTGTTATGTAAACTGGCGTAATTTAATAAAATATCTCGAAGGGAATAATCTCTCGATTATTGTTCTCTTGTTCTTCCTCTCAGAATCACGACATTATGAGTTTCTCGTTAAAATGGAACTTTCTACTGAGTATACTATCTTAAGTGGCCCAAAACTTTTCACATAAAACCTATTGGCCCTGTTGTTCACACTGTATGCTCCCACTGCTCCTTACAAGGTCTACTAAAGTTTAATGAGATTTGCGTTAACTTTCCCCATTTAAAACTTTCATAATCCTAAGCTTTTAAGATTACTTCCCACTCAAGATTGTTTTGTTCGATTCCTCAAATATGTCCCTCTTGGCTCATCGCCTTATAAATTCAATGGAAATATCCACATGAAATTATATTTTCCGGAGTTCAATCGAAGCAGGACCACTTCTTCGTGTGACTTTGACCTACATTCTTTAACTGCTTTCAGCATCGTGGAATACCGAATATTTTGCTCTAAACGTATTTTATTTCTTTTGTTCGAGGAATGTTTATTTGGCCTTTTCTTAGACATCAAAGTGATGTGAGGTAATCCAGCTCCTTAAGGCCATGGTATTGTTTCTCGTGAAATAATGACATGCATTTAAATTATTACTGATGGCACTTGCATCGGATAACTTGTACTTCCGAAGAAACGGCATGCACCTACGTCCGTGAGAATTTTATCTCGCTGTATGAGGTATTTTTTTAGTAATCGATGTTTCAATTTTCATACTTTTTCTTAATTTTATCTTAATAGGGAGGACAATATATAATATCGAATATTTTCAGTTTGATTATACGTGAGTGTAATTAGTATAACAATACTGGGCTGTTCGGGATTTTAAGTTATTTTCATCATCATTATTAGTATTAAATCTCATTAAATTCTTAATATTAAAAATTTACGTAACTAATCGCTGTCTTGTATAACATGGATTTTATATCTTCAAAACTGCGGTGTGTATGAATTGGATTCAGTTATTGCATTCATATTTAAACTTACTGTTATTTTAATAAAAATGTGTTTATTAGACACACAATACATTATTGCAGTTGTAATACATTATGGCCTTACAAACCCATTCTGAGGTTTGTCTGAAAGTGCTACAGTGTAAGTAAGTTGATAATATTATGACAGCAATATCAACATAATAGTTTTCAAATTAAAATATGCATATAATATACAATATGAAAAGAATGCAATAACACTAATATTTGTTACAAAATTTTTACTAACTCAGACAAATTTTAGAATCTCAAGTGAGATTTTCACTCACTCAGGGTTAGTGTGTTTAAAAGTTTACAGTGTTTACATGACCTCCAATCTATATATGAGTATGCAAATTTAATAAAATAATGATACTGTAAAATATTTTCATTTTTTATTATTTTTATAATTCTTGCTTAATAATAAGCGTGAACTGTCGTGCTTTACCTCGCCGTCCAAAAGCGAGTCCCTTTTCTTACAGAAATAACGAAGAAATTCCCTCGTTTGTTCGGAACTTTCTCAATATCTCCTCCTCCCAATGGAGAATATCTCGTTTCCCCGCTCTTTTGAGGAACTCGTAAAAGAGGCCGTGTTCTTAAATGTACCCCGCGAGCCCCTTCTCTCGAATTTCCAGAATTCGTTCATGTCTCAGACGTGTCGGCGTTTTTGCTGGCCCTAAATATTTCCCCAGTGGTCCTCACGATCTTCGAAGCGTCTTCATCTTACCGTTATATATATTAGATCTTCCCCTGCTATTGCATTCTGCTATCCTTGGTATCTTCCGCGATGCCTTCTGAGCCATGAAATAGAAAATGTCGAGCGAAATAAATGGATAGCTTCATTCTATCGTAGAAGATTCAATATGAGGAATACTGCCCTGAATTCCGGAGAAATGTGTTATGCGTATATAGCTGATATTAGAAATTTCTTCTCTCAATTCAACCCTGGGCTGGGGAAGGACTGAATTGAAATAGCACTCAGAAGACATGTAATGTTTTGATACCTCGTGATAAGTAAGGGGGAAAAGATTGATTCCCGTGGTGGGTGAGAAATCTGTGAAATGTGAAACACAAGGAAGCGTAAGGGAGTTGGGAATGGAGGGAAGATTGAAGAGGAAAGAGAGTAAATATCGATGCCTCATATTCGACGCCCTCTCCGGCCGACCCTTTTTCGTCGCTTCCGCCAATATTTCGGCATTCCTCGGTGACAGTTACGTCTCCCAGGAGATGTGTTACGGAGCCCCTCGAAAGAAATTGTCTCCTAAGCCAATATTTAACGAGTATGGCTTCTCCAGAACAGCTCTTCCAATGGCTCATAATCCTCTTTTTTGGTGGTATCCTCAAAGATCTTTGAGATACATAGAAAATTACATGAGAAGTTTTTTATAATGGTTATCTTAAGTTGTATTTCTTTTTAAGATAGATGGCTGATATTTAATTATTATAATTTAATTTAGTGGCCTTAGTTATTATACTAGCTGAAGTGCCAGTTGATTCTCAACTGGGAGAATAAAAGTCGGATTAAATATAGTATACATATTTCTACGTAAGAGAAAATAACAACTCGCATATTAGTTTAGTCCAATGGAACAGGTTATTGAAAACAAACATTTTCTAATCAAATTTCGAAGCTGAAATCTACAATCAACAATAAGAATGCGAATTTTTATGGCATTTCCTTCTTATGAAACTTGTCTCAAGTCAATGTGAAAGCTTGTAAGATCTTCAACTTATAGTTCTGGGAAATTTAATCATCAATTATGTCAAGAGTCCGAATTAATGGACAAAAAGTTAGTCATCCATCTCCATTAACTCATGACGGTGCTACGTGTGTTTGTTGCCCCTGCAATTCATCACTACAAATTGTTCGTGACTGTAATAGTTAAAATCTCTGAACATTTTCTTCTTCTTAATATCGTTAATTTTTGCCATTGCTTTCAAATGGGCCTAAGTACACAATGTACTCTTATGGGAAAATGCATGAACTCAGAATCAACAATAGCATTGGTCGTCAGCGGGACAGGTTGTTTACAACTTCAAAATTTCACAAAATATTCGCATATTTTATCTAAATTCTCACAACTTCGAAACGGAAGAGATATTCCAAGAAAATAATAAGAATCTGTATTCAATTTCCCTTCTTTTGGTACTTATCTCGATTTTGTGCGACTATTCCTTCTAATTTAATTTTGCAAAAGAAATAAAGTCTGTACCCGATAAAATCGAACTTTACATGTATTTCTTATGGAAATCTATCTGAACGATCTTGGTTCAAACCCAGTTGATTTTGCGATTGAAAAGTTGACAGTACTTCCTTCCGGCTCACGGAGAACACCTACGCAAAGTTTGATGCAAATCGGACTAACGGTGTGGACTCAAATCGCGGACAAACAAACAAACACACAAACCCACAGAATTTCTGCTTTATATATATAGATAGAAGATTTGCATTGATACATTCCATTCATTAAGAGATTATGATGGTAATAGGTCTCCTGAATCATCATTGATTCGTAAATGGTTTCAAAAATGCACATATGAATGTAATTTTTGCATTTCATGCGTGAAAATTACGATTATTACTCAATTTAAGATAATTATTACGGATACTATGACAAACATCCAAGAAATACTAATAATGAAAATAACCCTGCATTTTATTATTTTATAAAGGAGATAATATTATAAAATGCAAGTATGTCATTATAATAGTGTATATCTGAAATCGGATTATGGGTAGCTCAACAACATCCTAATAGTTATGTAGACAGAGGGTAAATTCTTTGTGTGAAGTACTATGTACAGGAAAAACGCTCTGATACTATAAATACTAAGCGATGGACATCTGGATGAATCCATCCTTTTTAGTACAGTATCAAAGGTTCTGCTGCCAACAACCTTTACGATTTTTACAACTAGCTTCTATATTAAATCATGTGCATGCTGATTTTGTTTCCAAATTCTCCAGTAAAGATGAACTCACTTTAAAGAATTACTACCGTAAAGTAAGCAAAGGGTCAGTATCTTGGTGATATTTCGGCTTATGTGATCGTGAGCTCTTAGAAAGTACTCTCGTAAATCTGTGTTGCAATGAGACGAGCTGACAAGCGTTGTCCCGTACCAACAAGGAAGCTTTCAAAATAAATTAGGCTATTGCAAGAGGTACTTCAGCGTGAATCGAACCGGAAGGCTTGCAAAAGTGCTCACGCCTCTCAAATAGCTATTTGCTTTGAGGTTAAAGTACCATTGATCCGCTTTGGTAGGGTTAAATTCTGAATCATCGTGCTCAGGCATAAGAATTTTTGTCTTGTTGAAACTATGATTGTCTATAGAAAGTAAGCGCAAAAGAGTTCAAATAAAATATATTTTGTAAAAGAATTTTAATGAAGGTATGACCTGCGTTATCATTTCGTCGTGAGAACTGAATGCGTAAGGAAACAGTAATTTATTTAACAGTTTAGCTGAAGTTAGTCGGTTTCCGCTTGTTTCTTATATATCTATTGTTTTTTGTCAAGTTTTTCCTGTACTTATGTTTTTTTTATTTATTTTGGGACCACTGAAGCAGTTCGAGAAACGAATCTTAAAAAAGGAAAAAATTGCGAAGAAATATTTTTCCTATATTTGAGCTGTATACCGTGCTGCTTAATCTAAGAACTTGTTTTGGCATATGGGGAACATGTGAAGTGATCGCATATTATTGCGAAAAAACGACTTTGAAGGTGATGTAGACTTCGCAGTCCACACAGAGGAAGATATTTTCTTGAGAGGCCTTAAGGAATATCCTTTCATTGCTCACATATTCTAGTACATAGACCTAAGTATTTCAATTCAGCCACATTATCCATATATGTTGCTATTCAAGTCTCACGAGATCGGATGAAGAATACAATTCTTTCTCCGCTAAGAAATCTACCCGTTACATCCTTCTTTGTGTAACGGAGCCCGACATTGAAGGCTTTAAAGACCTCTTTCATTACTGCATTCCTCCCGGTAACCGATTATCCGTGGATGTCTCTAGAGAATTCACAATTGTTGTCACTTTAATGCGTTTAATCATCCCCTAACGGCGTCACATTTCCCCTCTCATCTCTTTTACTCACTCCTGCACGCATAACTCCCGGCTCCCCTTCTCCCCCCTGCTCGCTCCACCAAGAGCATTTCATCTTCAGCTTCGTCCTCACCTGTTATTCTTCCTAACAACGGGCGCCTCTTCGTCTGTCGCCGCGTTGTTACGGGAATGAGTGAATGGTATAAGAGGGGAAGCAGAGGGAGTGAGGTAAGTCTGTCTGAACGCATCGAGCGCTTCTGCTTTATCCGCGTGCACATGCGTGCTTTAGCGTGAGGTGGGCATTCTCTGCGTTCACGCAGAGGTTCCCCAGCGAGTACACGTACATCGGCGTTAGAGACACTGACTGTTTGAAAGGACCGTCGAACGCCATAAATACGTGCGGTCTGAGCTCGGGGTGCAAAAGGAAGAGCTGTCCATTATCCTCGCTCCCTCGTATGAATTTTTAGGCAGATAACAGAGAAAGGGTTTAATCTGGGATATGAGATGCTTGAATTTCTCGACAGAGGAGAGGAAATTAGATTTCTTAAAGGGTTTTTACGTTATTTCAAGGTTGCACGTTCTCTCTTCTCTCGTTTTTCTTTTAATCATTTTTCCAAACCATATATTCCAAGTTGTTCATCCCCAAGCAATTTTCTGTGGTTGCATTCATCTTTATTTTTTTCGCATGTGTTCGTAGTCGTTTGCATTCATCTTATCTTTCTTTCTCATAGTGTATTGAATTGCCGAATTTTTACTGGCTTTGCCGTGCATTATAAGGATAGCAGTTATTCCATGAGCTTTCGCAGCAGTATTTCAAACATTTTCCACTCTCAGTATTATGGTTGGTTATGGAAAGCCTAGTTAGACTCGTTCCCTCTCTACAGCTTTGGCCTGCTAATGTTGGAGGATTTGAGGCTCAATCCCGCCTCCAGGCTTGATATTTTACGGAAACATGTTAGGAGAATAATATAAATACATATAAACTATTTTGACCTAAAAGATTCGACAAATTAAATTTCCTTTGAAGTCAGTTTAAAGAGGGACTCTGACAAATTTCCACGTATGATTGCTCAGTAAAATCTTGCAAATGAACTACTCTAGCTAAATGGTCACCGTAACACTATTTGGAGCAGTGATTACTTGTTTGCGATTTACTACTACTTGCTTTACTTCACAATAAGAAATTTTTATGCCTTTCGCTTGTCGACCGTACCTGTAACTGAGAGAGTAATTATTTTGTAGTGATTCTCTCCAAATAAAAAGTCCTCAGTGGTTTTCCATCACCATTCTTGGAAAATCTTCATTTTCCGTTTCCTTCTAACTCGCAAAACTACCTCAAGATGTATTGTCCTGAATTTTGGGTGCGCAATGCAGATTGAGGCTGAAGTCCGAGTTTTCTTCGCCAAACTTAAATGCAAATAAAAAATGTTTTGGATATAAAGACCGTCTTGTTTAAAAATTTCAGCGCAAAATTTTCATGTTTAATCCCTGTTTGGACTTTTTCAAAAGTTGGATTCGTATCATCAGTTCGCCCACTCCGGCAAAAGAAGAAAAACTTCAGTTGCGAGTTACTTCGGATTAATTCAGTGGCAGAACTTCACGAAGATGTATTTCTTCCATTCCTTTATTAGCGAATCAAACTTTTCTTGCACCGAAATCGTGAGGAAGAAGAAACTTCTGAGTTTTAATTATGAAAAGAGAAAAATCTGATTTCCTCCTCTCTTCTTTGCTATCTTCCTTTCCTATTCCCAGAGTTGGATTTTTTTCACAATTAAGAACGAGAAATATATGGAGAGCTTTGACGAATCCTTGTAGAAGGTCGAAATTGAAATCAGTCAAGGGACCGTGACAATGGAGCTGTGAGTTGAAAAGGAAAATTTTATTCCGCCGAAGTTGAAATTATCAAAGTATTGTGCAAGTTCTCGTAGAATGATTTTTTTTAATAAAGGTAGGAGTTCGTTTTCTCATCAGTGTCGCATTATCGTTATCAACAGAGTATTCGCTTCGCTTTCGTAAACCTCCAGGAAAATCTCGTCGATGAATAGTTCTTTCGGCATTGTTGCCTCCATTCTGTCGCTTTCGTATATCTCAAGATATCGGAAATTGAGAAGGTTATTTTCCGATCTTCAAAGGTTTTCCTGTTTGAAGAATGTCGATCCCTTACTCGAGACTTTTTCCACGTGATCGATTCGAATTATGGGTCGTGTTCAATTCTTGAGTCTCTGAAAGCTATTGATGTCGTTCATTATTTATCGTCATTGAACCTCTTTTCCGCCTGCCTCTAATTAAAGAACTGTCTCGTTTGACAAAGCAAATTAAATCCTTGTTAATCTCGCAGACATTTTTCCAATTTTATTGATGTGATTTATTAATAAATAAGGATGAGCTTCTGATCAACAGCCCTGGTTTATTCTTTATTTTTCTGTTTGATATTTTTACGGTCACCTGTCTAAAACAATAAAATATCGTCAGTCATATTAATTGTATACGTCTCTTGTAATCTATGTAATATGTTGCATTCTACTTTCATATGTTGATCCCCAAACATACCTATTTTCTTGTGAAAGCTCAGAAATCATTACGATTATCACTTGGATTTGAATATTCGAAGAAAATTTGAAACTCATACTTAAAAAATTTAATCTTGGTTGATATATATGGTTGACTTTAATCTCGAAGAAATTTAAACATAAATGAAGAGATCTATTTCCTTAATCTGTGGTTGCGATTTCAACTATAATTTCATTCATAAGGTTATTTTCAAAAGTATTTATTCAAGCCATTCTAGTTCACTTCAATCATTCAGATCCTTGCAATATTATCTGAAATGGTATTCAAATATGTATCAAATCGGCTTTTCTTCGGTGCCTTAGTAAAAAAAACAATATTGGAAACGGATGAGTGACAAGGTATTCTGGCGTATCTATTCATATTTGCTTTTCTTTGATACGTTTATATTCTTTTTCAACAAAAATATAGTTCCTTATCCCTTTGGCGTAGTTAGTTCAACAGATTTTAATAATGAAATATGATGCTGCAGTTCTACCAGACATTGCTGTATTTAATAGAGACCGAAGAGAAATCAATTTAAAACTCGTTATATCATCTGCGCGATCCTCAACGGTTAAATACAAAGCTAATTGGTTGATTAGTTGATGTTTAGTGATACCTTCTGTTGCACTATGAGTCGGCCTGCATGTAAATAATAAATTGTCTCTCTCTGAGCGACTCAGAGACTAATGAGCATCTTCCTAAATCAAACTCATCGTCTGAGAGTGAAAATGAGATAGTTGTTGAAAGTTACGGTAAAAATGAAACAGCTTCGTCGGAATAAGAAACACTCTTAAAATGGATTCTCTGAGGCGATCCTTTGTGATGTTTCATTATAAAAATTTAATGTAACTCAATTCTCGTAGTTGGGTAAGTTTTTTGTGAGCTTTAATAAAAATTTACTAATAA